>WOAB01000561.1:3000000-3515460 GCA_027886185.1 Rheum nobile | reverse complement strand
CAACCAAAGAAGTTAGCATTACAAGGTACTCTCACAATCACAAATATGATATCTCTCGAAAAATATCTTGGTTGCCCTATCATTAATGGTAGAGTTAACTCGAACACCTTTGCTGACCTCTTAGTTAGCACCCAACATCAATTATCTAAATGGAAAGTGAACTCTCTTTCCCAAGCAGGAAGAACAACACTAATAAAAACCAATCTGGCATCAAGACCAAACTATCTTATGCAAAGCTTTATGTTACCTACACACACACAATGAACTTGACAAATTAAATAGATCCTTTTTTTGGAACAAAGACAGCTCCTATAAACCTCTTATAGGCTGCTTGGGAAAGATTGTGATCTTCTCAAAAGCTAAACAGGAAAACTACAAAGAAATCAAGCATATTATTGATGAGTACTGCAAAATCTCAGGACAAAAAGTAAACTTCCATAAATCGGCCTTTCAAGTTACAAAAAAGGTTACCAACCAAAAGAATTTAGCATTACAAGGTACTCTCACAATCACAAATATGATATCTCTCGAACAATAACTTGGTTGCCCTATCATTAATGGTAGAGTTAACTCGAACACCTTTGCTGACCTCTTAGTTGGCACCCAACATCAATTATCTAAATGGAAAGCGAACTCTCTTTCCCAAGCAGGAAGAACAACACTAATAAAAACCAATCTGACATCAAGACCAAACTATCTTTTGCAAAGCTTTATGTTACCTACACACACACAAAATAAAATATACAAATTAAATAGATCCTTTTTTTGGAACAAAGACAGCACTATAAACCTCTTATAGGCTGCTTGGTTAAGATTGTGATCTTCTCAAAAGCTAAACAGGAAAACTGCAAAGAAATCAAGGATATTATTGATGAGTATTTCAAAATCTCAGGACAAAAAGTAAACTTCCATAAATCGGTCTTTCAAGTTACAAAAAGGTTACCAACCAAAAGAAGTTAGCATTACAAGGTACTCTCACAATCACAAATATGATATCTCTCGAAAAATATCTTGGTTGCCCTATCATTAATGGTAGAGTTAACTCGAACACATTTGCTGACCTCTTAGTTAGCACCCAACATCAATTATCTAAATGGAAAGCGAACTCTCTTTCCCAAGCAGGAAGAACAACACTAATAAAAACCAATCTGGCATCAAGACCAAACTATCTTATGCAAAACTTTATGTTACCTACACACACACAATGAACTTGACAAATTAAATAGATCCTTTTTTTGGAACAAAGACAGCTCCTATAAACCTCTTATAGGCTGCTTGGGAAAGATTGTGATCTTCTCAAAAGCTAAACAGGAAAACTACAAAGAAATCAAGCATATTATTGATGAGTACTGCAAAATCTCAGGACAAAAAGTAAACTTCCAGAAATTGGCCTTTCAAGTTACAAAAAAGGTTACCAACCAAAAGAAATTAGCATTACAAGGTACTCTCACAATCACAAATATGATATCTCTCGAAAAATATTTTGGTTGCCCTATCATTAATGGTAGAGTTAACTCGAACACCTTTGTTGACCTCTTAGTTAGCACCCAACATCAATTATCTAAATGGAAAGCGAACTCTCTTTCCCAAGCAGGAAGAACAACACTAATAAAAACCAATCTGGCATCAACACCAAACTATCTTTTGCAAAGCTTTATGATACCTACACACACACACAATAAAATATACAAATTAAATAGATCCTTTTTTTGGAACAAAGACAGCACCTATAAACCTCTTATAGGCTGCTTGGTTAAGATTGTGATCTTCTCAAAAGCTAAACAGGAAAACTGCAAAGAAATCAAGGATATTATTGATGAGTACTTCAAAATCTCAGGACAAAAAGTAAACTTCCATAAATCGGTCTTTCAAGTTACAAAAAAGGTTACCAACCAAAAGAAGTTAGCATTACAAGGTACTCTCACAATCACAAATATGATATCTCTCGAAAAATATCTTGGTTGCCCTATCATTAATGGTAGAGTTAACTCGAACACCTTTGCTGACCTCTTAGTTAGCACCCAACATCAATTATCTAAATGGAAGGGAACTCTCTTTCCCAAGCAGGAAGAACAACACTAATAAAAACCAATCTGGCATCAAGACCAAACTATCTTATGCAAAGCTTTATGTTACCTACACACACACAATGAACTTGACAAATTAAATAGATCCTTTTTTTGGAACAAAGACAGCTCCTATAAACCTCTTATAGGCTGCTTGGGAAAGATTGTGATCTTCTCAAAAGCTAAACAGGAAAACTGCAAAGAAATCAAGGATATTATTGATGAGTACTGCAAAATCTCAGGACAAAAAGTAAACTTTCATAAATCGGCCTTTCAAGTTACAAAAAAGGTTACCAACCAAAAGAATTTAGCATTACAAGGTACTCTCACAATCACAAATATGATATCTCTCGAAAAATATCTTGGTTGCCCTATCATTAATGGTAGAGTTAACTCGAACACCTTTGCTGACCTCTTAGTTAGCACCCAACATCAGTTATCTAAATGGAAAGCGAACTCTCTTTCCCAAGCAGGGAGAACAACACTAATAAAAACCAATCTGGCATCAAGACCAAACTAACTTATGCAAAGATTTATGTTACCTACACACACACAATGAACTTGATAAATTAAATAGATCCTTTTTTTGGAATAAAGACAGCTCCTATAAACCTCTTATAGGCTGCTTGGGAAAGATTGTGATCTTCTCAAAAGCTAAACAGGAAAACTGCAAAGAAATCAAGGATATTATTGATGAGTGCTGCAAAATCTCAGGACAAAAAGTAAACTTACATAAATCGGCCTTTCAAGTTACAAAAAAGGTTACCAACCAAAAGAAATTAGCATTACAAGGTACTCTCACAATCACAAATATGATATCTCTTGAAAAATATATTGGTTGCCCTATCATTAATGGTAGAGTTAACTCGAACACCTTTGTTGACCTCTTAGTTAGCACCCAACATCAATTATCTAAATGAAAAGCGAACTCTCTTTCCCAAGCAGGAAGAACAACACTAATAAAAACCAATCTGGCATCAAGACCAAACTATCTTATACAAAGCTTTATGTTACCTACACACACACAATGAACTTGACAAATTAAATAGATCCTTTTTTGGAACAAAGACAGCTCCTATAAACCTCTTATAGGCTGCTTGGGAAAGATTGTGATCTTCTCAAAAGCTAAACAGGAAAACTACAAAGAAATCAAGCATATTATTGATTAGTACTGCAAAATCTCAGGACAAAAAGTAAACTTCCATAAATCGGCCTTTCAAGTTACAAAAAAGGTTACCAACCAAAAGAATTTAGCATTACAAGGTACTCTCACAATCACAAATATGATATCTCTCGAACAATAACTTGGTTGCCCTATCATTAATGGTAGAGTTAACTCGAACACCTTTGCTGACCTCTTAGTTAGCACCCAACATCAGTTATCTAAATGGAAAGCGAACTCTCTTTTCCAAGCAGGAAGAATAACACTAATAAAAACCAATCTGGCATCAAGACCAAACTATCTTATGCAAAGCTTTATGTTACCTACACACACACAATGAACTTGACAAATTAAAGAGATCCTTTTTTTGGAACAAAGACAGCTCCTATAAACCTCTTATAGGCTGCTTGGGAAAGATTGTGATCTTCTCAAAAGCTAAACAGGAAAACTGCAAAGAAATCAAGGATATTATTCATGAGTACTGCAAAATCTCAGGACAAAAAGTAAACTTCCATAAATCGGCCTTTCAAGTTACAAAAAAGGTTACCAACCAAAAGAAATTAGCATTACAAGGTACTCTCACAATCACAAATATGATATCTCTCAAAAAATATCTTGGTTGCCCTATCATTAATGGTAGAGTTAACTCGAACACCTTTGCTGACCTCTTAGTTAGCACCCAACATCAATTATCTAAATGAAAAGCGAACTCTCTTTCCCAAGCAGGAAGAACAACACTAATAAAAACCAATCTGGCATCAAGACCAAACTATCTTATACAAAGCTTTATGTTACCTACACACACACACAATGAACTTGACAAATTAAATAGATCCTTTTTTTGGAACAAAGACAGCTCCTATAAACCTCTTATAGGCTGCTTGGAAAAGATTGTGATCTTCTCAAAAGCTAAACAGGAAAACTGCAAAGAAATCAAGGATATTATTGATGAGTACTCCAAAATCTCATGACAAAAAGTAAACTTCCATAAATCGGCCTTTCAAGTTACAAAAACGGTTACCAACCAAAAGAAATTAGCATTACAAGGTACTCTTACAATCACAAATATGATATCTCTCGAAAAATATGTTGGTTGCCCCATCATTAATGGTAGAGTTAACTCGAACACCTTTGCTGACCTCTTAGTCAGCACCCAACATCAATTATCTAAATGGAAAGCGAACTCCCTTTCCCAAGCCGGAAGAACAACACTAATAAAAACCAATCTGGCATCAAGACCAAACTATCTTATGCAAAGTTTTATGTTAACTACAAACACGCACAATGAAATTGACAAATTAAATAGATCCTTTTTTTGGAACAAAGACAGCTCCTATAAACCTCTTATAGACTGCTTGGGAAAGATTGTGAACTTCTCAAAAGCTAAACAGGAAAACTACAAAGAAATCAAGGATATTATTGATGAGTACTGCAAAATCTCAGGACAAAAAGTAAACTTCCATAAATCGGCCTTTCAAGTTACAAAAAAGGTTACCAACCAAAAGAAATTAGCATTACAAGGTACTATCACAATCACAAATATGATATCTCTCGAAAAATATCTTGGTTGCCCTATCATTAATGTTAGAGTTAACTCGAACACCTTTGCTGACCTCTTAGTTAGCACCCAATATCAATTATCTAAATGGAAAGCGAACTCTCTTTTCCAAGTAGGAAGAACAACACTAATGAAAACCAATCTGGCATCAAGACCAAACTATCTTATGCAAAGCTTTATGTTACCTACACACACACACAATAAAATATACAAATTAAATAGATCCTTTTTTTGGAACAAAGACAGCACCTATAAACCTCTTATAGGCTGCTTGGTTAAGATTGTGATCTTCTCAAAAGCTAAACAGGAAAACTGCAAAGAAATCAAGGATATTATTGATGAGTACTTCAAAATCTCAGGACAAAAAGTAAACTTCCATAAATCAGTCTTTCAAGTTACAAAAAAGGTTACCAACCAAAAGAAGTTAGCATTACAAGGTACTCTCACAATCACAAATATGATATCTCTCGAAAAATATTTTGGTTTCCCTATCATTAATGGTAGAGTTAACTCGAACACCTTTGCTGACCTATTAGTTAGTACCCAACATCAATTATGTAAATGGAAAGCGAACTCTCTTTCCCAAGCAGGAAGAACAACACTAATAAAAACCAATCTGGCATCAAGACCAAACTATCTTATGCAAAGCTCTATGTTACCTACACACACACAATGAACTTGACAAATTAAATAGATTCTTTTTTTTGTAACAAAGACAGCTCCTATAAACCTCTTAAAGGCTGCTTGGGAAAGATTGTGATCTTCTGAAAAGCTAAACAGGAAAAATGCAAAGAAATCAATGATATTATTGATGAGTACTGCAAAATCTTAGGACAAAAAGTAAACTTCCATAAATCGGGCTTTCAAGTTACAAAAAAGGTTACCAACCAAAAGAATTTAGCATTACAAGGTACTCTCACAATCACAAATATGATATCTCTCGAAAAATATCTTGGTTGCCCTATCATTAATGGTAGAGTTAACTCGAACACCTTTGTTGACCTCTTAGTTAGCACCCAACATCAGTTATCTAAATGGAAAGCGAACTCTCTTTCCCAAGCAGGGAGAACAACACTAATAAAAACCAATCTGGCATCAAGACCAAACTATCTTATGCAAAGCTTTATGTTACCTACACACACACAATGAACTTGATAAATTAAATAGATCCTTTTTTTGGAACAAAGACAGCTCCTATAAACCTCTTATAGGCTGCTTGGGAAAGATTGTGATCTTCTCAAAAGCTAAACAGGAAAACTGCAAAGAAATCAAGGATATTATTGATGAGTACTGCAAAATCTCAGGACAAAAAGTAAACTTCCATAAATCGGCCTTTCAAGTTACAAAAAAGGTTATCAACCAAAAGAAATTAGCATTACAAGGTACTCTCACAATCACAAATATGATATCTCTCGAAAAATATTTTGGTCGCCCTATCATTAATGGTAGAGTTAACTCGAACACCTTTGTTGACCTCTTAGTTAGCACCCAACATCAATTATCTAAATGGAAAGCGAACTCTCTTTCCCAAGCAGGAAGAACAACACTAATAAAAACCAATCTGGCATCAAGACCAAACTATCTTTTGCAAAGCTTTATGTTACCTACACACACACACAATAAAATATACAAATTAAATAGATCCTTTTTTTGGAACAAAGACAGCACCTATAAACCTCTTATAGGCTGCTTGGTTAAGATTGTGATCTTCTCAAAAGCTAAACAGGAAAACTGCAAAGAAATCAAGGATATTATTGATGAGTACTTCAAAATCTCAGGACAAAAAGTAAACTTCCATAAATCAGTCTTTCAAGTTACAAAAAAGGTTACCAACCAAAAGAAGTTAGCATTACAAGGTACTCTCACAATCACAAATATGATATCTCTCGAAAAATATTTTGGTTGCCCTATCATTAATGGTAGAGTTAACTCGAACACCTTTGCTGACCTATTAGTTAGTACCCAACATCAATTATGTAAATGGAAAGCGAACTCTCTTTCCCAAGCAGGAAGAACAACACTAATAAAAACCAATCTGGCATCAAGACCAAACTATCTTATGCAAAGCTCTATGTTACCTACACACACACAATGAACTTGACAAATTAAATAGATTCTTTTTTTTGTAACAAAGACAGCTCCTATAAACCTCTTAAAGGCTGCTTGGGAAAGATTGTGATCTTCTGAAAAGCTAAACAGGAAAAATGCAAAGAAATCAATGATATTATTGATGAGTACTGCAAAATCTTAGGGCAAAAAGTAAACTTCCATAAATCGGCCTTTCAAGTTACAAAAAAGGTTACCAACCAAAAGAAATTAGCATTACAAGGTACTCTCACAATCACAAATATGATATCTCTCGAAAAATATTTTGGTTGCCCTATCATTAATGGTAGAGTTAACTCGAACACCTTTGTTGACCTCTTAGTTAGCACCCAACATCAATTATCTAAATGGAAAGCGAACTCTCTTTCCCAAGCAGGAAGAACAACACTAATAAAAACCAATCTGGCATCAAGACCAAACTATCTTTTGCAAAGCTTTATGTTACCTACACACACACACAATAAAATATACAAATTAAATAGATCCTTTTTTTGGAACAAAGACAGCACCTATAAACCTCTTATAGGCTGCTTGGTTAAGATTGTGATCTTCTCAAAAGCTAAACAGGAAAACTGCAAAGAAATCAAGGATATTATTGATGAGTACTTCAAAATCTCAGGACAAAAAGTAAACTTCCATAAATCGGTCTTTCAAGTTACAAAAAAGGTTACCAACCAAAAGAAGTTAGCATTACAAGGTACTCTCACAATCACAAATATGATATCTCTCGAAAAATATCTTGGTTGCCCTATCATTAATGGTAGAGTTAACTCGAACACCTTTGCTGACCTCTTAGTTAGAACCCAACATCAATTATCTAAATGGAAAGCGAACTCTCTTTCCCAAGCAGGAAGAACAACACTAATAAAAACCAATCTGGCATCAAGACCAATCTATCTTATGCAAAGCTTTATGTTACCTACACACACACAATGAACTTGACAAATTAAAGAGATCCTTTTTTTGGAACAAAGACAGCTCCTATAAACCTCTTATAGGCTGCTTGGGAAAGATTGTGATCTTCTCAAAAGCTAAACAGGAAAACTGCAAAGAAATCAAGGATATTATTCATGAGTACTGCAAAATCTCAGGACAAAAAGTAAACTTCCATAAATCGGCCTTTCAAGTTACAAAAAAGGTTACCAACCAAAAGAAATTAGCATTACAAGGTACTCTCACAATCACAAATATGATATCTCTCAAAAAATATCTTGGTTGCCCTATCATTAATGGTAGAGTTAACTCGAACACCTTTGCTGACCTCTTAGTTAGCACCCAACATCAATTATCTAAATGAAAAGCGAACTCTCTTTCCCAAGCAGGAAGAACAACACTAATAAAAACCAATCTGGCATCAAGACCAAACTATCTTATACAAAGCTTTATGTTACCTACACACACACACAATGAACTTGACAAATTAAATAGATCCTTTTTTTTGGAACAAAGACAGCTCCTATAAACCTCTTATAGGCTGCTTGGAAAAGATTGTGATCTTCTCAAAAGCTAAACAGGAAAACTGCAAAGAAATCAAGGATATTATTGATGAGTACTCCAAAATCTCATGACAAAAAGTAAACTTCCATAAATCGGCCTTTCAAGTTACAAAAACGGTTACCAACCAAAAGAAATTAGCATTACAAGGTACTCTTACAATCACAAATATGATATCTCTCGAAAAATATGTTGGTTGCCCCATCATTAATGGTAGAGTTAACTCGAACACCTTTGCTGACCTCTTAGTCAGCACCCAACATCAATTATCTAAATGGAAAGCGAACTCCCTTTCCCAAGCCGGAAGAACAACACTAATAAAAACCAATCTGGCATCAAGACCAAACTATCTTATGCAAAGTTTTATGTTAACTACAAACACGCACAATGAAATTGACAAATTAAATAGATCCTTTTTTTGGAACAAAGACAGCTCCTATAAACCTCTTATAGACTGCTTGGGAAAGATTGTGAACTTCTCAAAAGCTAAACAGGAAAACTACAAAGAAATCAAGGATATTATTGATGAGTACTGCAAAATCTCAGGACAAAAAGTAAACTTCCATAAATCGGCCTTTCAAGTTACAAAAAAGGTTACCAACCAAAAGAAATTAGCATTACAAGGTACTATCACAATCACAAATATGATATCTCTCGAAAAATATCTTGGTTGCCCTATCATTAATGTTAGAGTTAACTCGAACACCTTTGCTGACCTCTTAGTTAGCACCCAATATCAATTATCTAAATGGAAAGCGAACTCTCTTTTCCAAGTAGGAAGAACAACACTAATGAAAACCAATCTGGCATCAAGACCAAACTATCTTATGCAAAGCTTTATGTTACCTACACACACACACAATAAAATATACAAATTAAATAGATCCTTTTTTTGGAACAAAGACAGCACCTATAAACCTCTTATAGGCTGCTTGGTTAAGATTGTGATCTTCTCAAAAGCTAAACAGGAAAACTGCAAAGAAATCAAGGATATTATTGATGAGTACTTCAAAATCTCAGGACAAAAAGTAAACTTCCATAAATCAGTCTTTCAAGTTACAAAAAAGGTTACCAACCAAAAGAAGTTAGCATTACAAGGTACTCTCACAATCACAAATATGATATCTCTCGAAAAATATTTTGGTTGCCCTATCATTAATGGTAGAGTTAACTCGAACACCTTTGCTGACCTATTAGTTAGTACCCAACATCAATTATGTAAATGGAAAGCGAACTCTCTTTCCCAAGCAGGAAGAACAACACTAATAAAAACCAATCTGGCATCAAGACCAAACTATCTTATGCAAAGCTCTATGTTACCTACACACACACAATGAACTTGACAAATTAAATAGATTCTTTTTTTTGTAACAAAGACAGCTCCTATAAACCTCTTAAAGGCTGCTTGGGAAAGATTGTGATCTTCTGAAAAGCTAAACAGGAAAAATGCAAAGAAATCAATGATATTATTGATGAGTACTGCAAAATCTTAGGACAAAAAGTAAACTTCCATAAATCGGGCTTTCAAGTTACAAAAAAGGTTACCAACCAAAAGAATTTAGCATTACAAGGTACTCTCACAATCACAAATATGATATCTCTCGAAAAATATCTTGGTTGCCCTATCATTAATGGTAGAGTTAACTCGAACACCTTTGTTGACCTCTTAGTTAGCACCCAACATCAGTTATCTAAATGGAAAGCGAACTCTCTTTCCCAAGCAGGGAGAACAACACTAATAAAAACCAATCTGGCATCAAGACCAAACTATCTTATGCAAAGCTTTATGTTACCTACACACACACAATGAACTTGATAAATTAAATAGATCCTTTTTTTGGAACAAAGACAGCTCCTATAAACCTCTTATAGGCTGCTTGGGAAAGATTGTGATCTTCTCAAAAGCTAAACAGGAAAACTGCAAAGAAATCAAGGATATTATTGATGAGTACTGCAAAATCTCAGGACAAAAAGTAAACTTCCATAAATCGGCCTTTCAAGTTACAAAAAAGGTTATCAACCAAAAGAAATTAGCATTACAAGGTACTCTCACAATCACAAATATGATATCTCTCGAAAAATATTTTGGTCGCCCTATCATTAATGGTAGAGTTAACTCGAACACCTTTGTTGACCTCTTAGTTAGCACCCAACATCAATTATCTAAATGGAAAGCGAACTCTCTTTCCCAAGCAGGAAGAACAACACTAATAAAAACCAATCTGGCATCAAGACCAAACTATCTTTTGCAAAGCTTTATGTTACCTACACACACACACAATAAAATATACAAATTAAATAGATCCTTTTTTTGGAACAAAGACAGCACCTATAAACCTCTTATAGGCTGCTTGGTTAAGATTGTGATCTTCTCAAAAGCTAAACAGGAAAACTGCAAAGAAATCAAGGATATTATTGATGAGTACTTCAAAATCTCAGGACAAAAAGTAAACTTCCATAAATCAGTCTTTCAAGTTACAAAAAAGGTTACCAACCAAAAGAAGTTAGCATTACAAGGTACTCTCACAATCACAAATATGATATCTCTCGAAAAATATTTTGGTTGCCCTATCATTAATGGTAGAGTTAACTCGAACACCTTTGCTGACCTATTAGTTAGTACCCAACATCAATTATGTAAATGGAAAGCGAACTCTCTTTCCCAAGCAGGAAGAACAACACTAATAAAAACCAATCTGGCATCAAGACCAAACTATCTTATGCAAAGCTCTATGTTACCTACACACACACAATGAACTTGACAAATTAAATAGATTCTTTTTTTTGTAACAAAGATAGCTCCTATAAACCTCTTAAAGGCTGCTTGGGAAAGATTGTGATCTTCTGAAAAGCTAAACAGGAAAAATGCAAAGAAATCAATGATATTATTGATGAGTACTGCAAAATCTTAGGACAAAAAGTAAACTTCCATAAATCGGCCTTTCAAGTTACAAAAAAGGTTACCAACCAAAAGAAATTAGCATTACAAGGTACTCTCACAATCACAAATATGATATCTCTCGAAAAATATCTTGGTTGCCCTATCATTAATGGTAGAGTTAACTCGAACACCTTTGTTGACCTCTTAGTTAGCACCCAACATCAATTATCTAAATGAAAAGCGAACTTTCTTTCCCAAGCAGGAAGAACAACACTAATAAAAACCAATCTGGCATCAAGACCAAACTATCTTATACAAAGCTTTATGTTACCTACACACACACAATGAACTTGACAAATTAAATAGATCCTTTTTTTTGGAACAAAGACAGCTCCTATAAACCTCTTATAGGCTGCTTGGAAAAGATTGTGATCTTCTCAAAAGCTAAACAGGAAAACTGCAAAGAAATCAAGGATATTATTGATGAGTACTCCAAAATCTCATGACAAAAAGTAAACTTCCATAAATCGGCCTTTCAAGTTACAAAAACGGTTACCAACCAAAAGAAATTAGCATTACAAGGTACTCTTACAATCACAAATATGATATCTCTCGAAAAATATGTTGGTTGCCCCATCATTAATGGTAGAGTTAACTCGAACACCTTTGCTGACCTCTTAGTCAGCACCCAACATCAATTATCTAAATGGAAAGCGAACTCCCTTTCCCAAGCTGGAAGAACAACACTAATAAAAACCAATCTGGCATCAAGACCAAACTATCTTATGCAAAGTTTTATGTTAACTACAAACACGCATAATGAAATTGACAAATTAAATAGATCCTTTTTTTGGAACAAAGACAGCTCCTATGAACCTCTTATAGACTGCTTGGGAAAGATTGTGAACTTCTCAAAAGCTAAACTGGAAAACTGCAAAGAAATCAAGGATATTATTGATGAGTACTGCAAAATCTCAGGACAAAAAGTAAACTTCCATAAATCGGCCTTTCAAGTTACAAAAAAGGTTACCAACCAAAAGAAATTAGCATTACAAGGTACTCTCACAATCACAAATATGATATCTCTCAAAAAATATTTTGGTTGCCCTATCATTAATGGTAGAGTTAACTCGAACACCTTTGTTGACCTCTTAGTTAGCACCCAACATCAATTATCTAAATGGAAAGCGAACTCTCTTTTCCAAGCAGGAAGAACAACACTAATAAAAACCAATCTGGCATCAAGACCAAACTATCTTATGCAAAGCTTTATGTTACCTACACACACACAATGAACTTGACAAATTAAATAGATCCTTTTTTTTGGAACAAAGACAGCTCCTATAAACCTCTTATAGGCTGCTTGGGAAAGATTGTGATCTTCTCAAAAGCTAAACAGGAAAACTGCAACGAAATCAAGGATATTATTGATGAGTACTGCAAAATCTCAGCACAAAAAGTAAACTTCCATAAATCGGCCTTTCAAGTTACAAAAAAGGTTACCAACCAAAACAATTTAGCATTACAAGGTACTCTCACAATCACAAATATGATATCTCTCGAAAAATATCATGGTTGCCCTATCATTAATGGTAGAGTTAACTCGAACACCTTTGCTGACCTCTTAGTTAGCACCCAACATCAGTTATCTAAATGGAAAGCGAACTCTCTTTCCCAAGCATGGAGAACAACAGTAATAAAAACCAATCTGGCATCAAGACCAAACTATCTTATGCAAAGCTTTATGTTACCTACACACACACAATGAACTTGATAAATTAAATAGATCCTTTTTTTGGAACAAAGACAGCTCCTATAAACCTCTTATAGGCTGCTTGGGAAAGATTGTGATCTTCTCAAAAGCTAAACAGGAAAACTGCAAAGAAATCAAGGATATTATTGATGAGTACTGCAAAATCTCAGGACAAAAAGTAAACTTACATAAATCGGCCTTTCAAGTTACAAAAAAGGTTATCAACCAAAAGAAATTAGCATTACAAGGTACTCTCACAATCACAAATATGATATCTCTCGAAAAATATCTTGGTTGCCCTATCATTAATGGTAGAGTTAACTCGAACACCTTTGTTGACCTCTTAGTTAGCACCCAACATCAATTATCTAAATGAAAAGCGAACTCTCTTTCCCAAGCAGGAAGAACAACACTAATAAAAACCAATCTGGCATCAAGACCAAACTATCTTATACAAAGCTTTATGTTCCCTACACACACACAATGAACTTGACAAATTAAATAGATCCTTTTTTTTGGAACAAAGACAGCTCCTATAAACCTCTTATAGGCTGCTTGGAAAAGATTGTGATCTTCTCAAAAGCTAAACAGGAAAACTGCAAAGAAATCAAGGATATTATTGATGAGTACTCCAAAATCTCATGACAAAAAGTAAACTTCCATAAATCGGCCTTTCAAGTTACAAAAACGGTTACCAACCAAAAGAAATTAGCATTACAAGGTACTCTTACAATCACAAATATGATATCTCTCGAAAAATATGTTGGTTGCCCCATCATTAATGGTAGAGTTAACTCGAACACCTTTGTTGACCTCTTAGTCAGCACCCAACATCAATTATCTAAATGGAAAGCGAACTCCCTTTCCCAAGCCGGAAGAACAACACTAATAAAAACCAATCTGGCATCAAGACCAAACTAACTTATGCAAAGTTTTATGTTAACTACAAACACGCACAATGAAATTGACAAATTAAATATATCCTTTTTTTGGAACAAAGACAGCTCCTATAAACCTCTTATAGACTGCTTGGGAAAGATTGTGAACTTCTCAAAAGCTAAACAGGAAAACTGCAAAGAAATCAATGATATTATTGATGAGTACTGCAAAATATCAGGACAAAAAGTAAACTTCCATAAATCGGCCTTTCAAGTTACAAAAAAGGTTACCAACCAAAAGAAATTAGCATTACAAGGTACTCTCACAATCACAAATATGATATCTCTCGAAAAATATTTTGGTTGCCCTATCATTAATGGTAGAGTTAACTCGAACACCTTTGTTGACCTCTTAGTTAGCACCCAACATCAATTATCTAAATGGAAAGCGAACTCTCTTTCCCAAGCAGGAAGAACAACACTAATAAAAACCAATCTGGCATCAACACCGAACTATCTTTTGCAAAGCTTTATGTTACCTACACACACACACAATAAAATATACAAATTAAATAGATCCTTTTTTTGGAACAAAGACAGCACCTATAAACCTCTTATAGGCTGCTTGGTTAAGATTGTGATCTTCTCAAAAGCTAAACAGGAAAACTGCAAAGAAATCAAGGATATTATTGATGAGTACTTCAAAATCTCAGGACAAAAAGTAAACTTCCATAAATCGGTCTTTCAAGTTACAAAAAAGGTTACCAACCAAAAGAAGTTAGCATTACAAGGTACTCTCACAATCACAAATATGATATCTCTCGAAAAATATCTTGGTTGCCCTATCATTAATGGTAGAGTTAACTCGAACACCTTTGCTGACCTCTTAGTTAGCACCCAACATCAATTATCTAAATGGAAAGTGAACTCTCTTTCCCAAGCAGGAAGAACAACACTAATAAAAACCAATCTGGCATCAAGACCAAACTATCTTATGCAAAGCTTTATGTTACCTACACACACACAATGAACTTGACAAATTAAATAGATCCTTTTTTTGGAACAAAGACAGCTCCTATAAACCTCTTATAGGCTGCTTGGGAAAGATTGTGATCTTCTCAAAAGCTAAACAGGAAAACTACAAAGAAATCAAGCATATTATTGATGAGTACTGCAAAATCTCAGGACAAAAAGTAAACTTCCATAAATCGGCCTTTCAAGTTACAAAAAAGGTTACCAACCAAAAGAATTTAGCATTACAAGGTACTCTCACAATCACAAATATGATATCTCTCGAACAATAACTTGGTTGCCCTATCATTAATGGTAGAGTTAACTCGAACACCTTTGCTGACCTCTTAGTTGGCACCCAACATCAATTATCTAAATGGAAAGCGAACTCTCTTTCCCAAGCAGGAAGAACAACACTAATAAAAACCAATCTGACATCAAGACCAAACTATCTTTTGCAAAGCTTTATGTTACCTACACACACACAAAATAAAATATACAAATTAAATAGATCCTTTTTTTGGAACAAAGACAGCACTATAAACCTCTTATAGGCTGCTTGGTTAAGATTGTGATCTTCTCAAAAGCTAAACAGGAAAACTGCAAAGAAATCAAGGATATTATTGATGAGTATTTCAAAATCTCAGGACAAAAAGTAAACTTCCATAAATCGGTCTTTCAAGTTACAAAAAAGGTTACCAACCAAAAGAAGTTAGCATTACAAGGTACTCTCACAATCACAAATATGATATCTCTCGAAAAATATCTTGGTTGCCCTATCATTAATGGTAGAGTTAACTCGAACACATTTGCTGACCTCTTAGTTAGCACCCAACATCAATTATCTAAATGGAAAGCGAACTCTCTTTCCCAAGCAGGAAGAACAACACTAATAAAAACCAATCTGGCATCAAGACCAAACTATCTTATGCAAAACTTTATGTTACCTACACACACACAATGAACTTGACAAATTAAATAGATCCTTTTTTTGGAACAAAGACAGCTCCTATAAACCTCTTATAGGCTGCTTGGGAAAGATTGTGATCTTCTCAAAAGCTAAACAGGAAAACTACAAAGAAATCAAGCATATTATTGATGAGTACTGCAAAATCTCAGGACAAAAAGTAAACTTCCATAAATTGGCCTTTCAAGTTACAAAAAAGGTTACCAACCAAAAGAAATTAGCATTACAAGGTACTCTCACAATCACAAATATGATATCTCTCGAAAAATATTTTGGTTGCCCTATCATTAATGGTAGAGTTAACTCGAACACCTTTGTTGACCTCTTAGTTAGCACCCAACATCAATTATCTAAATGGAAAGCGAACTCTCTTTCCCAAGCAGGAAGAACAACACTAATAAAAACCAATCTGGCATCAAGACCAAACTATCTTTTGCAAAGCTTTATGATACCTACACACACACACAATAAAATATACAAATTAAATAGATCCTTTTTTTGGAACAAAGACAGCACCTATAAACCTCTTATAGGCTGCTTGGTTAAGATTGTGATCTTCTCAAAAGCTAAACAGGAAAACTGCAAAGAAATCAAGGATATTATTGATGAGTACTTCAAAATCTCAGGACAAAAAGTAAACTTCCATAAATCGGTCTTTCAAGTTACAAAAAAGGTTACCAACCAAAAGAAGTTAGCATTACAAGGTACTCTCACAATCACAAATATGATATCTCTCGAAAAATATCTTGGTTGCCCTATCATTAATGGTAGAGTTAACTCGAACACCTTTGCTGACCTCTTAGTTAGCACCCAACATCAATTATCTAAATGGAAGGGAACTCTCTTTCCCAAGCAGGAAGAACAACACTAATAAAAACCAATCTGGCATCAAGACCAAACTATCTTATGCAAAGCTTTATGTTACCTACACACACACAATGAACTTGACAAATTAAATAGATCCTTTTTTGGAACAAAGACAGCTCCTATAAACCTCTTATAGGCTGCTTGGGAAAGATTGTGATCTTCTCAAAAGCTAAACAGGAAAACTGCAAAGAAATCAAGGATATTATTGATGAGTACTGCAAAATCTCAGGACAAAAAGTAAACTTTCATAAATCGGCCTTTCAAGTTACAAAAAAGGTTACCAACCAAAAGAATTTAGCATTACAAGGTACTCTCACAATCACAAATATGATATCTCTCGAAAAATATCTTGGTTGCCCTATCATTAATGGTAGAGTTAACTCGAATACCTTTGCTGACCTCTTAGTTAGCACCCAACATCAGTTATCTAAATGGAAAGCGAACTCTCTTTCCCAAGCAGGGAGAACAACACTAATAAAAACCAATCTGGCATCAAGACCAAACTATCTTATGCAAAGCTTTATGTTACCTACACACACACAATGAACTTGATAAATTAAATAGATCCTTTTTTTGGAACAAAGACAGCTCCTATAAACCTCTTATAGGCTGCTTGGGAAAGATTGTGATCTTCTCAAAAGCTAAACAGGAAAACTGCAAAGAAATCAAGGATATTATTGATGAGTGCTGCAAAATCTCAGGACAAAAAGTAAACTTACATAAATCGGCCTTTCAAGTTACAAAAAAGGTTACCAACCAAAAGAAATTAGCATTACAAGGTACTCTCACAATCACAAATATGATATCTCTTGAAAAATATATTGGTTGCCCTATCATTAATGGTAGAGTTAACTCGAACACCTTTGTTGACCTCTTAGTTAGCACCCAACATCAATTATCTAAATGAAAAGCGAACTCTCTTTCCCAAGCAGGAAGAACAACACTAATAAAAACCAATCTGGCATCAAGACCAAACTATCTTATACAAAGCTTTATGTTACCTACACACACACAATGAACTTGACAAATTAAATAGATCCTTTTTTGGAACAAAGACAGCTCCTATAAACCTCTTATAGGCTGCTTGGGAAAGATTGTGATCTTCTCAAAAGCTAAACAGGAAAACTACAAAGAAATCAAGCATATTATTGATTAGTACTGCAAAATCTCAGGACAAAAAGTAAACTTCCATAAATCGGCCTTTCAAGTTACAAAAAAGGTTACCAACCAAAAGAATTTAGCATTACAAGGTACTCTCACAATCACAAATATGATATCTCTCGAACAATAACTTGGTTGCCCTATCATTAATGGTAGAGTTAACTCGAACACCTTTGCTGACCTCTTAGTTAGCACCCAACATCAGTTATCTAAATGGAAAGCGAACTCTCTTTTCCAAGCAGGAAGAATAACACTAATAAAAACCAATCTGGCATCAAGACCAAACTATCTTATGCAAAGCTTTATGTTACCTACACACACACAATGAACTTGACAAATTAAAGAGATCCTTTTTTTGGAACAAAGACAGCTCCTATAAACCTCTTATAGGCTGCTTGGGAAAGATTGTGATCTTCTAAAAAGCTAAACAGGAAAACTGCAAAGAAATCAAGGATATTATTCATGAGTACTGCAAAATCTCAGGACAAAAAGTAAACTTCCATAAATCGGCCTTTCAAGTTACAAAAAAGGTTACCAACCAAAAGAAATTAGCATTACAAGGTACTCTCACAATCACAAATATGATATCTCTCAAAAAATATCTTGGTTGCCCTATCATTAATGGTAGAGTTAACTCGAACACCTTTGCTGACCTCTTAGTTAGCACCCAACATCAATTATCTAAATGAAAAGCGAACTCTCTTTCCCAAGCAGGAAGAACAACACTAATAAAAACCAATCTGGCATCAAGACCAAACTATCTTATACAAAGCTTTATGTTACCTACACACACACACAATGAACTTGACAAATTAAATAGATCCTTTTTTTTGGAACAAAGACAGCTCCTATAAACCTCTTATAGGCTGCTTGGAAAAGATTGTGATCTTCTCAAAAGCTAAACAGGAAAACTGCAAAGAAATCAAGGATATTATTGATGAGTACTCCAAAATCTCATGACAAAAAGTAAACTTCCATAAATCGGCCTTTCAAGTTACAAAAACGGTTACCAACCAAAAGAAATTAGCATTACAAGGTACTCTTACAATCACAAATATGATATCTCTCGAAAAATATGTTGGTTGCCCCATCATTAATGGTAGAGTTAACTCGAACACCTTTGCTGACCTCTTAGTCAGCACCCAACATCAATTATCTAAATGGAAAGCGAACTCCCTTTCCCAAGCCGGAAGAACAACACTAATAAAAACCAATCTGGCATCAAGACCAAACTATCTTATGCAAAGTTTTATGTTAACTACAAACACGCACAATGAAATTGACAAATTAAATAGATCCTTTTTTTGGAACAAAGACAGCTCCTATAAACCTCTTATAGACTGCTTGGGAAAGATTGTGAACTTCTCAAAAGCTAAACAGGAAAACTACAAAGAAATCAAGGATATTATTGATGAGTACTGCAAAATCTCAGGACAAAAAGTAAACTTCCATAAATCGGCCTTTCAAGTTACAAAAAAGGTTACCAACCAAAAGAAATTAGCATTACAAGGTACTATCACAATCACAAATATGATATCTCTCGAAAAATATCTTGGTTGCCCTATCATTAATGTTAGAGTTAACTCGAACACCTTTGCTGACCTCTTAGTTAGCACCCAATATCAATTATCTAAATGGAAAGCGAACTCTCTTTTCCAAGTAGGAAGAACAACACTAATGAAAACCAATCTGGCATCAAGACCAAACTATCTTATGCAAAGCTTTATGTTACCTACACACACACAATGAACTTGACAAATTAAATAGATCCTTTTTTTAGAACAAAGACAGCTCCTATAAACCTCTTATAGGCTGCTTGGGAAAGATTGTGATCTTCTCAAAAGCTAAACAGGAAAACTGTAAACAAATCAAGGATATTATTGATGAGTACTGCAAAATCTCAGGACAAAAAGTAAACTTCCATAAATCGGCCTTTCAAGTTACAAATAAGGTTATCAACCAAAAGAAATTAGCATTACAAGGTACTCTCACAATCACAAATATGATATCTCTCGAAAAATATCTTGGTTGCCCTATCATTAATGGTAGAGTTAACTCGAACACCTTTGCTGACCTGTTAGTTAGCACCCAACATCAGTTATCTAAATGGAAAACGAACTCTCTTTCCCAAGCAGGAAGAACAACACTAATAAAAACCAATCTGGCCTCAAGACCAAACTATCTTATGCAAAGCTTTATGTTACCTATACACACACACAATAAACTTGACAAATTAAATAGATCCTTTTTTTGGAACAAATACAGCTCCTATAAAGCTCTTATAGGCTGCTTGGGAAAGATTGTGATCTTCTCAAAAGCTAAACAGGAAAACTGCAAAGAAATCAAGGATATTATTGATGAGTACTGCAAAATCTCAAGACAAAAAGTAAACTTCCATAAATCGGATTTTTAAGTTACAAAAAAGGTTACCAACCAAAAGAAATTAGCATTACAAGGTACTCTCACAATCACAAATATGATATCTCTCGAAAAATATCTTGGTTGCCCTATCATTAATGGTAGAGTTAACTTGAACACCTTTGCTGACCTCTTAGTTAGCACCCAACATCAGTTATCTAAATGGAAAGCGAACTCTTTTTCCCAAGCAGGAAGAACAACACTAATAAAAACCAATCTGGCATTAGGACCAAACTATCTTATGCAAAGCTTTATGTTACCTACACACACACAATTGACAAATTAAATAGATCCTTTTTTTGGAACAAAGACAGCTCCTATAAACCTCTTATAGGCTGGGAAAAAATATGTAAACCAACTCATCAAGGAGGTCTTAGATTGAGAAAAGCTAAAGACATGAATAAATCCCTACAATTCAAATTACTATGGAAAATCCTTGTAGAACCGAAAAACTATTGGGTTAGAGTTGTTACTGAAAAATACTTGAAAACAAACCATATATTTCATTACGAGAAAAAAGGAAATTGCTCCTGGCAATGGTCCAAAATGATTGAACTTATGGCTGATTTCAAATCTGGACTAATTTCGCAAGTTGGTAATGGCAAAACAATCAAATTATGGACGGATAACTGGGTTTTGAACACCCCTTTATGTGATTCCTTTAACACACAATCAATCCTGAATAAGGATGTCTTGGTAGCTGAATTTATGTTGCCAAATAAAACCTGGAATAAGGATATACTAGAACAATGTTTACCATATGATTTAGCCAAAAAAATTACCTCGATCCCAATACCCTTAAAAGAGATCCATGATAGAATGAATTGGAAAACTAGCAAAAATGGTTGGTTTTCTACAAATTCTGCTATGGAACTAATTAACAAAAACATGAGCTATATTGCCTTTGATTCTTCATGGATCTGGAAGATGGATACATATCCCAAAGTTAAAAATTTTGTCTGGAAAATATTGAAAAATGGACTCCCAACAAAAGCTAGATTAGCAGAAAAAGGTGTTGCAATCCCCCCGGGTTGTATACGTTGCAATGCTCAATTGGAGGATTTGAATCACCTCTTTTTCCAATGTATCCATACCATAAAAACAATCGAAAAATTGAATTATGATACCTATGGCATCATAAGATCCCTAAACATAGGGAACAAGAAAATCAATGAAATCATTGAAGAAATTCGACAAAAAACTGATAGATCACAATTCTTAGAATTAATGGTCTCTTGGTGGGGCATTTGGTTTTATAGAAACCAACAAAGCTTTAGAAGAACAAACGATGATGCTGACCCCATAAAGGATGTACCAATTTACATTAAGAAACAAATTGAGAACTGGAATAAGACGAAGAGCTGGAACCCTGACTGTTTAGCAGAAGACAAACAAAAAACTCATAGAACGAACATTGTTAGACGACCAACAAAGAAATGAAAAAAACCTCCGGATAATATTATTAAAATCAACACAGATGGATCCACCAAAACCAATGGTGAATCGAGTTTGGGTTACATTTTCAGGAACAATACAGGTAAACCAATCTTCCTCTTTAGGGATAAATATGGTATCTCAACCCCGCTAAAAACAGAAATATTGACAGTTAGAAATGCCCTGGTAAAGGCCTATGAATTAGGCATTACCAACATTCAACTTGAATGCGACAACCTTACCATTGTGAATGTTCTTAATCAAATCTGGCACTGTCCATGGGATATTGAAATGTTAATTTCTGATATCCTGTGTGTTTTACAATTGTTTTCTTCAGTGCAGATTTCTCACGTCTTCCGAAAAATAAATGTCGTGGCCGATTTCATCGCGAAGAAGGTCCAGCAGAGTTCCGTGGAAGATTTTAGAGATAGCCTAGAATTTGCAATTCTCATCCGTAAGGATTCTATAGATTGAGAAACCGATTTTCTGTGGTTTCCAGTCTAGTTTTTACCTATTAAAAAAAACACTATCATAGAAACCCTAAGATTATATTGGATTTAGCAAGTCACGAGAGTGGATGTTAGTTCAGTTTGACCTTAGATTCTATGTGCCCAAGGGGTCTAGATTTTGATTGGCAAGTCGCGAGAGTGATGTTAATTAGATCTAGGCACATTTACTATCATCCGAGAGGAATTAGTAATTACCTTAGATAGTTACCTTCAAATAATTTGGACTAGATTCAGGTGCAGTATGATTTTATTTATTGTTGCATCGTTGCGGTGATCCTTAACCTTAGACACATTTATCCTATTGATTCTATCCTTTTTATTTTTGTTTTATTACTTATTAATTTAGTTGTAGATTTCATCAATTCCTTATTTTACGACCTAGTTCACTGATAGTGTTTCAATTAATATTACATTGGTCTCTGTGAGATCGACACTTGACTACTACAACTGATCTCGTACACTTGCGGGTAGGTTTTAGCCACATCAAGTTTTTGGCGCCGTTGCCGGGGAAGGTCAAGCTAATGACCTTAAACAAGCGCTACTTGGGAGGCAACCCGAGGTAAGTTTTTTTTCCTTTTATTTCTTTTATTTAAAAAGAGTGCTCTCTGGGATGTGGCACGGTTTGTAACATACCTTAGTATTGGTCTAGATTCAGGTGATTTGTGATTTTATTTACAGAAATATCATTGCGATGATCCTTGACCATAGACACATTTATCCCACTAATTTCTATATATTTTTATTTGCTTTATTAGTTATTAGTTTAGTTACAGATTTCATCAATTCCTTATCTTTTCGGCCTAGTTCACTGGTAGTGTTTCCATTAATATTACATTGGTCTCTGTGGGATCGACACTTGACTACTACAATTGATCCTGTACACTTGTGGGTAGGTTTTAGCCACATCACCTATACTATTAATCCACCCAAGTTAACACTCATAAATCCTTAAACACTTAATCGTCCTCAAACAATTTATTATCCCAAATCAAGCAACCTTTTGCTTTAACGAAACTTAATATTTACCCAAGACATAATCGTCTTAATACTCTTACGTCCTCATATCATTATATCATTTCTTTAAGAAAGCCTTATAACGAAACCTCAAATAGGTCTTCCAAAATAATACTTATGATTTCGCACACTTAGCTTTTCCAAAAGCTTTTAACACTAGTCCCCCAACGTACACACTCGCTTATAAACCCCACAATTATAGCTCTTAATTTTAAAGTTTACTCCGGATCGTATTAGAGTACGATCATTTTAGAAAAAACCAACTCCTTATGAAATATCTCTCTTATATAATTATTCACTTAAATATATAATTTATACAACTCCCTCATCTAATGCTCAGGGTACGCATATGAGGAATAACCTCAAACTCCATAGAGCATTACTACCCACACCAAATCCTTATAGCAAGGAATCCTTACAACCTTAACCTCTCGAGACAATGCTCATGAATTCGAGCGAAGGTAACAAATAATGTCAATGCCCAACTTGACATTATTTCAAGAAAATAGAGGGATTCTTACGAATAGTTTCGACCTCGAAACTAGCACTAACAAGGTAGGGAACAATCACACATGTCCCAACCCACACTATCCTTTATGAGTCCAGACAGTCTTTATCAACACATGACATGTACTACTTTTGGCACTCAAGGATTCTCGTATGAACGAACAACTTGCAATAGTAACGAATTTAGTAATTTCCGGAACAAGGAAACACTTCTTTATTATTCGAAACATTACAATAAAATGATTGACAGAATGTCAAACAAACAGATTAGTAAACTATGGAGACTATCGACAACAGTCATCGCTCACTATTCATCAAGTGTATAACTCGCGATTCACACTATTTGCTTTGATTAAATTTGACATTTATGTCCATCTCTAACTTAAGACCCTTATTCTGCTCAAAATAATCACACAATATTTTATCCCTATTTTCCTCAAACACGATTTTGATAATTCCTTTAACACGTTTATGATCAATCATTTTATTTTATCCAAAACGTGTCACAAGATCACCTTAATAATTATAAATAACATTCTCATCAAGCTTTGATGGCAAGAATTTATAAACTTATTTTACCCCGTGTTTTAATCAACACAATTCAAAACAAACTTTTATCGACTGAGTTTATTATTCACCAATAAACACTTAATTCCCCCCCCCCCCCCCCCCCCCCCCCTAACCAAATTTACCATCTATCATCGTATTAAATTCCCTTAATGAATCCTCATCTCATGAACATTACTTCCTAAAAACATGTCCTTATAATGTCATTTATCACTTGATCAACCATTAATCGCATTACATTGCGATTTCTTAGGAAAAAACACTCTTAGTAATTTCTTATTTTCCCAAAACGAACCACATAAGGTATTACCCTTATTTCCTCAAACTATCATATCGAAATGATTCATTACCAACAAAATCAATCACTTCGTCATAATCCTTCAATAGATATATACGAGTAACTTTGTTACCTTACTCCTTAAGTGCACATAAGAAAATCTCTTTACTAAATCCTTTAGTTTATCGAATCCTCAACATAACCTATTCTTATACTATAACCTTAAATTTAAGTAAGATTCATCCCAATACCTTATAACTTAATCTTCCAAGAAAGAGTTATACCATAAATCTTATAATAAAATCCTCACGTTTAAATGCTAAAATTTTATATTCTAGAACATCACTCGTTTTAGCTCCTTGACATCTCTATATGATTTATAGTTTTCTCAACAATTTATTCACTTAATGAATAATTATAAAACTCACAACTAAGTATTTAAGCTTTTATTAGCTCACCACCTGCACTTTACCACAACAAATGCTCAGAGTATACACACGAGAAATAATTCCCAACTTCATAGAGCATTAACCAGACACACACCCAATTCCTTATAAAGAATTTTACAAAACTACACTCACGAGACTAACTCGAATCAACTTGCAATAGTATTAGTAATTTCCTCTTTAATCGAAACATTACATTGACTCAAACAACAGATTAGTCCTATCAACATCATCGTCATCTAATCGCGATTACTATGATTAAATTTGACATTTAGGTCATCTCTAACTTAAGACCCTTAGTATCCCTATTTTTCAAACACGATTTTGCGTTTATTCAATCATTTTATTTTATCCAAAGTCACAAGATCACCTTAAAATTATAAATAACCCCCCACAATCTATTATCCTAATTAAAGCACACTTTTTGGCTAACCAAATTTACCATCTATCTCGTATTAAATCCCTTAATAATCCTCATCTCATTACATTACTTCCTAAAAACATGTCCTTATAATGTCATTTATCACTTGAGTAAGTTTCTCCAATTAAAACATTTATACCCTTAGCTCCTTCCAAAAGCTCTAAACCATTAGGCCTATAAAGAATACACCTACTCATAATCACAACGTTTTAAATCCTTATATGTTTAAATAATCAACCATTAATCGCATTACATTGCGATTTCTTAGGGAAAAACAACTCTTAGTAATTTCTTATTTTCCCAAAACGAACCACATAAGGTATTACCCTTATTTCCTCAAACTATCATATCGATAAATGATTCATTACCAACAAAATCAATCACTTCTGTCATAATCCTTCAATAGATATATACGAGTAACATTTGTTACCTTACTCCTTAAGTGCACATAAGACAAATCTCTTTACTAAATCCTTTAGTTTATCGAAATCCTCAACATAACCTATTCTTATACTATAACCTTTAAATTTAAGTAAGATTCATCCCAATACAATAGCTTTATAACTTAATCTTCCAAGAAAGAGTTATACCATAAATCTTATAATAAAATCCTCACGTTTAAATTGCTAAAATTTTATATTCTAGAACATCACTCGTTTTAGCTCCTTAGGGAGAGACATCTCTATATGATTTATAGTTTTCTCAACAATTTATTCACTTAAATGAATAAATTATAAAACTCACAACTAAGTATTTTAAGCTTTTTATTAGCTCACCACCTGCACTTTACCACAACAAATGCTCAGAGTATACACACGAGAAATAATTCCCAACTTCATAGAGCATTAACCAGACACACACCCAATTCCTTATAAATAAAGAATTTTGACAAAACTACACTCACGAGACAACGCTCGACAACTCGACTAGAAAAGAAAATAATGCCAATACCCAACTTGACATTAGAATTTTCCAACTTATACGTGACTCTTCAATCACTACGTTATGATACGAATTGTAAGGGTCCAAACAAATAACTTTATATTAGTTTGACTGACCCTCCACCATTAACCTTAAAACGATCTTCTTCTCCTCCTTGAGATTGGATCAATTAGGAGAAATGTCAACCTTTAACTGACATTAAACATAAGAATGGACGATAACCTTAAGAATGGATCTAAGGAATAGGTAACCAAATCGAAGCTTGCACAAGTTTGAAAACACACTCTAAAATACTTTAAATCACACTTTAAGTTAACTCTTCATCCCCTTATCGTTTTACAATACAAATTATTTATAAACTTAATACTTTTATAATTAAATTACCAGCATCGTCTTTTTTAAAATCCACAAGACCACAACCACTTTCAAAACTGCATTTTAAAATTATTAAATGAATTTAACTTTCTCGTTTAAACACAATTATTATATAAACTAAATTATTATAAGTTTTTTTTATATTTAGAACACAAAGTTATCACTTCTTTAAGTACCTTTAACAACTCTCAAAACTACACTTTTAAAATAATAGACAATAAATTTAATTTCAACCGTTATAACGTCATTTTAATAAGGACTATAAAATAACAATTAACGTCCTAGTAGTTAAACCATTATTTTAAATTACCTTCTAAGAGGTCATTAAAATTTAATATTAATACTAACATTTAAACTCTCGAAATTCCAAGAATAAAATAGTTTGAAAATAGTTTCAAAATTAGTTTTTGAAAATTCTCAAACCTAACAATAGGCCAAGAATTTTAAAACCATTGCTCTAATACCATAATTGTAACACCCCGACTTATATCGGTAGTGCCACACGCCAGTGATCTCAGACGTTAATGTCCAAAGTCACCCCAGGCTTTAATCGGAACAATTAAACTTAAAGAAATACATAATTATTAAATAATGAAAGAATAACCAGCGGAAGACGTTTTAAATGAATAACTCAACCTTTTATTGAAATTCCTCTCATAAAATGAGAATGACGGTTTTACAACAAAGTATAATGACAGCGGAAGACTTTTTTAAAATAGTCCTAATTACATGACTATGTGTTACATCTATTTCAAATTAAACATACACGCCTTGGAAATATTACTTCTTAAAACGCAACCTACAACTGTAAGCCTTCTCTTCGATTGGTTACTTCAAATCGTCGGGGACCAACCACTGATGTGCCGTATAGGACGGATGACACCAGCCAACCATGCAAGGAATAAAACCCGGTTGGTTAGTCTAATGAAAGACTATGCAAGGGTGAAAATAGAATGGTTCTAATGATCGTAACCGTTTACTATCATTGTCCCTCGAATAATAACCGAAGGAACGATACATAACCCGAAACTTTAACAGAATGATAGAAAAGGATATGCACTGAAAAGAAGACTCCAACGAAATTGAATCTTATAGGAAACGTATGACAAATTGTTTGGGAACGTTAAGTTTACACACAAGTTTAAAAATGACCTTGATTATTTGGGTCCACGGCCAACCTCACCGCGCAATGCGAATCCATATTGGAAAGAGGACTTACTCTAACAAGAGTCCGGGCGGTTTCCACGTTGTACTCCTCACCCGAGGGTATATTAATTATGTGCAAAACGGCACTTATCTTATTTAATTTCAAAAATGCACAATTACGTTGAAGCTTTTAATCCACAACAATCTCACAAGGAGATATATAACATGGGACGAATACCGAATTTTGGCACCAGTTGAGTGCACCACCACCTATATTCGGATAGGGGTAGGTCATGACCAGAAAGTGTTAGGGCCTTTATCTTCCTAACACCAAGTTATAAAGAAACGACTAGACCTCGTAAGGTACATAGCGTTCCTACGAATACTCGTGCTAAACTAGCATGTAAGTTCACATAAAAATCACACCAAAAATCCTTCACAGTAATATCATATAGATATATACAATAGCGTTGTTTCTAGCAATATATACAACCTATTATAATTTCACATTTTAACACATCGTTTTATCAAATCTGTTCCCAAACTTAAAACAACAATTTTATTCCATCTTAATTAACAATCAATTAATTGATAATCAAGGGGAAGCATGGAATAATGAGCAAGAGCGAACCGCCACTTGCCTTAAACTAGATGAACGAAGAGATCGGGTTCCGAGATTTGGAAACTTGCACTTGAGTACGGTTCCCTACGACGACGACGAGTTTTACGACAAAACCCTAAGTTAGATACGATACGAAAAGACGAAGCGAAATGAAGGAAAAAGGCCAGTGCCGCGGCCGCGGATGGCATAGCCGCGATCGCGGACTTACTGGGCAAAACCGCGCCCACGGTTTTATAACCGCGATCGCGGTTTCGCGCCTAGCCGAGGTCGCGGGTCTCAGCCCGGCTGCGGTCACGGTGGATGGATCCGCGGTCGCGGGACTCCATCCTGACGCGAGCTAAAAGAACACAACGGAGCCATACCAACTCCGACGAGGCTCGGATCTTGCTCCTAGGACGGTTGCGCACCACCAGCACCCCTCTAGGACTTCACAAAGGCGACGAACGACCTCCGACGACAACTCCGGCGACCAAAAATGAGCTTTTCCGGGAGAGATGTAGGTAGATGGGTATGAAGATGGAGGAGAAGCCACATCTCGCCCCTATTTATAGGGTTAGATCGGAGCACTCAACCCCCAACGCCTGAAGACCAACCGCTTCAATTCCCCTCCACCGGCACTCGGGAAAAACGTGGGAAATTCCGAGCGTCGGCATTCGGGAAAGGGAAGGAAGAAGACAAACGGAGTTGCCCGCGATCACGGTTTCAGAACCGCGATCGCGGTTTGCCCCTGGCAAAACCGTGATCGCGGTTTGCCCCTGGCAAAACCGCGCCCGCGGAAATGTTGCGCCCGCGACAGCTTAGCCACGGTCGTGGCCTTGATCGGCTCCCGGGCCTTGATCGCGGTTATGCTTAATCTTTGGTTTTAGCACTACCAAAATATTTTAAGACCCAATATTTTATTAAACGTATATTATCACGTTCAAAAGGTTCTTACTGAGTTTACAGAAAATGCCTAATTCGTTTTGTTTACAAAATAAAAGTTTGAAAATTACCCAAATATCCCTACTCAAAACTGAGGGTTATTACACTTATTGTATTAGTTATTGGTTGTGTGGTAAGTAGTTGTTGTTAGCTATGACTGAGGATGACCTGGATTGATGTGTTGTTGAGTTTATGTGGGAGCTTTGGCTGGTTTGACATTTGAAGGTCATTTGAGATTTGTGTATCTTTGGTATGTTCATAGTTGTTTTTTGTTTGAATTAGTTTTTGTTTTTTCCTTAGTTTGCCATCCCAGCTGCACCATGGTGCGAAGACATTAATGTGTTGGAGTGTTTGTCTGGTTCTATTTTTCATTAATTAAAACAGTATTGTATTTTTAAATTTAAACTGGTTGTGCATTCACAAAGGTTTTAAGTTATTAATCATCCTTTCTATTGTGCCCGTGTTACGCACATGGTGGTTTATTTTTAATTTGTAGCTAAGTGTGTATAATATTTGTGTTTTTTTAATATAATAATCATTAGGGTTTCGTGGATGTTATTGGTCTAATTACCGTATGTCGTAGTGTTTTGTACGTGTTAAATTTATTACATGTGAAAGACTGGGTGTATTAGTATACATTTTTTGTTGTATTTAGCGTGTAGTATATTTTTTTTGCTCTATTTTTTTTTTGCCCGGGTTACACGTGTATTAGCCCATTTTTTCCTCTTGGCCACTGATGTCGGTTCAGGCATATATCAGGATTTTCCTATGTTAATTAAGGAAACTCCAGAGTGTTGACTGCGTGTTGGGTATAAATGGAGGAGTCCCTTCATTTGGGCATGTTACATCAACAATGAATGAGGCGTCCAGTTTCGATGGCTTCGATCAATCACTCATGGGGTTTAGATGCAGAAGATTTTGGAGATGCGTTGCATACGTTTCTCTCAACCCTAGTAGTTCAGTACCCATCTTCGGTCCCCATCCCGCTGCTTGCTCCCTTTGATTAAGGCAGGTATGGATTTATTACTTTTTTCTTGCGTGTATTTGGGTGTTATGGTGCTCGGTTGTAAGAGTTGTAAGAGCTGTGATATGTATTGAGTAGATTTGTCGTCTGAGTCGTGTGTTTTTGCCTCTTTGTAATTCCTTTCCTCTGTTATTTTGGTACTTGACTCGTGGTTGCCTGCGCGTATCTGTTGGGGCATTTGTTTACCCTGTTTTTGTGGCTTGATGTCTTATTGGGTTTTCTTTGAAGCTAAAGGGTGCGGATGGGTCTTGCAGATGTGCGACTGAACCCTATTGTTGTTTTCATTCTCTTGTGTCCATGTCTAGCGATGTTTTGTCTCATTGCATCGGTCGAATGTGCCGATTGTTTGGCTGTATTTTGGATTTTGTTTGATTCCTTTGATCGGTGGCTGTTTTTCCTTGTTTATTATTCCCATCATAGTTCTTCTGCATTTTTATTTTGGAGGTGGTTTAAATTTGTTACTTTTGTTTCAGTTTTCGGCGTTGATTACTGCATATATGAATTATGCCACAGTTGAGAATGGGGTGTCTTGTCTTTATTTGTTCTGGTTTCCCTTGAATTTGGGATGCCCCATATGCACAGATTGGTTTTTCTCCCCCTGTTTCGGTGAACCGTGTGTCTGTAATCTTTGGTTGTGTGGTGCTATTTTTTTTAGCATGTGGTTAGTAGTAGGTTATTTTTTCCCATATTGGCATGTGTAATGTTCATTGGTTTCCATTCGCATTGTCTGTGTGTACTTTGCATATTTGGCTTTTTACATTTTCCTGTTGCTGCTGTTGTCGGTTTGTAAACTGTTTTTTGTTGCTATGTATTTGCAATATAGTGTGAAATTTACTGCTTGGCTTTGTGCCTCATTCTGGTTTTAGACATTGTGATTACCGGATATATTTGTTTCAAGTCCTACGGCATGGCCCCGAACTACAAGGTTAAGACAAAAGTCTACCAAGAGGTGTGGGACATGCTGGAAGTAGCTAAAGAAGATGAGTTCCCATGGAGAGGTAATGCATCCTTTTGCTTGCAATACAGAGTTTTGCATTATTCGTTTTGTCGTTGTGTCTTATTTTTTGTTGGTTGTTGTAGGTAAGATGATGGATCATGAGATGTGGATGCGTTTTGTGAAAGACATAGTTGATCGAGACATGAAGTTGGATGCGCTTGAGGCTGAAGCAGCCAGGATGAGGCAACAAATCGATTCAATGGACCCCGCCAGCGCGGAGACTCATGCGCAGCTACGGAAGATGCAACTTGAGCTCATAGATGTGAGCTTGTTATTTGGTTTGTCTTAATTTGGATGATCCGTGACTACTTTGTATTATTATTTGTAGCTTCAAATGCGGTCACAGCTGAATGGGATACTGATGAGGAGGGAAGCCAAACACGCTGAAATTTAAATAGGGATGTTGATGTCTACCTACATGTAGTGATTTGGTCCTGGTTTGGTGCTGGTTTTTCGGGTTATCAATATTTTTGGCTTATGGTCCCCCAGTTTTGTAATGAATGTATCATAGCTTATGCTATGTTTGTGGGGCGCTATTTTGGATTGTTCTTGTTATGCAAAGGGATATAATTTTGGCTTTACTGGTATTGGTGTCACGTCTTAATGGATTATATATTGTAATTTGCCTAAAGCGTTTACTATGTCTATAAGTTTATGTTGCACATTTAGTTTATATTCCAGTGGTTATTGTCCTCTGGGGTGGCTTCTTCTATGAAATTATATATCTGTGTTGCCTTGCTTTTGAATGATAATCGAAAGGGCTTAAGTTTGTTGTTGAGGAGGAAGGTGGCAAGGGAATCTCTACAAACGTAGATGTTCTACAGTATGTTAATGGTTGTGTAATTTTAGTGGAATGAAATGTCTGGTTATGCCTTTCTTCTAATGCTTATATCTTTCAATATGTGCAGCTGGAGTCTTTTGAGAAGCTGGATACCGAGAAAGGTTTGGGTGTAAGATGTGTGAATGAAAGATGGTGGTTTTTGTTCGTATTTCCCGATGGCATGGTGCCCATCAAATTTTATGATTTTATTAGGTCTTGTAAATGTGTTTCCCTTAGAGTGGGAATGCTTGTAACGGTTTGGACAGGGAATAGGGCACTGGGATTCAACAGGCTGATAAACTCTTACTTATTGTAAGATATTATATTCCTTGGGATCTGAAGAAATCACATGGCATAGAGTAAAAAGCCAATTTTGACAACTACAATGTGAGATTTTCCTGCTACAATTGATTGTGTATAAGCATATCGTACATATGTCATGTTTTTTACTCCACCATGTTTTGTGGTCGGTCAATGTAAAGAAGCCTATGTTGTACTTGGTTGCAACATTGATTGTGCGGGGTAATGCAGTTGGCTTGTTAGTCTGCTCTATAAGTTGTTGTTGGTGGTATTTTATTTGTAAACAGTTTCTGGTTTTATAAATATTGAATATAAAATAAAGAGTTAAAAATAAATCCCCACCTTGTTATCTCTTTTATAACGTGCCTATACAGAAAATGCTCATATATCCAAACATTTAAATATGTTTAACTTATAAATTTATCCCTTTGAGGTAATAATGACTAATTTTGAAAATGTAAGAATTGTATCTATCTATCTAGCTAGCGTAATTAGGCTTATCACATTGGCATTGGTTAGGTCGTATTACAACTTTCCCTTTAAAAACAATAATTGTATTTTACAACTCTCATTTCTCCCCTCTATAGTGGCTTCTCTCTCTCTGCCCAATGAAAAATTCCAGCCCCCATTCCCGGCTTTCAGCTCCTCACACACAACACCACATGCCCGTCCCATTATTCACATCGCCGTCACCCAATAGGCATCACGCGTGTTTGATACGTTGCCCAGTTGCTGAAGGTTGTCAAGCTTGTGTGAAACGCATGCCCTTGATCTCATTTATTTTTGGGGTAAATCGCCTACGGCTTCTCCTGTTTTGTCCTTGCAGTTTCCGTTCAACAATAAGAGTATATGTGCATGGGGAAGGTCACGTTTCTCGAATTCAGTAGTGTATATAGTTGGACATGTAGATAAATAGGGAAGTCAATTTGTGGGTACATATTCGTTTAATGTTTTTAATAGGTCAGTAATAGCGGCATACCAAATAGAAAAGCATTGTGATCCATTTTATTTTATCGGGGCAATTTTTAAATTTGTTGTGGGCTCATGGTATTGGTGATTGGATGTGTGGTTCGTAGTTGTCGTTAGTTAGGACTGAGGATGACCTAATTTGATGTGTTGTTGAGTTTATATGGGAGATTTGGTTGGTTTGACACTTGATGGTCATCTTTTTTATATTTGTTGTGGGCTCATTGTATTGGTGATTGGATGCGGGGTAATGCAATTGGCATGTTAGTATGCTTTATAACCTGCAGCTTTCGGTATTTTTTTATTTTTAAAAAAAAGTGTTTTTTAAATATAAAATATAAAATGAAGAGTTAAGGAAAAAAAAACCCCAGCTTGTTATCTCTTTTTATAACGTGCCTATATTAAAAATCCGTATATATCCAAGCATTTAAATATATTAATAACTAATATTTTTTCTCTTTTGAGGTAATAATGACTAATTTAGAAAGTGTAAGAATTGTACCTATCTAGCTAGCGTAATTACGCTTATCGCATTGAACTTGGTTAGGTCCTATTACAACTCTTCCAAAACAAAGGAAAATGTAGTTAAAGGCTCCCATCTTCCCTCTATAATGTCGGCTCTCTGCTCTCGGGAAAAGTTCGGCTGCCACTCTCTCTTTTCAGCTCCCCACACACAACAACACTTCCCCGTCCCTTTATTGACATGTCCATCATCCTAGAGGTAGCACGCAAGCCTTAGAAGTTGCCCAGTTGCTCAAGGTTGCAAATCTCGTGTCCAACCCATGCTCTTGAGGTGTTATTTGGTCGTAGGTGGTGGTAAAAGGAAATTCATGGGTTGCAATTGCAGTTGACTGCGTTTTCCGGGATTAATTGTCTTCTCCCTCTTGGCAAGTGCGACCTCGCCCACTACAACCTCTGGTGCGTTAGTTCCTAGGTCGTGATTTTAGAATTTGATTGTGTGTATGATGATTTGCTTTCTAAATTGGATGATGGGTGTATTTGTGCAGATGCCGTTTTGGAATCTCATGCTTCTACAGGCCACTCTTTGCTTCAAGCTAAGTCGAGTATGTTTATCCCTTTCAAATTTTTCATCCGGTTGCTAAGCTTCTTGTCGAGTCAAAACTTGTTCATTTCATCTTGACATTAGTTGAACAGATCTCTAAAATTTTATTTATGCTTAAATTTATTTGTTTGTGCAGGGGCATTTCAAGAGCTCTGATGCCTATTAAGGTATTCCAACACTTAATCAGCAAAGTTGTTTCCACTGAGCCTCTATTTGCATTCGTTTTTTCCCTTATTTTTTTAGCATATGTTCATTTCACCTATACAAACCATGCCTATTGTAAGTATGTCAATTTGCCTTGTAAACATTTGTCGTTTGGTTTTGTTCCTTCATCTGATGATATGTCTCTACTCTCAGCTTTACACAATTTGATGAACTTGTTCATTTCGCAATGTGATCATGACATTCTTGCTTTACTTGTAGTTTCTAATTAAGTTTGGTAAAATCATCAGATAACAGGCGAGGCTGTTGGAAAAGTCAGAGTTGTTGATGATATGCATGAGTGAAATACAATCATGGCTGAAAAATCGGAGGCCTTTATCGCTCTTTGCGGTACATAAATCAGGCTATAATGTCATACCTACTTGTAATAATAGTCTCATATGTGCGCTCTAATTGCCTAGAAGGATACGGGACAATGGAAGAGTTGCTAGAGATGATAACATGTTATCAGCTTGGAAATCACAGGAAGACGGTAGTATTAGCATCTTAATCCATTTTTTTGTATAGCCAGATGAACATTGGTACTTTGGCTAAGGCTATAAAGGAAAAAATTCTCTTTGCAGGTTGGCATTTCGAATGTTGATGGTTACTACGACACTTTGCTTCAGTTATTCGACAATGGTGTTAAAGAAGGCTTAATCAAACCAGCAGGCCATACATTGTCGTCGATGTCCAACAATAAGAGAATTTCTTACGCAAATGGAGGTTATTTCCTCGCCCAAAATCTTTCTTATGATAAATACGCCTAAAAGTGCCAGGATTAATAATTGTGCAAAACGAAGTGCCTACAATTCAGGGTTGACAGTAATGTTTGGCTGTGTGCATAATGATATGGTGTTTGCTTATATTTCTATGGTTTGAGAACTTAGAAATCTATTATCTTCTACCAATCTTTACTCGTATGAAAAGCTCCATTTGGGGACAATGGAAAAAGCCCTGGGAGTGAAACTCAATATTGGATTCATGTGCAACAATGTATCCCTTAGAAAGAGCATGTCGCTCCTCATGAACATTGGCAAATGAAGCAACTGAGGAATAGCCAAAGCAGCAAAACCTGTAACAGTAGAAGCCAGTTTGGTTAAGCTAAGGGAGCTCTTTCTGCAGGTGGCTTTTCAACATCTAAAATAAGTGGCACAATAGAAAGCCCACTCCCACCCTCGATGTCCTGCATAACCCATTAGTATTGTGTACGCCATCACAAATGTTATGCCAGTGGAATTAGGAGTGCACCAGTAATTGAATGTGGGTTCGATGAATACCTTAACAACTGGGCCACTGCTTACTATTCTTGACACAGTAAATTTTTCAGTATCGTTAGAGGCGGCGAAATAGGTATGAGTTTTGATCTCAAACACGTGGTATGTGTTGGCCAACTACTTGATTTCCCGTGGGAGCACACATTCTTCTGGGTCGTCCTGCACAAACCAAAGGGCCAAACTTAGTACTTCCATGAATTGGAATTTCCCCTACATAATGTGGCATGCACGGTTTTAAACTTACACACACTTCCTTCATCGGAGTGGTGGCTTTCTTCTTCACCAAGGTTTCAACAAGTTCATCGAACACAGTTACTGGAAGAGTTGTTGTGCCATCTGAAACTTCAAGATTTAGTTTGTACCTGTAGGAAATTAGTTGTCCACTTATTTGTGTTGCGTGGATGTGAATTATTGTGGTTGATTTATAAATTATAGATGCACCACAGACCTCACTTGAGGGAACTCAGTCGTCTTGCAACACAAAGTACAATACAACTGGCCTCCAACATGGGTCAACCCCTTCCTACAGTTTCTTCCACCACATGATGGATAGTTCCAGCTGTTCTTTGAAAGCACCCTTTCAATCTTAACCTCGATGTTGAAGGTGATGGAATCCTGCAAAAATAAAAAACAGGTTTGGCACTAGAAGTTCCCTTTCGAGGTGTTAATTGTGGTCTATGCAGATTATGTATTTACAATACCTTTTTTGGAAAATCCTTCTACGGCCTTCCAAGACGCAGTAGTTCTTTTAGTGTTCCTTGCGTGGCTAAACTTGAATGGAGGGATGGTGATGCTATAGGAAGGCCATTGGTGCTGAAAGGTGTGAAGGGGGTGAAACAGATGTGTAATTCTAAATACAATATAATATAGTTCTGCGTGTAGTTAAAGCATGTACCTCATTACATCTCTCAATTGCTTGATAACAGGTATGTCATCTGTATCATACAGTGTTGTGGCCGAGGTGGTGGACAAATATATGTCACATGTGCATTGATCTAATGGCATTAGATTGTTTTATTTGAAGGCATATAAACAGGTTAACAATGGGAGGAGGGCCGCAGTACCATTCCACTATGGAACGTTCATGGATACAAAAGCAACAATGTATGGGATCTTGCCCCGCTTGCTGTGCTCCAAGAAGTCATCACCTATAGTGCCCCACATGGACACCTTGATCGTGTTTCCCCTGTGCGTAAAATTATTGTTCAACAGAACGGTAAGTGCAACATTTGCTCCAAGTATGTGATTGGTCGCATGAAAATGGTGAAACATGGAAGGTGTACTGATGCGTTCCTGCTTGTGAATGCCGGATCGTGATCTTGGTGGTTAGTCGCGCGTGTCGAATCTGATGTTGAATGGGTGGAACGCGGTGTTTGGGGTCTTGCATGAGTAAGGAAACAAGATGATGGTGGCGAAGTGTGACTCGCAGCCTCAAGGCTAGGCGCGAGAGTTAGTGGCTCGAAGGGTCGAGTGAAGCCGTAGCGTTGGCAGCGGAGGGGATAAACTCGATGGAGATCGAGTGGAGGCCGTAGCGTCGGCGGCGGAAGAAGGAGATGCGAAGACAAAGATAAGTGTTTGACGTCCAATCAAAGGAAGGACGCAATATGGCTCTCAAACTTAAGCTTTGATTAATAATGAACGTACCCTAATACAGAAGGCTGAGATGGCCTTTTATAGGGTAGCGCGACTCGGATGGGCCGAGTCTCGCTTAATGGGCTAGCCCACGCAACACGCGTGGAACACACGCCCCAAAGAAATAACTAAAAATACTAACTACTAAAATGAGGGAAAATGCCAAAACTAGAACGTCTCAAAATAACAAAAGAATCTTTGAATGAACGCGTTCTCTATACTAGACGCGAGTAGTGTGAGGAAGAACGTGTTCTCTGTACCAGATGCGAGAAGTATGATGAAGATCGCGGTCTTTGTACTAGGCCCTTCTGAGCTCACGGTCATGGCTTCTTCTTCTATGGCCGTCATGGAGGGCAGGGTTGTATCACCTTCCCCCACATGGCTGTGAAGCGTCCTCGCTTCACCATCATCGAACTTGTGCTCCACATACTCGTGCAAGTGCACCCACGCGAGGTCTCCGGTGTCGAACACGAATCGACGGCGGTCGTGGTATGGCGGATAGGCACCAGTCACCCAGTCGATTGTGTGTTGAATGCCATGCAAGGGTGGTAGTGCGTGTGGAGGCGCCTCTGGCAAAACCGCGGTGAACTCCGCTTGCAATGCGGCGAAAGCTGGTGGCAAAGGCTCGTCGATGTGTGCGCAGTGCATGCTTGGAGTTGGCACTAACAGGAAATAAGGCACCTTGTTGTTCAAACGGGTAGTGAAGTCCTTGGGTCGGGTGAGAAGCACATGGTGCTCACAACTGCCCTGCAATGCAGTGCTCGGTGGCACGATACTCCCATTGTCTCTGCAACGCGTTCTATCCTTTGGCGCGTCGGTATGGGAAGCGCTATGGTGGCCTGATGTAGGATGCGACTTTCGTTCGCCAGGGTTTGGGGTCGTAATAATGCGCCAGATATGGGGTTGGGTCATGGTGTTATTGTCGCGGTCTTGGTCGATTGCAAAGCCTTGTGGCGATCTCGCTCCACCTGCTCCTGTAAAATCTCATATGGAGACATTGGTAAGAGAGTCACATTTTTCGCGTGGTAGATAAACACATAGGTGTTTAGATACCCATCGTGAAGCACACGACGATCGAATTGCCATGGACGCCCAAGTAAGAGATGGGTGGCATCTATTGCAATTACATCACATAAAAGTGTGTCATTATAGTGACCAATGGAAAAGGGTATAAGACACTGACGTGAGACAATGTTACATGAGCTTGAAGATAGCCATTGTAGGCCATATGGTTGTGGATGAGGTGTTGTCGGCAGGCTGAGATGGTTGACCATCTTCTCATTGACGATGTTGTAACAACTGCCTCCATCGATTATGACACTCAAGGATGCGGTCTTGACCAAGCAACGTGTGTGGAAGAGATTCTCGCGCTGGTCAATAAGGCTGCCTTCCTTGACGGTGAGGATGCGCCGCGTGACGAGGCTCAATGGTGTGCCTGCATGGAGCATGGTAGCCTCACACATGTAGGCCTCCTCGGTGTCATCCTTGAATCCTTCTTCAATTGGCTCAAGCTGGGTCTCCTCCTCCTCGTAAGACTCATATCCCGCAGAAATAGTGGAGAAGAGGACCTTCTTGTTGTTTGGACAATCCCTTTTGTAGTGGCCGCGCCCTCCATACTTGAAACATTCAAGGTCACGCGCGCGCTCATTGCTCGGTGAGGAGCCCTTCGTGGTGGTTGCGTGAGGGGCATTGGAGTTGGGCATCGCGGTCTTGGCGTCACAGACTTTGTTGTACGCGGTGGATGCTGAGACTGGAGCAAGCACATAAGTAGTAAGGGAGGGACTAGTGTTAGGATCATACATGCGTTGGCCTTGAGTTTGCCAAGATGAGTGCTTGCGGCGGTTGAGCTGGTTGTGGACCTGCATCGCCGTGTATGTCAATGTGTTGAGGTCTTTGATGGGCAAGATCTCAAGTTGATCGTGGATGGGTGTGTTCAAGCCACTCAAAAACTTGGTTCTTAGCGTAGATGGGGCGACGCTAATGCTTGCCTTGTAGTACATGTCTTCCAACTGGGAAAAGAACTCGAGAGGTGTCTTAGTGCATTGGCGAGCCATGGCAATCTCCATCCTCATCTGGTTCTTGTAATCGACTGGAACATACTTCTTTGTCATCACATAGACAAGTTGGTGTCACTGTGTGATGGGCGCGAGACGGCGGCGAACGCGATCATCCATGAACCGGTGCCACCATATGTGCGATGCGCCGCGGAAATGCAGCGTTGCCGCGTTGACATGCTCCTCTGGTGGCACGTGGCAATACTTCAACGTGTATTCTGTGGCCTACATCCACTCAAGAAAAAGAGCGGGATCATATTCACCCAAAAAGTGCTCAATTTTTACCTTCACTTCATGGCGTTGGTAGCGTGGCGCGATCTGGGGTTGCTAGTGCGCGTTGGGATGCGCGGCAGTCAACTGGGCGTCCATGTAAGGGCGCGTTGCTGGATGTAAGATGCGACCTAGTTGGTGAGGATCGAGACCTGGTGGAACATTGCTAGGTGCGAATTCACCATGGAGCGCGTTGGAATCGGCACGGCGTCGTCGTCGTGGATGTGCATCTCCCTCGCCGCGTTGACAATAGTCGCGCGTCCTTTCTTCGCGGCGTTGGCTGCGTGTGCCATGTTCCATGGTGCCCTGGAGTGGCTGTTAGGGTTGGACCTGGAGCCGCGGTGGCGGAACCCAGTCCGTGGACCGATCCTGCAACTCAATACGATCACTAAGAGGGGGTGATAAGAGCCGGGATTTATCATACCTGAGTCTTCAACTTCCTTGTCGTCGAACTCCTCAAAATCATCATGGATCGTCGGCGTCGTGGAGCCATAGCCATCGGAGCCATAGCGCGGTGTGCACGCACTCTGGTGGCCAAGGTGGTCGCGGACGTCGAACGGGATGGGTGTCATGGCAGGTGTCCTCACGCGAGGTTCTTCGCGCCGTGGGCATCGACTTGGTCGTCGCGGTGTAGTAGCTTCTCGCGCGTTATGGCGCGCTCTGCTGTCTCGCAGCATGGATGATGGTTCATCGCGTTGAACTTGCCTGTGGGCAAACCTGTCATTAAAGTCATAAGGCTCAGAATACTCACCTTGAAGATCATTGTCGCGGTCGGAACCGCTGTCGTAGTCGTTAGGATTTGCGCGCGGTGCGTAGCGATCGCGATGCGACACGTATCCTTGGTGACTCTCTATGACTGATTGAATCCGTTGCAGACGTGGTTGGAGGGTGGAGGTCGAAGGCATCAATCCTTTGCCCTTATCCACGCGTTGTTGGCTTAGACCAACGTCAGTGTGTCGCGGTCTTCCCGCCGCATCATCCATTGGGATCATGCGCGGTCACCACGGGTGTGATGCGCTGCATGGCTTGGAGTTGAACAACTTGGCGTCGTAACTCCTGAATCTCGCATTGTTCATCCGAGAGCTCCAAAAGGGGATCTTCATTGTGTTGGTCTTGTTTTGGCACCAAGGGTGGGTTTGACGTATTCTCGTTGGCACCACTTCCGTCTCCACTTGGATGAATAGGGGCCGTCATGTTTCCTATAACAATGTGACCAGACATCCAAGTAAAAACGAACAAAAGACAGCACAACCAAAGAACAAGCAAGCACGTATCAAGACACAAGTGTTCACGTAGGAAGGCGCGGTCTTTTGGCCGTGAGGACGGCTTAAGGCAAGCAAAGCAAGTGTGATATGCACGCACAAAAGCAAACGAAACCAATGATTAATTTCTTAACCACTTACGTAAACAACACAAGCACACAAGACAAACCTTAAAGCTTGAACCTTGACGGTGGAGAGATGAAGAAGATGAGCCTAGCCGAGTAGGGGAAAGAAGGTTGCCTTATTTTGGCTTTCCTTCTTCTTCTTTTTTTAAATAAGTCGCATTTTTTTTAATTCGACTTGACTTTTGGAATTTGAATTTCAAATCCGAATCTTAGTCTTTGACTTTTGATTGATATCGGATAAGATTTGAATTAAACAAAATAAAATAGGCTAAGTAACAATCAAGAAAGAAATCGCGAGATTTACGCGATAGGAGAGAGAAGAATATTGCAGATTTGTTTGGTCAACTACTTCCAGATTTGGCAAGATATGATTAGCGAAATTTAAGCAATTATTTAAGCAAATCAATCAAGTAATTACTGCAGATTTCACGCGAGCAAATCACACAAATTTCGCGAGGGATCAAGCAATTAATTGGCCAAGAGATTCTCTTGTGGAAACCGAATGGACATGCAAGAAAAAAAAATTGTGACAATGGCGGAAGCAAGATGATGGAGAAGAAAAATTGTGAACAAATGAGACTTGACAAGCGACTTACAAGATCAAAGGCTCTGATACCAGTTGATGCGTTCCTGCTTGTGAATGCCGGATCGTGATCTTGGTGGTGAGTCGCGCGTGTCGAATCTGATGTTGAATGGGTGGAACGCGGTGTTTGGGGTCTCGCGTGAGTAAGGAAACGCGATGATGGTGGCGAAGTGTGACTCACAGCCTCAGGGCTAGGCATGAGAGTTAGTGGCTCGAAGGGTCGAGCGAAGCCGTAGCGTCGGCAGCGGAGGGGATAGACTCGATGGAGATCGAGTGGAGGCCGTAGCGTCGGCGGCGAAGGAAGGAGATGCGAAGACAGAGATAAGTGTTTGACGTCCAATCAAAGGAAGGAGGCAATATGGCTCTCAAACTTAAGCTTTGATTAATAATGAACGTACCCTAATACAGAAGGCTGAGATGGCCTTTTATAGGGTAGTGCGACTCGGATGGGCTGAGTCTCACTTAATGGGCTAGCCCACGTGACACGCGTCGAACACACGCCCCAAAGAAATAACTAAAAATATTAACTACTAAAATGAGGGAAAATGCCAAAACTAGAACGTCTCAAAATAACAAAAGAATCCATGAATGAACGCGTTCTCTGTACTAGACGTGAGTAGTGTGAGGAAGAACGCGTTCTCTGTACCAGATGCGAGAAGTATGATGAAGATCGCGGTCTTTGTACTAGGCCCTTCTGAGCTCACGGTCATGGCTTCTTCTTCTATGGTCGTCATGGAGGGCAGGGTCGCATCATGTACCTTTCGTTTATGAGGTGGCACTCAACCAATTAAGCCCCTGTAGGAGTGATTTTCATTGCCCCAATATTAATACTGTACCCTACAACATCTGGCAAAAAGGAAACACCTTAGTGGGCGGATAAGTTGCACGAAGTACATCAGGTTATTCATTTAGAGCATCATTTACCAATGAGGAATTTGGAACCATTGTAATTGATATCCTGTAGGGGGACCAATTGGAGCGGATATCTCTAGAATCCTTCCGGAGAGCACTCTAGATGTCTAACAACAATGTTGCCTTCGAAGTAGATAACAAATGGATCACCGTCGCAGAGGCGATACGTTGGCTTCGGCAGCGCAACGATAAAGTGGCTAATGCTATAAATTTCTCCTATTAAAAATTTGTCCGTGAAATAGTGGCTGATGTTGGCCCTAAACACGCAGTGAAGAGCGCTTCCCTGGCATACAAGACAAATAAGGTAAGCTCTAAGACAAACACAAAGGGGGGAATGGGGTAAAAGCATTTTATTAATACCGTATGGTCGGCCAAGATGTAATTCGTGCTAATATATGTTTTTGCAGGGTCATGGCATCCCACCTACGGATCACCATAGCTTTGATAGTGCAGTCCATCCCTTTAGCCAGCCCGGAAAAGGGCACATACCAGGAAAGCATCGATCGCTTTAGCCGATGGCTTTCCAAGTGTTTTTTTGGAGAAGCCGGAGCCGGAGGTTTTTTGGGAAGAGACTGAAGCCATTGAAGTATTGGTGTTTGCTGATGTTGGTTTCATAAGGTGGTTCTCCAATACAATTGGTATTCTGATTTAAAGGGAGGCACAAGCAGAGAGCTTACACATACTGTAACGTCCTCCTTCAATTGTTGCTTTAAATGTGATTACAATTGAAACATCCCATGGCCATCAAGAGAGGCAACAAAATGCGTTATAGTGTAAGCCATATTAAGTTTCAACACATAATACATACCAGTACGTTACATGTGTAATGAATTTTATGCCCAGCTTGTTCAAACCCTCTATAACTAGACGCTGTGAAATTGGAAGAAAGAGGGAGTTAGAAATGGGCGAATTGTTTAATTGAAAGGTGTAATTAATAGGCTATTTTCACTCTATTTTCTCAAACTTTTCACACAGGATAAATTTATATTATATATTGATTGATGATTGATAGATGTTCGGAATTTGCTGTAGACTTACTTTGCTAGAGTGTTTTGCAAGCTGATGTCTTAATCCAATGCGAATTGAAAGGGTAGTGTAGAAGGGTTTATCATGTTAACAAAAACTAGTTTAATCCCTTTGATATCACGGGTAATTTTGTTATAATTGTGTTATATTGTATTTCATAAATATATAAAATTAAAAATATATTAATATTATTAAAAAATAGTAAGGATATTTCATTAAAAAGCATAGTCATAATATAAATTATAATTGTAAGATTTGACTCTTAACAACATGTGAAATAGAACAACAATATTAATTTTTATAGTTAAATAAGATTATATCCTTTAAAAAAAGTTAAATAAGATCATATACTAAAAAGAATAAAATTATAATTATAACTATTGCTATAGAATTTATGTATGATTATTCATGTATGGTAAGATTTTATTTTTTATAAGTATTACAAAAAAAAGTTACTAAACCATTTTAATAACAAAAAAGACATATTAGTATATTAAATAATCCTTTCAAGACGGATTGGTATATTAAAATACTCTTGGGAGTTGGGAACGATATGTTATATTAAATGGCCTCCGGTGGACAAATAGACCTTGCTACCTTTTGGAGTTAGGTTTACAAAAACTCGGTCTGGTTTACACGTATTAATTTAATAACTCTAAACCCATATCAATTAAAACTCATATAACCCAACCACTGAACTTGAAACACACTATAACCCATCACCAATGGATCCAAAAATTCACACTAGAGACAATGAAACACAGTTTACTGTTGATGCTCCTCCATCTAAGTTCAAAGATCCTACTTCCTCAAACAACAATTCTTCTCCAAAGCCCTATCTCCATGAACCCTCGTCGCTCCTCCAACACCTCCTCCATGGCGCCGCAATACTTCGATCCATCATTGTATGGTTCATAAGCGACCTCCAAGTTCACGACAACGAGTGTCGCAACTAAGCCAACAACTAATTCATGTCGATTTCACTCGTTTATTGCTTCAACCAGAGAGACTACGACAATCCACATCCGGGTATGACAAAATCCACCCTAACTCCTTCAACCGAGCTACAACCTCATTCTTCAATTCGACCCAGAAAGAAGCACCAATCTTTTCTGAAACCACACCATGAGGTTCGCCATCGGGTCAGCAACGGCAACCAGCCCCAATGATTTAAAAGGGTGTAGGCTAGAGAAGAAGTGTAATAACCTCATTTTTAGTAAGGGTATTAATGTAATTTTTTAACTCTATTTCTAATAAAGGAATTTTGATATTTATTTCATTATTTTAAAAATATAGATAAAATAGAGGTTCTTAACATAAGTTGTTACGACTTTAAGTTGTGAGTTATTTAAATTATTTTAACATTATGTTGATTCTAAATTTAGATAAAACTTATCAAATTTAACTTAGAATATTTAAATCAAGTTTGTAACACCCCTGACTTATGTATGTAGTGTCACACGCTAGTGACCTCAGACTTTTAATGTCCGAAGTCACCACAGGCTTTAATCGGAACAATTACTCTTAAATAAATAAATGATTTTTTTCGCCTGGTACCCATGAGGTAAGTCGAAATTCGCGAGATGTCCCAAAGTTTTACCTATTTCGCGCGGTACCCTCGAATTTTTTTTTTTTTGCCAAATGCCCATCTGTTAATTTTTTAATTAAAAAAACCCAAAAAAACGACTAAAAAAATGAGAAAAATATTTAAAAAATCCAAAAAAAACCCAAAAAGAATCAAAAAAATTCCGCCTTCCGGGAGAAGCTCTTTGCTCTATGTCCCGAATGCGCTAGCCTTCTCCCCTGCAATTGTTGCTCCTCCTCGTCCCTGTCCTTCATCTCCATTCCAGGCGACGCGAACTTCAGCGGATCGGTCGGCGCCGACAGCGTCGGATCCTTCGGGAGAGTGTCGAGTCTCATTGACAACGAGCAATCCTACCGCTGATCCAGAAGAGCAAGCCGTCAGATCCATCGGGAGATTGGCGAATTCGTCGATCCGAGGGAGTCATCGGCGTCGATTGAGAAGAGCAAGCCGCCGCTCTGGCTGTTTTTCTGGCCGCACAAGTCGAAGAGAGAAAAGATTGCGGCGGAAGATGAGGCGACTGATTTGCAGATTCAAACTATTAGAAGGTTGAAATCAGTGGCTACTCCGATTGCTTTTTCCTGCGCCGGTGGCGTGCTAGACGAGGCGAGGTCGGGGAAGAGTAAGGGATGGTATTTCCCTAGTCCGATGAAGGTATTCCGGCACTCTAAGATGTCGGAGAAGATTGTTCAAGAACGATCGCCGTTGTTAACTAATCTTTAATTGAATGTGATTTTAATTCTTTTTTAAAACTTTCGATGAGAATATGTAGTTCCCTTATTTGAGGAAGGTGCCCAAAAGAAGATGATTCTTTTTGGGTTTTTTGGGATTTTTTTGCTTTTTTTTAATTAAAAAATTAATAAATGGGCATTTGGCGGAAAAACAAAACTCAGGGGTATCGCGCGAAATAGGTAAAACTTTGGAGCACCTCGCGAATTTTGCCTTACTTCAGGGGTACCAAGCAAAAAAATCGATAAATAAATAAGTATTCAATAAAGACAATGTAGCGGAAGACTTATGTAGTCAACACTCAATACTTTATTAAAAATTTCCTCTCGTAAATTGAGAAGAACGACAATACAACAAAGTGAAATTACAACGGAAGACTTTTTAAAGAAATCCTAATTACATAACTAATTTATATAAGCGTTACATTTATTTCAAAATACACACACCTTTAAATTATTACTACTCAAGACTCAACCTTCCACTGCAAGCATTCGTCTTCGATTGGTTACTTCAAACCGTCAAGGACCAACCTCGGATGTATTGTATAGGACGGATGACACCAGCCAACCATGCAAGAAAAATGGAAGGTTGGTTACTCTAATGAAATACTATGCAAGGGTAAAACAGACTGGTTTTCATAGTCATTTATAGTCATTACCCTTGTTTCTCGAATAAAACTAGATAAACGGTATATGACTATAGACTTCTACTGAAAAGAATGAAGAGATATGCTTAAAGAGAAGACTCCGATGAATTGAGTCTTATGGAAAATTACATGAATTTGTTTGAGAACATTATATTATCACACAAAATTTTAAAAACATCTCGTTGAATATTTGGGTCCTCGACAAACCTCACCGCGTAATGCGAATCCAGATTGGAAAGGAGACTTACTTTAGACAAGAGATCGGGCGGGTTCCATGTTATACTTCTCGCCCGATGGTATATTAATTATGTGCAAAACGACACTTATCTTATTTAATTTCAAAGCACACATAAACGTTAAAGCTGTTAATCCAAACCAATCTCGCAATGAGATATATAACATGAGACGAATCCCGAATTTCGGCACTAGCTAAGTGCACCACCACTTATATAAAATAAGGGTAGGTCATGACCAAAAGTATTAGGGCAACTATCCTCCTAATACCAAGTTAAAAAACAGCTAAACCTCACAAAGTAATAACGTTCTTACAAATATTCGTACTAACTAGCAATAATTATCCACACCAAAGCACAACAATCCACACCAGTTATTATCTAGCATCCTATAAAAATATATATATATATATATATATATATATAATGGTTATAGTTAGCATATATATTATCTAATAAAAAGGTTCATTTTACACAATATTTTATACACACAAGTTCCCCAAACGACAAATTAAGAATATTTATCCCAACTTAATTAAGACAATAGATTGATTTAAATATTCTAAGTCAAAATCGATAAGTTTTATCCAAAATATAATTAACATAAGGTTAATCATAATTTAGACCATTCCTAGCTTACAGAAATAACATACATAGGACAATTATTATTTTATCCCTTCTAGGATAACATAATAATTTTTATGACCTTTATTATTTTTTAAATAGCTAAAATTACATCCATTGTTATATTTATTTATTTATTTATTTATTTTAACACCATACTATTATTACTCATTTGATAAATTATACCAAAAATTAACTTAAACTATCCTTTGAACCTAAGTTCATGAAATTACCATTTTACCCTTCTATTTTTTATGGAGTATTACAAAGTTTAACAATTTTTGTTAAAGATTTAAGTATGGTTAAAGTCATAAGAATAATAACTTAAGCTTATTTTAGCCTAAGTTAATTTTCCTAAATATTAATTTTGGGTTAAAATAGTATTATAAATTTAGATTTATAAAATAATTAAGTTTGGATAAGTTTGGGTAATTTTTTTAATTTTTGAAAAATTATTCAAGGGCATTTTTGCCATAACTTTAAACGTTGGGACAAAAATTGCAAATAAGCCAAAATTGGGGGGGGGCGACAATTACTGTTCATCATTTTCCCAAGTGCCAGCCGTGAAGCTTTTGTGCTCGTCAATGGCGGTTTTGGCCAAATCCGGCCTCGTTTTGGGCTCATTTTATTCAATTAACCATTGGGTTTTTTAGAGGAGGATTAAACGCGCATTATCCATGAGGAATCAGAAGGAAAAGATCAAAGACGAGCTCAAATTTCTTTAAAGAAGGCAAGTGTATACTCGGTCTTGACGTTTTGGAAAATTGGAGAATTCGAGAGCAATCCAAGCTCTTTAAGACCCCTATAAATACTCTTCCAATCGATATCATCTCAACATCCAATTTCTCAAGCAAAGCAAGAACCCTAGAAAATTTGTAGCCCTCTGTTGCCGAGCAAATCGCGGCAACTCCAAAGCTCCTCCGCCCCAATTGTCGTTGCCATTGTGTTCGCCCGGAAGTGCTCTTCAAAATCCCCAACACCCCGCCGTCGGCCTCCAATTTCACCAACCGCCACGTCCTTCACCGCCCCTGTTTTGGTAAAAATCAGTGGTCCGATTTTAATTTTTTTATTTGATTTTCTTTTTATTTGGCTTGATCTAGGTTAATTAAATTAATCTAGATTACTGAATAACTAGATGGGATTAATTTGATTTTATAAAAGTTAAAATTAAATTAATTATAATTATTTTGGGTATTATCTTAGACTATGAATGGTTAATTTATAACCTTTCATTTGGATAATATTTTGAGTTGGAATTTTTAGACTTATAAATAAATTATGAGATTAATTTATTTATGATATGATTATTTAGAATATACGGACTAATTGATTTTTAGTATCGTATAAATAATCGTTTTATCGAAAAGCATTGAAATTGATTTATTTGTAGTTAAGTAATTCAATTAAAAATCAAGACTTGTACCCTTCAATTGTGGTTATTGAATAAATTATCTAATCATAATTTATTTATGTTTTGTAATTTGGGTACATCTCGGAATCGCGTTTGGAACGAAAATCAAGTAGGGAGCCAATTTGCTTTTAGAAAGTAACCATCTCCGATACGCCGTTCAAATTCTTCGTGATCTAAGGCAAGTGGCGATTCGCTCTTGCTATTTTATTCCATATATTTCTTAATTGACAATTAATATATTGTCTTAATTAAGTTTGGATATAAAATTCTATTTGTCGTTTGGGAACTTGTGTGATAAATTGCTATGAATAATGAACCTTATTTATTAGGTTGTATATTTTGCTAGCACGACCCCTATATATATATATATATTATAGGGTGCTAGATAAACTTGGTGTGAACTTGTTGTGCATTTAGTGTGGACATATATGCTAGTTTAGCACGAGTATTCGTAGGAACGCTATTTTTACATTGCGAGGTTTAACTGTTTCTTTATAACTGGTATTAGGAGGATTATTGCCCTAATACTTTTGGTCATGACCTACCCTTATTTGAATATAAGTGGTGGTGCACTTAGCTAGTGCCGAAAATCGGGATTCGTCCCATGATGTATCTCATTGCGAGATTGGTGTGGATTAAAAGTTTTAACGTTAGTGCATGTTTTGAAATTAAATAAGATAAGTGCCTTGTTGCACATAATTAATATACCCTCGGGCGAGAAGTACAACATGGAACTCGACCGGACTCTTGTTTAAAGTAAGTCCTCTTTCCAATCTGGATTCGCATTTTGCGATGAGGTTGGTCGTAGACCCAAATATTAAAGGTCGATTTTCAAACTTTGTGTGAAATATAATGTTCCCAAACAAGTTCATTAATTTCCCATAAGACTCATCTTCAATGGAGTCTTCTCTTGTCGCATACCTTTTCTTTTGTTTCCGTGAGAGTATCCGAGTTATATATCGTCTACTGACTATTATTCGGGAGACAATAATAGTAACTAGATATAATCACAAGAATCACTTTGTTTGCACCTTTGTGTAGTCTTTCATTAGACTGACCAACCTTTCTCTATCCTTACATGGTTGGTTGGTGTCATCCGTCCTATACGGCACATCAGTGATTGGTCTCAGACGCCTTGAAGTAACAAATCGCAAACGAAGGCTTGCAATCGAAGATTGAATATTTATAGTAATATTGTCTTTAAGGTTGTTTAGTATTAAATTAATTTTCTTAAATAAATGTAATACTTATATAAACTAGTCATGTGTTTAGGTTATATTTAAAAGTCTTCCGTTGTAATTTCAATATCAATTGTAAATTATCCTTCTCAACTTGCGAGAGGAATTTTAATAAAAGAATTGAGTATATGATATAAAAGTATTCCGCTACTCTGCTATTATTAATTTATAATTATTTATTCAAGTATAATTGTTTCGACTAAAGCCTTGAGTGGCTTTGGACTTTGCAGTCTAAGGTCACTGGCGTATGGCACTACCGACGTAAGTCGGGATGTTACAAGAAGTGAGTTGGTTCTAATTAATTTGTGTTTAGTTATAATAATTAAACCGGTATAAATATGTAAACATGATCATTTTTTGTGAACCCAAATTCCGGCGAGCGAAAAAAGCCTATTTGTCTGCCGAAGAACTTATAATGTACCCCATATTGTCCCCGGAGCATTTTAATATACCAATTTGCCTTGGAGGGTGTAACATCCCATATTTGTAATCATTTATAAGGATTAGAGTGTTACACATGTCAACAAGAGCTCTTTATTTTTCAGGGTTCAAAAACTCTGAAGTTAAGCGTGGTAAGACGAGAGTAGTTTCAGGATGAGTGACCTCATGGAAAGTCCCCGGATTGACATGACATAACGCTTCTAAGGCCCCGAGTCTTACAGAGAGTCCATTTCTTATACTCATATGTCTTTTTGGCCCCATTTTAATATTTCTCAATAATTAATAATAAAAAGAAAATTAAAAGGAAAATGGATGAAAAAGTGAAAAATGTGTCTATTGTAAGTGTTGCCAAATGGCTTATAATTTTACAAAGACTTCAACTTTCTCTTATATCGTATTATGGTAGATATAAAATACTCCCCCCGATTATCTATAAGTGACTGTTTAGGCTTTCATTTTCTACTACAATTAAGTGGCGTTTTAACTTTAATTTTTCTATTTCCAAATTTTCTATCATTAATTAATGCTCTCACTCTCTCATCCGTATTTCCCTAGTAAAAGTCCCATTTCATTAATTTACTCCCTCCTCTGTCATATTTCTCATATGTTCATTTACTCTCTAAAGGGGAAAAAGGGAAAAGAATTGTACGCCTGGTGCATTTTTTTTTTTGATAAGGAAAGAATTTGAAAATCCAAGTCACACCTGACAAGGATTCTCGAGAGGCCGAAGGAACGACAGTCGGAACAAACCGACTAGGGAGAGCAAATTACAACAAACAAAATAAGAGAGACAAACAGAACTGAAAAGAGCTAGAAAAATAGGCAAAACGGAAGAGAAGGGCGCAACACGAGTTGGAAGAAACCAACAAGGCGATGCAACAGTTGGGAAGCAGATCAAAAAACACACACTGGAGGTGCAACTAAAACACCTGGATCACGCTTCGTCTCTAGAAGCCAACAGGAATCGCACGACCACGTTCTTGATCTCTTGCCCGAAACAACAATCTCAAACCAAACCTACAATCAGCTACACATCAGGACATGAATGTATCTCAACACGACTAGGATATTGAGTGAGTTGGTTAAACATTATGTTAACTGTTTTTTATACTCAAATAAGGATAAAATTTTGATAGTGGGCCGTTTATGGGTCCAAAATAAAAAGCCCATAGACAAATAAAGGGTTTGATGCGGATGCCAAATTTATTTTTTTTACTTGTCCAGGGAAGAACGTGACTGTGCACAATCGATTTTTAAGGTTTTGTTTATTAATATTTTTTTTAACTTGTTGGAACCCAAGCTTATAGAATAAGCTTCAATAATGGCTTGTTCAGCAAGTACATCGACGATGACATAACTTGGATGGGTATCGGGGCTCAGCGCCGACAACGCCGAGAACTACATCGAGGATGGTTTAGGCAAGGGTTGATCCAGTAATCGGCGGTCCAACGTCGTTCGTGCCGACAAGCGACGAAAGAGCCGGTGGTGATAGATCTGGTTTTTGGACGAGGATTTGGGCTCAAAGCCATAGATCGTTGTCAGGGTGGATCGAGCATGGTGTGACCAGCGAGCGACTGGATTGAGCCCGCAAAAGCGGAAACAACATGTGGTGAGATATCAGATTTGGTAATATATACATAGCAAATAGTCAATTTGGGTATTTTTCCATGGAGGTGTACCGGTTTAAGGAGAAATTGGTTGTCCTCCACCAAAGGAGGTTTCCTTTTGCTTCTGGTGGGGAGATATTCCATGAGAAGACATTGGGAGACTATCCCTTGTTGGTATGGTGGTCGGTGGGAGTTTATCCCTTGGTGTTTCCTAGAGAGGGTTGTTGTTGATGAAGATGGTTGGTGTTGCTTGTGGGAGTTTGTCTTTTTTGATGAAGAGGTATGGCGGAGGGAGAGTTGGCCGGAGGAGATGGTCCGAGTTGTGGGTCAAGCATTTAAGCGGTGGTGGAGAGACCTTGGAGAGGCTCGATTGATTTAGAATTTGAGCCACCGTCGAGGGAGATGAGCACCACGACGAATCCAGACCTGGCTAGATATGTTGATTTGTTGTTCTTCTGCAGAACCAGTTGGGGTTTGGGTGGGTTGGATGTTTGAAGTTTTGGCTTTTAGGTTTAATTTATGGGTATAAGAGATTGTGAAAAACAATCCTTTTATTGTTGTTTTTGTTGTTGGGGGGTTAATCCCTTTGATTGGGAGGGGTTTTTCCTCTGTTTTTGTTTATCTATACTGATGTTATTGGTGAAGGATGATTGTAATGGTGGTTAGCCTCTTGGTGTTGATGGTGGGGTGTTGGGATGATTGTCATGATGTTTATATTTGGTGAAAATTTTAGGGGTTTTAGAGAGAAGGGAGAGCCCTTCTCTCTAAGTCCCTTTGGACACAACTTGATGAATGGGGTTTCCGCCTTGTGCATCTTCATTTACTGAAGTAGAATTTTTTTAGCTCATTAATTGGTTTGGAAAGTAAATTGTTCCTTTCTTAATTTGTATGAAATAACCTAAAATGACAGTTGAAGATAATCAAAGGGAGTATTAAATATTAAAAAACTTATAAAAAGACATTCTAAACGTCTGAAAAGAAAATTTGTTGGGAAATTTCTGTTGGTTTTTCTGAGTTTAAGGTTATTTATGTTGGTATCCCACCATTAAGTTTTTTTCGGTTAGTACCCTAAGGTTTGGATTTGTTTGCTTTGTAGCAAAACTTTTTCATGTTTGTACCATTCCAGTTCAAATTGATTAAATCCAAGTCCATCATTGTATTCCTCGCCCTCAAATTAGTAAGATTTGACTCATAAAATACCCAAATTCATGTCTGAACCATGTCGATTTGAATTCTGAAGCAACAACCCATTTCCAACCTTAAGAACTCAAATCAGAATGGTTCGAGTATGGATTTGATTGTTTTAGGAGTCGAATCATACTAAGTTGAGGTCAATAAACATAATTATGAGCTCCGGTTTGATCAATTCGAAGAGAAAAGATACTGATATGGAAAATTTTGGTTACAAAGCGAACAAACCAAAACCTTAGGGATATCAACTGGAAAAAACTTAATCGTGGGACACCAACATGAATAACCCTAAACTCAAGGGCATGAACATGAATTTTCCAAATTTGTTTTATTTCAAAAATTGCCCATCACAAAAAAATATAGAATAATACTTACACTTCGTGATCAAAATTTAAAAAAATAGTCTAATACTCGGGTCTTTCACGGATTTATATAAAATTAAAATTAAATATAATTAATTATTATAAATGTATTAATTTCATATTATGAAAATATTATAAAGAATTATATAGTTAAATAGTGGGGGAAAATATAACTTCACAACTTAAACTGTACGAATCAAATCAAATTAAATCATAAGAACAAATTTAATTGTGTACAGTGTTGCAAATTTGGCTAGCTATATCTATATTTAGAGAAATACCAAATCAAATCCAATAATAACAAAAAAATAAATTGAATGACCTAGTGTAATATAAAATAGACACGTGGCATAAATGATGTGGCACGATATATGGGTATCATGTGACCTAAAACAACTTTTACTTTAGTATTAAGAGAGGTTCTTTGTGTATTGTAATTTTAATGAACCTCTTCGGATTGGGTTCATCAACTGCGATTTGCAACCGAAGATGGAAATTGACCATTAGTTCAACACATGGGACTTATCCTCCCTCTCTTTCATCTCTATTAAATAATTAATAAAATATAAATTGATAAATAAATCTTAAAGGCTCTCAATTTTAAACCTCCTATATAGCTTAGATTATTCTATTATATATTAGAATAATAAATATTTATTGATTTTCCTTAAAATCTATCAACCTATTTTGTTTTACACCACCGATTAAGGTCAACTTCTTTTTTTCTTTCATTTAGTATATATTTTAATTAAATCTTTATACTATATTTTTTGAGCTTATTTCCAACTTTTATTAAATCTTCCAATTGAATTTCCTAACTTTGATTGGATATTAATTACTATTGTTATTCCATCCATCCAGCATTCATTGATACATTATATTCAATTTATATACGGATTATAAAATACATGTTTTAATTATGTGAGTTTTTTAAATATTAATTCATCAAGCTTTGCGGAAAGAACGGTTAACCATTTCGTCGATTTTCACGATTTTCTCTCCTGTATTTTTTTAAAAAAAATCTTCATTTATACTTATTTAAAAACTTTGACACACTAATATACATCTAGCTAATTTTATGTAAATTAATCTGAAGCTAGAATATAGATTCTACTATTTACATAATATTTTCTTACCAAATGATTTTAATATGAAAAATGTAACAGTATTTTTTTATATTTTAACTATATATAACCTCCATTTATTAATTTATAAATAAATTTGTTTCTTTCATTGTACACATCATTTTTCCTTTTCTAGCATTGAGGTCCATTCAAACTTAATATATTCAACCAAGTTATGAGATGTCAGGGTTTTTAATCCTAAAAGTATTCTAACTTTGATCTCATATATGAAGAATGCATTTATTTAGATAGGTTAAAAAAAATTAACAACCAGTTTAGTTATTGCTGATTTTTTAAAATCTTTTCGATCTATTTACGGTTATAAAAAGGGATAGGATTATATGAAAAGTGTTGCTCCGTGCTAAAAATATAAATAACGTACATATATTATAAAGTATATGTACATTTAGGTAAACATTTAAAAAAGTTATTTATATTTTTAGGTAAAAAAATATGCAATTCATAAGTCATGTACATACAATGTAATATATATATACACATATTTTGATAAGAAATTTATGCACTTTAAATATCTGAAATGCATTTTTTTTGTCAAAATTTGTTTATATAAATTTTATATTGTGTATCGTTCACTTTTTGCACTAGGGATATCATTCCCAATAATCCAATCCTTCAGAATAACAATCATCGTCACGTGCTTAGGTTGATATATTAAATTAGAGTGTAATCTTCTTACCATTTAAAAATCAAATTGATTTAGTCAAATTTATTTTCAATTTATTTATATCACATTAACAAAAGTATAGGATTAATTTTGAATATATATATATTTTTAAAAACAGTATTAAAATTAGGTATCATACCCAAACTTATATAAATAGTTGGTGACTGTAACAACCGGGGTATCCAATAAGAGAAATACTTTTCCTCTAACAAACTTTCCCTAATTCTCTCTTCTTCTCTATGTATATCTTCTCCCTCGGTTTCTATCTTCTTCTTATTCACAATTGATCTCGTTGCAGATCACTATTGAAGGGGGAAATTGTCCCACTTTTCTAAACTAGAAGATCATGTCCATCTACTTAAGTGAGGCCCATTAAGACTTAAAGAATGGAGATATTTAATAGCCTAAACCTACCCTAAACCCTAGAACAAAATAACTTAGTAAGCAGCCTCCATGGAAAAAGAGAGAGCTTTGAGTATGAGTTCCTATTGTAAACAAAAGAGAAAATGAATAAGAGAAGTAGACCGTTCAAATCCTTCTAGCAAGAAGCTAGGAGGTAGTGATTTTTCCCTGTGTGCTATTTAGTACTAGGGTTTTCCACTCTAAATTGTTCGTGTTGTGTTCGTTCTTCGGATTCATTGAAGATCTATCGTCGTCGGTTTCATCAATCTTTATGGTACAAATTCATGCTACCACAACTATCCATTCCAATTCTTCGATCGGTGTTCCCATAACAGTTGGGACATTACATTAGGCTAACTTTGATTTATTTTTGTAAAGTATAAATTTTTAGTATTTTATTTTATCAATTTTTTAGAATTTTATTTCATTCCCTCCCCGTGTAAACTAATTTGATTATAGGAAAAGTTAATTAAAATAACCCAACTTTTAGAGGGGTGGTAAAAAAATAACCCAATCTTTCAAAAGGTAAAAACATAACCTAAAATTTGAAAGAGTGTTTAAATACTAACCTATATTATTTTTTTGATAATTATTTCTATGTAATTGATGATGTGGCCATGATTTAATGATGTGGCAATGGCTATCCAACAAGAGGGGGTAAACCCATTTTATTTAATCATATAATAGCCTTAAACAATGTTAAGAGCACCATCCAGCACAAGGATAGTTTCAAGCTTTGGTGGGGGAATTAAGAACAGTAAAATCACAAATCATGTTATTGTTCTCCTTGGCTAGCCAATCCGCCGCACCATTATCACACCTGGGTATTTGAGTGAGTTGAACCAACCCCAAACTTCTCCCAAGTCAAGAGATCAGAATTAAGCATATCTGAGAAGATTAGGGGTCTGTTCGGTTCGCAGAGACTGAACTGAACTGAAGTTGAACTAGGTATTGGACTGAACTGAAGCTGTAAGATAAAATTTAAGCTGACGACTGAACTGGACTGAAATTAGGCTGAAATGAATGACTGAATTCAATAAAGCGTTCGGTTCGTCCCAACTTATCCAAACTGAAAAATCATTAAAAATACCCAAATTACCCTCAAAATTAAAATGTGGGGGGCATCACATGTTAGGCACGTGAGTTTGCATTGCCTCTTATCAGTGGTTGCTTTGCCTCTTCCCTCCATTCATCAACAACTCGACATTTTTAGGGTTGCATTGCCTTCTTCGTCTGGCGGCGTCCACTTGTGCCTCCTCCCCGGCGGCGAGCTTCTACTTGTCTTCAAGGTACGACTTCCCCGGCGGCGAGCTTCTACTTGTACGCGTCTGACTGCTTCTTCTCGGTGGTCGCCAGAGAGTCGTCGTCTCGCCTGGTATCGCGCACCACCAGACCGCGAGCTTCTACTTGTACTCGTCTGACAACTTCTTCCCGGTGGTCGCCAGAGAGTCGATTGTCTTTAAGGTAAGCTCTCGCCTGGTATCGCGAACCAATTCAACCTAGACGATGGGGATTTTGTGATTTTGACATTGAAACCTAATCGAAGTTAATGATGAAGAAACTAGTAGATCCCTAAACCCTAATCGCCGGACGCCAGAGAAGAAGGAAGATGAGGAGATCGTCTTCTAGACGAGGGCGAGGATAGATGGAGGAGAAGACGAACATGTTCTGGGCTTCAAGTCGTCGGAGCGTCGGAGAAGAAGATGGTGTTCAAGCTTCCAATCAAGGGAGAAACGATGAACTAAAGAAATGTGAGGAGAGGGGTATCGAGTTGTAATTATTGTGGGGTGGATGGTTTTTGTGTTAAGTTCAGTCACCCAAAATCAGAAAAGTCACATATTCCAGCTTAAAATTTTTGGATAAGTTCAGCTATTTTAAGTTATTTTAAATCGTTTTAAGTTTTTGGTGAACCGAACAGGGTTAAATGCATTAATTAAGTCATGAAGACTTATTTGATGGAAAAATTTCAGTTATGTCATTTTAAGTCGACTTAAACGGCGAACCGAACGGACCGTAGGAGACCCAATTTGGGAACAATTTTCTCATGGTATGAAACAAAGCTCTTAAATTGATCATCTTCTTCGCACCACCTCAATCAGTCCATTAATCTCCAAACAATCCTCCAACTTCAAGCTTAACCTGGATTCCAGCATATTCCAGCAAATTCAAGAATAGAAATTCCAGTTTCTCGTCTTCTTTGTGCAGATCTGCTCGGCCGGTGTCTTCTTCGTTCAGATCTTCTAGTCACACGTCTTCTTCGCTCAGATCTACTCGTTCAGTTCGGTGTCCCTCGCTAGTGCTGCTAATGAATCAACATCGTCCGAGCCTCCAGCTTTTCGTTCAGATCTGATGGAGACGTTGATGCCGGACTGTGTCTCAATTAGGCGCAACAAGTCGCACACCTTGCGGAGCTCCGGTCGAGAAAGGACACCGTCGTCAAACTACAAAGCTCCGATTGATTGTGGTCACTGTTTTGGGGCGAAAAGACCTAACGAATCCAAATCGCCTTAAAGAGGGCAACTAGACAATTTGTTAGACAAATTATATCTAAATAATCCAAATCAACTAATCAATCAAGAGAATGAGAGTAAATGAATATAATATAAACTTATCTCCCTTGAATGAGAGGCGAATCAAATACAGAAATTAAGCCGTCGGTCGCTTTAATGTTGGAGTAACGGACTGAGTACAAGAATGATCTCGTATGCGAGTAGAACAACAGTAGAACAATGATAGAAAGCTGCTTAAATTGAGTAATAATGAGCATGTGTGGTTGTGTGTCGTTACAGAATTGATCCGGGCCCTTACAAGAGAGTTTTCTCTACAATTTATACTACTTCTAGTCTTCAATCGGTTGGCAGATCCGCCGAGGTTCATGGAAGTTGTTGTAGGTCGGTTGAGATTGTCCGAGATCTGCGGGAGACGTTCAGATGTGTACTGGTCGCTCCGAAATCCGTGGAGGTCATCGCTTTAACCACTGGTCGCCCCGATATCTCTAGTAGGCTGAACTGACCGAATCGAGATCTCTGGTGGCTTTAACTGACCAGACCTAGATTTATGGAGGTTGTTATTGACCGGTTCTTCTAGAAGGCATCTTTAGGCTGATCCAGTGGGCCGTTCTAATGGGCTGAAAATCGAGGCCCAACAATTGCCCCAAAATTAAACCGGGACGGAGTGTCAAGTGATGAGACAGTTTGATTTTATAACTTCGACTTCGTTGCAAGTGTTCTGGCGACAGGGCCGGCGTATATGTTGCTCAAGCTGTGAATCAGCTTAATACAGCCAATGACCGTGTGAAGACGGCTGAGGGCGTCTCTTGTGACGACGAAGGGTCAAGAGACCGCTCCTTGTTTGTTGTTCGTTTTGTTTTGCAAGTGGACTCGTCAGTTGCTTCCTGGTCAAGTCGTGTGACGTTGGTCGTGTAGACCTGTAGTCGGTCGTGTAGACCTGTAGTCGGTCGTGTAGACCTGTAGTTGGTCGTGTAGACCTGTAGTGTAGCATGCTTTGTGTGTCGGGGGAGGAGTTGTATGTATGAAAAGATGAACGCCCTGGGTAGGACAAGTCTTTGTAAGTAGTTTGTAGTATGTCGTGTCCTCTACTCCCCGTGTACCGATCGATCGTGTAATGTGTATTGTAAGCGCTGTTTTGTATGTGATAAGGATATCCGTTTGAACGTTGAGTTTCATCTTGGAGGCCTATCGTTATGTTCCTGTTGAAGACACTTGACAAGTATAGAAAAGATCGAAGGGTGATCGTTAGGTATGAGCCCAATGGTCCTCCGATGCTTGAATTTATTAAACAGTTGGATAAGTATAATTGACTGAATCTAAATGAAGTACAAAGTATAAGTGTTCAAAAGTAAGACGACTCCCAATGGGTCATGCCCCAGTTTGGTTGGTTGTCTGTTATGGACTCTTCGTCTTCTTCCAATCTGACATGTGCCATCGCCTTGACTTGGACATCTTCGAAGCTTCGGCAGGGATATTTGGTCAAGTCGCGATAAAGTTCGTTGCCCCTGACCAAGCCTCGACGGAAGGCTTCAATAGACGTTGGGACGTCGCAATGTGGGATCGCGACCTTCTCTTTGTTATACATGTTAAGATAATCCCTTAAGGGCTCATCGTACCCTTGCACGATCTTGTATAGGTCGCTTGATTGTTTTTTCCAGTCTTCGACTGCTGGCGAACTGGAATTTGAATGAATTGACCAGATCGGCAAACGAAGCGACCGAACCCTGCGACAGATGCATGAACCAAGTTAGTGCGGGTCCCGTGAGGGTCGTGCCAAAGATTTTGCACATGACCGCTTCACGATTCCCTCTTGGAATAGAGATAGTCAATAGTTTTTGTTTGTAAATAGATATATGATCGTCGGGGTCCCCGGTCCCATCGTAGTTGGGCATGTTGGGGTCAAGGAACTTCTTCGGGATCTCGACGTGCGCGATTGATTCTACGAACATCGAGTCTTGGTATCCGTCCATTGCTTCCTTTTCGATCGGCTGCGGGACTCCTGGAATCCGAGCGATGCGATCGGCTAAGACTTTCATATGTTTGTTGATAGCTTGTTGTATGAGGACTTGTAGGTCCATCGGCGGGGTGACCTATGGAGGGACTACTCGAGCTTTTGTGGGCTCGATCATGGGAATTGAAGCGTTAGTCATGAAAGTATTAACTTGAGGAGTTTGAAACATACCAATGGGTTGAACGACGCTCTGAGTGACCAGATCCATGGGCGTCGGGATTGCCCCATTCATGTTGAAATGTGTTTGTAGTCCTTCGGTGTTGACTATTCGTCTTGACCGGTTCTTCTAGAAGGCATCTTTGGGCTGATCCAGTGGGCCGTTCTGATGGGCTGAAAATCGAGGCCCAACAGTCACCTCCATAGCCGACCCCGTAAACCCTCCCGCCCTAGTCCTAGCATCTCTCTCTGCAGTCCAGAATGTCTTTGCTAATCTTCACAACCCAATTTGAGATTTCTCTTTGAAATTCGTTCTAAAAAATATCCCTCACAAACCCTATATCCCAAATTGTGTACACATGAGCTTCAGATTAGTTGTTTTATTTTAATATTTGAATGAGTCATTTATTTCAGATGCCAAATCATCTTATTGGCATTGCCACATCATTAAATCACTGCCACATCATTAAATTATTTAGAAATAATTAACATAAAAATAAGATAGGTTATTATTTTAACACCTTGCTAAATTTTGAGTTATTTTCCTACATTTTAAAACATTGAGTTATTTCTTTGCCACATACCCAAAGGTTGGGTTATTTTATTTTATTTTTTCTTTGATTATATTAGCATCAAAAATTAATTTGTGTATTTTGTTACATGTTGTCGTGATTAGAAAAAGTTGAAGCAAACACTGAATATAGTTGTTTATCACAATCACAAGAACCAAAGTTTAAGATCATTTTCTCTATACTTAGGTCATAAAATTGTTCCATTCGATTTAACAAAAACTTAAAATCACTTTTTAACATGTAAATTAGGACTTACAAAACATTATATAATCCATGAATGTCCAATATTTTATGAGTTAACCAAAATGTTATTCTATTAACAATTTTATGTATATATAATTGTTAAGCAATATAAAATGAATAAAATACTTCATATAATATTTTAATGAAAAGCACGTCACGAGAATCGTATTAAGAATTCACTTAATATCCTCGATCTTATATATACATATATGTTTACGCATTGTGATGTTTGTATTATGAGCACATTATATGTAAGTTATTTTTAATAATATTTTGAAATTATATTTAATTAAATTGATAATGTATATTAATTTTTTGATTAACATATAATTATGAGCACATTACATGTGGTCCACTGAGCTTGACCAAATGTTTGATCTCGCCTTTGAGCCCGCTTATGTAGCTTGAGAAAAAATACGATTCCGACAAATTAGGGTCACATCTCAACATCTCTGCTTTCAATTCCTCGATTTTCTCATTGTAGTCCTCTAAGCTTTCCTTTTGCTCCAGCTTATTGAACTTTTCTACCACGTCTAACCCTTGGCTCTCACCTAACCGTTCACACACATCCTCTTTCAATTCTTTCCAAGAAACTCAGTCTTTCTGCATCAAGTAACCTTGCAGCCATGTATCTGCTTTCCCAAAGACATACATGGATGCTATTTCGATTTTTTGACTTTCTTGCACCGCAAAAATATTGAAGTACTTGTCACACTTCCTAATCCAACTTCTTGGATTATTCCCTTCGAACGTAGGAAAACCGATCTTGGGAAATCGATTCATACCTGGTCGAAATTCATTGAAGCCCGTCGGATTCCGATCGATGTTGTCACGAGCAATGTAAGCCTGCCATTTGTCGGAGGCTCTACATTCTTGAGCTCTGTTAGAACTGCCCACTCCCGGAGCACCACCCGATCCAAGATGACTCCCTCTCCTTTGCGGCACCTCTAGAGAATCATCCGATCTTGAATTGTCCTTCAGAAGCATTGATCACATCATCTCGGCGAGTTGATCTATCGTTCGATCAATGTTTCTTCCCAGTTCCACCAGCTAATCCAATCGACGATCGGTGTTTCGACCTAATTCCTCAACCAATCGCCTACTATCAAGCGATTCGTCCACAAATTGTTGAGTCGAACTCATGAACTCGCGAGTCGTGGCCTCGAATTGTTTGAGATCATGAAGTTGTGCCTCTGTTCTCTTCATCGCTTCCTCCATGGTCTTCAAACGAGTCCCTTCTGCCATATCCGAGAGTCGCCTTGCTCTGATACTAAATGTTGTGGCCCGAAGATAGAAGAGGGAAAGAAGATGGAAAATAACTGAGATTGTATTATGTTATTCCATAACCACTTTCAGTTACAGTCCCTGTACTTATACCTCCCACACATACATATATGACAAACATATACATTTAAAATACACTTAAATAGTTTAAAATTTATGGTATTTTTATAATATTTAATATAAATTTTATTAAAAATTTAATAAATCTAACCCCGTACTTGACACATGTACTCAATTGGTCTTCGGGTCTAAAGCTACGTTACGAGGAGAGATAATTAACGATTTTGATTTATGAAAAAAATAATTTTACGTCAAATGACATAACAATTGTTGTATATACAGAGGTCTTTCATAATATGTTGTATAAGTAGTCTTCAATAAATATAATATTCATTAAGTTTTGTTATCAATATTTATATTTTTCTTATTTAATTGTCAACAAGTTAAAAGTTTTTTTGATAATTTTTTTGAATGAAAGGTAATAATTTTCATTCATGGTAAGTAAGACTTACAAGATCTAGGCATTCCTAGATATTATATGGAAGATCTCCTAATCCCAACTCTTTCAAGCCATTTTCTAGTCTCTCGGTTGTCCTTTTTCCATCTAGATAAGACACAATTCCTAACATGGTTGATTATCGTCATAGAGCATTCTGTGGAAGTTATGCTTCTCTGTTGGAATACACTCGAATTCCTGCATTTCCATATATAGTACATGGTTGCAGTGATGCAGCAGATCCATGAGGAGAATTTGATGTTGTTCTTTCCCTTGATTCTTTGGACGCATTCAATCCATTCATGTATGTCTCCATGTCGTCGACCAATTTTTGCCCAAGTAAGAACTCTGTGGAGGACATCCTTGGAGTACCTGCACTTGAACCAGATATGCTCTTGTGTTTCAGCTTCACCATTGCACAACACACAGGTGTCATCCTGAATAATGCCCATAGTTCTAAGTTTGCTTTTGGTAAGTACACCACCTTTGAAAATCATCCAGCAAATGAAGGAGGTTCTGGGGGTGTTGAGGCTGCCCCAAATCCAATTGTTCCAGGATGCAGTAGTTGCAGAGGACCTGAAGGCATCGTACAAAGATTTGCTGTCAAATCTGCCTCTGTAGGTCATGATCACTGGGATGTGCTCTTCTCTGTTGACCCTTTCTTGAACTCCATCCCTCATGTTCAGCAATGATCTCCATAAGGCACTGTCTGTGTCTTTCCTTTCAGTGGTCCAGAAATTTCCGCTTCTGATAAGGTTAGTACTTGCCCATGATTTCCATATAGAATTAGAGTCATGGAGAAGGTCATAGATCAATTCTGAAAAGGCTGCTTTGTTCCACGACAGAATCTCCTTAAGGCCTACTCCTTCTTCTTCTCTCGGTCTACAGACCTCTTTCCAGGCGATAGGTGCTTTTCTACCTTCATTGCATCCACTCCATAGGAAGTTTCGCATTGAGGCAGTAAGCACTTTGATGATCTTCTTCGGTAGGACAAAAATCTTGCACCAGTAATTTGTAATACCAAATAGGACAGCATTGACAAGCTGTAATCTCCTTGCGTAAGATAAGTGTCTAGAAGCCATGAGTTGATTTTGGATGTGATTCTTGATAGCAGGGGCTTGTAATCCTCAGAGATTGCTTTCCTACTGCATAAAGGAACTCCTAGATAAGTCACTGGGAGGACTCCCTTGACAATCTGCAGCACATCAGTTATCTGAGTTTCAGTAGCAGTGTCCACCCCAGCAAAGAAAACCTTTGATTTGCTACTGTTGATGGAGAGGCCCGATCTGTTACATATGTCATCAAGTTTATTCTTCACTGTTCTCAGAGTAGCTAGATTTCCATGAGCAAAGATGAATAGGTCATCTGCAAATCATAAATGAGTGATTCCCACTCTAGCACATCTAGGATGAAATTTCAAATCTCTAAGTCTGCTCATAAGCTTGAATGATCTGCTCAAGTATTCCATCACTAGGACGAAGAGATAAGGAGCTAATAGGTCTCCTTGCCGAAGACCCCTTTTGCAAGGGAAGAATCCAGTGAGTTCACCTTCAAAATTGATTATGAGAGAGCTATTGGTGATGCATTGCTTAATCCAATTAATCATCCTATCATGCAACCCAAACCCCTATAGGACTTGGAAGAGAAATGTCCAGTTGATCGTGTCATAGGCCTTGCGGAGGTCTATCTTGATAGCACACCGTGGGCTTGTATATTTTCTGGCATAGCCTTTGATCAAATCTTGACAAACAACGATATTGTGCCTAATGGATCTCCCATTGATAAAGGCACCTTGTGCTTGATCAACAAGGTCTGGAAGCACTGCTTGTAATCTTTCACAATCAATTTAGTAATTGTTTTGTAGATAACCGAACAGTAAGCAATCGGTCTGAAATCATTGACAGTGCTCGGGTGACCTACTTTTGATACAAGAGCAATGGAAGAGCATCCAATTTCTTTCAACAATCTGCCTTTTTGAAAGAAGTCAAGAATCGCATCAGTAAAATCTTTACCTACAATTCCCCAGGCTTCTTTGAAGAAGTGAGCCCCATAACCATCCGGACTCGGTGACTTGTTACTCCCAATATCAAACAGAGCATTCCTGACATCCTCTCTGCTGAAAGGTCTGATCATGGACATTCTGTCCTGGTGATTCACAGTAGAGCCTTCATCAAAGATATGTTGGTCGCAAGGGGGGTAAAGGTTGTCAGTTCCAAACCAAGACCGAAAGTGATCAACAAAGTGAGCCTTAATCTCCATAGGATCAGTAATACGATGTACTCCTTCATCCAGGATAGAAGAGATCTTGTTCCTTGCTTTCCTCATTTTTATGGAGTTGTAGAAGTAGCTGCTGCACTGGTCCTGGAATTGCAGCCAATGAAGCTTAGCGTTCTGCTGGAGCATGCTATTTCTCACGCTGATGGCCTGCTTGGTAGAGGAGAGAATCTCTTCTTCAGCTTGTAGGAGAACTGCGTCACAAGGCCTGCAGAGCATTTCAGTTTGAATGACAGAGAGTTTCTGGCGTAGATTTTTAATGATCTCTTCCTCAGCATCAATCGAATTAGTGCGAAGTCTTCTCAACAGGGGTTTCAGCCTTTTCAGTTTAGCTGTGAGCTTGAACATGGGGACGCCATGGATTGGTTTGCTCCAATCCAAGGCCATAATGTTATGAAAATCAGGGTGCAGAGAGCAAGCATTACAGAACCTGAAGGATCTCCTCTTCGGACGATGTGAGCTTTGAATAGTGAGTATAGCTGGGGAGTGATCTGAGCATTCACGATTAGCAAAATATACACTTGAATCAGGGAATTCATCCATCCATTCCTTGTTCGCCACAACTCTGTCCAGCTTGCATTGAGTTAAGGAACCATCTTTGTGCTTGTTTGACCAGGTGAAGAAGGCTCATGTAGCAGGGATGTCCAGGAGACCAGTTTTGATAAGGCAGAATTTGAGATCAGTTGAGAACTGGGATGATGATCTCTTCTCTGAGAACTTTTCACTGACATCAGAAATAGAGTTGAAGTCTCCAAGGGCAACCCATGGCGTTCCTGCATAAGTCATCGCAGTGTGCTCGAGTGTATTCCAGAGATCAAGTCTGTCTCGTTGATTGTTAGAGGCATAGATAAATGAAACTATAAAGGACTTAGAGAGCATGGGAGAAGAGATCTTACATTGTAATATTTGAGAGGTTTCTAACAAAACAGACTCAACAGAAAAGCTATCTTTCCAAAAAATCCAAATACGCCCATTAATACATGTACAGTTTGTAACTCTTTTCCAGCCTCTGAGAATCAGTTTTGATATAGCTTCAGCCTTGGGCCCTCGAACTCTGGTCTCCAAAATGGCAAGGAAGTCGACGTTGTATTGTTTCACAAACTCTTCCACAAAAGTATGACTCGTGGGGTGATTTAAACCCCTAATGTTCCAGCTCGCTATGGTTAATTTAGTCATTGGATTGGATAGCATCAGGATCCACATCCAAACCATTATCTTCAAGGTTCTCTAGAATGTCACTTAGAGCCAAGAATCTAGACGAAGCTCTTGCATGTTCTCCCATCCTCCCTTTGCAAGTCTTTCCCTTTATCTGCATAGATCTTTGAAGTTTTGGAAGGTTTGAGCCATTCTTCTTGCTGCTTTCTGATGATACGAACAGGAGGCGAAGAATGAGCTGAGGGAGCCTTAGAGCATTCACCCTTTTCCAGTTGCACTTGATCGTCAGGCGCAGCAGCAGGGGCCTTGGGCTGAGCTGTTTCTATTCTTTTCCATTGTTGCCTGACCGGTCTGTGTTGCCCCATGGGATGGTGCCTGTGAGGTTTTAGTTGATGGCATTCACCATTGCCATGCCCAAAAACACAACATTTATCACATCTTGCAGGAAGCCATTCATAAGTGACAGGTTGGACCACTCTTTCACCATTCTCTCTGAGGAAGACAATTTCATTGCGCAGCGAGGTACTAGCTGAGACTTCGACAAGGATATATGCGAGCATATGAGAGCCTCTCTTGATTGGCAGTCACTTTGTCATTGTAAATGGGTTTGCCCAAGGCGTTGTCCATCTTCTCAAAGAATTCTTCATCCCAAAATCTAACATCCAGTTCAGGAAAATTAGCCCATACCTGAGTGCAAGCAAAGCACGAAGGGTCCAATTTCACTCCCTCACTCCATCTGGTAAGTGCTATTGGTTTTATGCCACCAAAGAGCCAATGTCCTTTTTCTAAGACCCACAGTAGATCTTTCTCTTCTTCAAATTTGAATACAAACACTCCAGAGTCATTAAGGATTATCTTAGGGGCCGTGATTTCTCCCCATCTTGTAGCCACAAAGCTTCTCATGACATTGAAAGAAATTCCCGCGCCTATAACCATTCCAATTAGGCTTAGCTTCCACTGAGATGTAGTTTTTTGGATGTCCTTCTTGGTGAAGGGGATCACCCCATCAACAATTTCCTCTACAAAGGAGTCTTTTTCCATTTGCTATCATTCGGTTGCCTGCTAGAGCCTCTCTGTAGGAAGATTTATGTTTAATAGCAGGAGTAGAACCACCGCCATATATATTATCAATGGGAGCTTTATCAGCTACCCTTCCAGGAAGGGGTGTTGCTGCGCACTTGTTGTTTAGCTGGCTCTTTTCACTGGTGCATAGAGGGGTTGGGGGGTTAGCAGACTCTCCGCGAGTCCCATCCTCTTCAATCTCTAGTGAATCAGCAACAAAACTTTCTTGAGCAGGATTATCCTTCTCAATATCAGTCTCCTTGTCACTGGTCTCATTACACTCAAGATCTTTGATGATCCTCTTGTTGACATTTTTTATTGTTTCAGCAGAGACAACAATGGGGGAAGGAACAGTGGGGGGTGAAATTAGAGAAGCCCGAGTGCTTTTCTTCTCCTTGGCCTTCGCAATCGTCTTCTTCTTCGCCATAGCACCGACTGAAGAGCAGCGAAGGTCGCCGCCAACCGGAGCTGGAAAACCTAGGTCGCCACTCACTCTTTCCTCTCTCTCTGTCGCCGCGCGTGAGGCGCGTTCTTTTCTGAGTAATTTATATTTTGTTTACATGTGACTTTTTTTATATTTTTTGATAATTTTAATTATTATGTAGTGTGTGTTTCAAACACTCGTGCATTACACGACACTCGTTTTCTTTAAAAGGTCGAAAGATATGGATTACCTCATAGACTGACACATATGCTAAATCAATGAGAAGCCGACATATATGTAAAATTAATGTGAGGCCAACACATAGGAGGATGACTTCTCCTATATTACATGTGAATTAGATAGAATTTTAGCCAATAAACTATAATAGTACACTCAGATCAACTTAAATTACGACATTTGTTTCGTATTAAATTAGATGGTTGAATACTTCGCTCAAAACATAAAATATTATTATTTATTTATTGAAGGGTTCATAAATTTAATTATGATAATATTTTAGAGATTTACTTATGAGTTTATAGAATGTTGGATCAAGATAATAGCCCAAAATTGTTGGAAATTAAAAGCAATTCACCGATGAGTTTATAGGAATGTTAATAGCAATTTTAATTTAATTTATTTTTTATACAAATGAATTCTTGTACATTTACTTATGTGACTTACTTTACACTTTTTTGACCTGGTTATTTTATATAGTTTACCCAAAAAATATTGGAATTGTTCCAATTAACGTACAGGTGGTTATTCATGTTATTAGATTACATTATACTACGAATTATATGTCATGCATGTAATCACGTCTGGTGAAGGCGAGGGATAATGTAATTAAAATTACACCGATTTGCATATATACCCCAAATGCATTAGTGATTTGCACAAATATCACTTTGACTTTTTTTTTGCATATATACACCATTTGGGGTATTTTTGCAAAATATTAAATTTTTTCTTTTAATTCAAAAATTAAGTAAAAACAAGAAAAAGCATGAAAAAAAAGGAAACAAAAAGTCCAAAATAGTAAAATAATATTTTTTGCAATTTCCCTCTAAAACCCCAAAATATTTCCCGCCCCCTTCTTCATCTCTCCCGCCCACTTCCCGCCCATCCCGGCTTCATCCATCCCGCCGGCCGGTACATGAACAGTTGAAAGTGAAAGATGCAAACCCATCCTCCCTCCCCTCCCTCTCCCTTCCATTCTGCACACGTCCTTGTAACTGTTAAACAAGATGCGATGAACTGGTAGGTAGTTATATTCACAATTTTTTTTCCATGGCGAACTGTGCTAGAGTTTAAAAGGAATGGCGATGTATCTCCATGGCGATGTAAACAGGAATGACGATGTATCTCCATGGTGAACTATGCAACTGTTAAAAAGGAATGGCGATGGGCGAGAGAAGGGTTGAACCTCAGCATATGAACCCGAAGAATTGTTGAACTCAGCAGATTGTTTCAGAAGCAGTTTTCCAGGTTAGGGGTAGGGCTAAATTATGTAAAAGCAAATATTCAGAAGGGAGCAAATGTAAAACCCAAGTGAAGAGATGAAGTGGTAATTTTCTGAAGTAAAGAAATGATTCTAGTCTGGATGAACTGGTAGTTATATTGACAAGGTTTTTTTCCTGCTATAATATACAGATCTTGTCGGACTTAGTAAAACAATTGTCATACTTAGTAATAAAAATGTCATAACTACACCGTTTAAATTGGATATATGTCATACCAAATATCACAGAATAATGTCATAGTTAATAACTAAAAGTTTTTAGTCATTAGACTATATTACATGCTTGTCTATTGCCTAATTTGGGTAGGACGTGTGACATTTGGCTGAATAGTTGTTCTCAGAAGCTGGATAGTTCATCTAAATACAAGATGTCTTAATTAGATCTCCCGTTCCTGATGCTCTGCTTCTTTGTCAATTTTACTTTACATAGATATTAATTGCACTTCATCTCACCAATCTACTTTAAAGATATCTTTATTAGAAAATGTCCATGTTTGAGTATTTTTAGGTACAGAGGAGGCACTTGTAGTGCTGGTGATTTTCAAAGCGTGACATTTTATATTGTTATTGTGACATACTATTTATACTATTTTCAGTGTAATAATGTATGATTGAAAAATATGACCGTATTCAGACTGATTTACTTCGCAGAGATCTTACTTTATGGAGATAGTAATGGCACTTCATCTACCCCATCTCATTGGAGTGTGTGTTGTTTGACTATCCTAACTATACATACTTCCAGTCCTACTCTCTCGTTGTGTCACTTCATCTTACCCATCTCTTTCTACTCTTCATCTCTTTTCCTCTCCTTAGAGCAGCTCGTGTGGTTGTGTTCTTTTCCTGTGGACTCACAAATTTCTGTTGGATTTTAATTGAGTGGCAAATATGTATGGACGATGAATACTCCACCATTGGAGACAAGGGAGAGGTTGGCTTCATCGATGTTCCTTCAGTCACAACATCATCGCCAACTGAGGAGGGTCCTGTCATGGTGTCTGTGCCGTTTCCATTCGCTGGAGGAAAGCCTCAATCGGTTCCTGTGAACGAGGTTGCCGTGGCGTCATTCACCATAGAAAACACCACATATGAATATATTTTACTTTGGGGTGTGAAGATTTATGCTTCAAATCCTGAAGATTCATTTGTGTTGTCATTGATGAAACCTCCATCTGGCCAGCCAGATGACATACCCGAGGAAGATTTTGTCCCTTGTTTTGATATGGAGGAACGAAATTTGAACCCACATGGTAGCTTGACTATATGGATGTCTTGTGTGCCCAAGGAGATTGGCCTTTTCACATCTATACTGCATATCCAAACTGATCAGGGGATTATTGAACGACTTGTCTTCCTCTTGGCTGAAGATGAGGTATCCAAAGCTTTGGCACCTCAGAGACCATATAACATACCAACACAGATCAGGAAAGCGATAGAGTTTGAGGAAATCCCTGAAGTGGTCTTACAAGGCTTAATAGAGGAAAATTATGTGTCGTATTTCAATGAGTTGTTAGGGATGGAGGAACTTCTGATTATGGTAAGTGTTATGTTTTCTATGTATGGGGGTTGGGGGACTGAGGGGATAGCTAAATGGCATCTTTCTCTCGTAGTACCAAGTTGTTGAATGAATTTTTTTTTTATATTTGTTTACAGGAGTATGTCAAAGCTTATAATATGAAGTTTGTTACTTTGAGACAAAGGTATAATGTCAGGCTTGTAGCACTTAAAGTGCCAGAACTAGGTGAAAAAAGGCCCTCAGTTGTCAGTGGAGATGTGGTGAATGTTTATGGAGAATATTCTATCCATCAGGTATGTTAATAATGTTAGGTATCTTATGTTTTTTGTCAAAGTGTAATACACTATTGTCGGTATGAATTATGAAATTGCACGAATTATCATTGTCAATGTTATGTTCTCATGTTGAACTTGCTAATGTTCTTTGAACAGGGCTTGATCGACCGTGTTGAGGTTGATGAATTATTATTGCAATTTAATGATGAATTTTACCAAAGGCATATAGATAGCAATGCGTATGAAATCTGTTTTGTGTTCAACGGGGCAAATTTCCGTAAGCTTCATGAAGCCATTCTATCTGCTGATGCATTACATGAAAACTTCCTCTTTTCCCATGAGTATCAGTCAAAACGGAGGATTACAACCAACAATTTTGTGCCTATCTCACTTCATCTTGATGAGGACCAAAAAAATGTCGTTCGCTTAATTTTAGGCTGCAGAGGAGGAGCTCCTTATGTGATTTATGGACCCCCGGGAACAGGAAAGACAAAAACACTGGTGGAGGTGATCCCACAACTCTATACAACTAGACGTGATTCTCATATACTGGTATGTGCTTATTCAAATTGCGCAGCAGATCACATATTAGAGAAAATCCTTGGTGAGTGTCCTTCACTTAGGGAGGAAGATATTTATAGGTTGAATGCCACACATCGTCCCTTACAAAAAATAAACGCTTCATTGTTGAGGTTCTGCACCTACAGTGCTGGTTTCTTCACTTGCCCTTCTCGAGATGCACTCCGCATGTACAAGATAATAATAACGACATACACGAGTGCATCTTACCTCTATCATGCTGAAAGGGTTAACCGTGGCCACTTCTTCCACATCATCTTAGATGATGCAAGCCAAGTTTCAGAGCCAGAGACAATGATCCCCATATCAACCCTCATAGAAGAAAACACAGTTATTGTTCTTTGTGGTGATCCCAAACAACTTGGGCCTGATATTTATTCAAAGCAAGCTGAGGCTTATGGTTTGGGAAGATCTTTTCTAGAGAGGCTGTTGGACTTTGAAGTTTACAGATCAGGGGATCGTAATTATGTCACAATGTTGTTGAACAATTACCGGAGCCACCCTGCTATTGTCAATGTTCCTTCAAGACTATTTTATAGTGGAGCATTGAGGCCATATCGAGAAGATAGTAAGACATGTTTCTTACCTTGGGTTGATATGCTTCCCAATAGGAACTTCCCTTTCATGTTCTGTGGCATCCAAGGCTTTTATGAGAGGGAAAAGGGCAGCCCATCATGGTTTAATAGGATTGAAGCTAGCAAGGTGGTTGAGCTCGTACAGAGGCTGATAAGAAGGAATGTGCCTGAGCAAGACATCGGGATTATTACCCCTTTCCCACAACAAGTACTAAAGATAAGGAAGGCTCTCATGTCTCTACGTATGAGGGATATTGAGATTGGTGGGGTTGAGCAATTTCTGGGTGAAGAAAATGAAGTGATCATCCTGTCAACCGTCAGATCGACCGCTAACCACGATGAATATGATAGGACTTTCCGCATGGGATATATGAGCAACCCGAAGAGGTTAAATTTTGCCCTGACTCGTGCCCGATCATTGCTTATTATAGTTGGAAACCCTTATATTTTAGAAAAGGTAATTCCCGGTAAAAAAATCCTAAGAGTTGGTCATTGTTGTTGGTCATTGACAGGATTAACAAGGTTGATTAACTACCGTGTTTTTTGTCTTTGACAGGATTGGAACTGGCAAGAAATCCTAAAGGATTGTGTTTTAAATAGCGCCTATGAAGGCTGTGCATTCTTCGTGCATGAGGAGGTTGTGAGTAGGTAGTTGTGATTCTAGTAATGTAATGATAGCATCCAGTTGACAACTATCCTTTTTGTAGACATGTAATGGTAGCCCACGCTACAATAATGTAGGAATGTAATGATAGTATCCAATTGACAACTATTCTAGTAAGGTAATTGTCGGTGTGTGTAGTGTCGACATTAATATTTTGGCAATCTGACATGTAGAATCAACCATGCTTTCTAAAACTATTCGAAAATAAAATTCATCCTCTTACATAAAAAATCAAAGTCATGAGGTACATACTTCATAGTCAATTCATCCTCAACCATGCCTACATGCTCGATTACAAATGCTGAAAGCACTAATCCCTAGAATCACACCAGCACCAAACGCAGAAATAGGAACTATTACATGGTTTCTGAAGTTTGCCTGGGAGTGTAGTGCCTTGTTTTCAGCTTCAAGTTCTGCCACCCTTGCATTTAGTCGCCAAATTGCATGATCGAATTGCATCTCAGTTGTATTGAGTTCCATGATTCTCTGTCCAAGTTCGTGTATCTCAGTACGTAGGCGTGTGATTATTTCACCCAACATGTTGGAACGTGGGCTATTCATTAGCAACATGTCTAACTCTTCTTGCAACTTCTCCTCTAATTGAGAAGGTGTAGGAGATGAAGGTGGATGTTCATATTTGCGGGGGTCCCCGCTTTGATAACTTGAGGTGTCGTTGGATGACATTGTACTCGAGTACTGCAGAAACAAAGAAAGATTTCCAGCAAAAAAGAAGTGATACGTGCTTGCTTACTAATCCAGTGTGAAAACCACACAATAAACAAAGAGGGTTACCTTTAAGTTCGGCGCAGAGAGGGTTTAGAGATTGTTGAGGCAAAATGAGAAGGAATGGTCGGCGGTCCCTGCTAAGGTTTATTTAGCTTTTTTTGTTCAATATTGCTTCATAACTATTCACCTGATATGACCTCTGAAAATATAGTACACACTTAGAGGGAAAACCTTTGTTTTCCCTCTAAAATTTCCCTCCAATTTCTACCCCTTTACCCACGTGTTAGGGATTGTTATCCAAGCATAACCCAACCTGTAAATCTGCACAAAACTTCCGTAACACCCCAAGACCTTAAATCCACAAAGCTTCAAAATAGATTGTGCAGCGTCTTCAATGTCTTTGGACTAGAAGAAGTTTAATAATGGGTGAGTTCTGACTTTCACGTTCTTATTCCTATTCTTCTTTACAGTAAAATCTTTTGTGGTCTTGCTTACCCTTTAATGTCGGTGTTAGGGCATTATCATTCGGGGGTCCCCGTTTGGCCCTAATAAACTATTGAACTTGTGTTTGCTTTTTCTTCGTGTAACAGGTTCAACATCATACTACTTGACTCTGAAAACAGGTGGTGAATGGACATGTAAGGGAAACAAGTGGGTTTTTGATGGGATCACAATGACAACATGACTTCTTTTGTATGCAGATATGAATTACTCAAATCTCATGAAAAAGTTAGCTGAGAAGATTAAATGCATTGACGAGATAGATGAAATGGAGATAAAATATCTGTCACCGTGGAAACCACTGGCACAACCAATCGATGTCAAAGATGACGAGGACCTTGGTGCGTTGAAGTTTTTGAACGCACACTCGCACGATAACATTTGGCCTATCGAGTTATATGCGAGTATGAAAAAGAATGGAAACAAAGAGCCAGAGGTTGTGGTAGGTTGCCATCCAAGTACAAGTGATGAAGAGGACATAACAGTGTGTCTGACTCCGCCACCGTTAACACAAACTCAAGAGGCAGAGCCCGAGGTTGTGGTAGGTCACCATCCTGTCACTGATTGTACCAAATCCGACAAGAGCAATATGGTAAGCGATAATTATCCCACTGAAGCTTTACGGGATATCGTTGATTGTGACATGTATGAACTTAAACCAAAAATTTGTCGTGTAAACAATGGGGAAGTACAAATAGTTGACTTGGTGAGCCAATCCAGTATTAGACCAATCCACTTCTTGCCCATCTCTTCACCACACAGTCCAACTATTGGCATAGAGCTGAAAAACAAAGAAGGCATAATTCAATCCTTGAAAGATAGTTGAACATTATTGCTAAATCTGTGGGATACTAACCTTTCATCATTCATCCATTCCAGCAAAACAGTCATCTCCTTCACCTGTGGATTCTTGGTTATCTTCTTCACAATTTTCCCCTTTTTCTCATCTGTGTAAGGTGTTTTTTTTGGGCGGATGGCTTCACCATACGACTAGGAAGAAACCTCGTCGGTTGGAGATGCTGCTCTCGTTTATTTCTGGGTTTCGCCTTCTTGGATGAAGCAACCACAACGGCTAGCACTGAAAGAGGTTCCTCTATTTCCTCTACCTCAGCTTGGGTAGCCTCCGGTGCTCCTTCAATGTCGTTAGTAAAATCCTGCTCCTGGTCCTTTTCCCCAATGCCAGCATTTTCATTTATGTCTTTGACAAAGGCCATAACACCATACGCACCCTCAACATCATTGTTAGCCTCAATGGAATTATCAAAATCATGCAATCATAATAACCATGTCATGCATGCGTACAAATCCTGTCACCATGCATTTTCTTGTAAAACATAAAAACTCACAGACTATAAACTATAAATCTTGTCACTTCGTACAAACAATAATGTCATAGTAGGGATGAGAAATTGATAATTTTCATACCTCTTTTCCTTCAGCATGTACCTTCTCCACCGCAGCCTCATGAATCTCAGCCTCTACCTTCTCCACCTTCTCCAACGCAACCTTCTCCTCCGCAGCCTCCTTAACTTCCTCACCATCAGTCTCATTATCGTCATCAGAAACTTCCTCCTCCGCAGCCTCCTTAACTTCCTCACCATCAGTCTCATTATCCTCATCAGAAACTTCCTCCTCATCAGAAACATCTACCTTGTCATCCTCCTTAGGTTTGTCACCACCCTGCCGAAGTTCTTCATTGTCATTAGCCTCATCACCATCACCAGATTCATCATCATCATCATCACTCTCAACCTCATCACTCTCAGATAAAACACCTTCAACTTTCTTATCATCCACCTCATCATCCTTATAAACATCTTCCTCTTCCTCATCAGACTCACCATAGGATTCATCCTCATCCGAATAATTCTTTGATTTCCCAGTACTCTTGAGCTTACGCACCTCCTCCTCCTTTGATACCCTCTTTTCCAGCATTCTCATCCTGTCAAGCACTCTTTTTTCCAACCTCTTCATCATTCTGAACATCTGACTTATCACCTCTGATGACTGCACAGATGCATTACTCGAGCTCGCTCCATCTTTTCCTTGCTTCCCCTTCCCCTTCTTTTTCAAACCCTTCATTGCTTCCTTCACAATTTTGTCAAAATGCGGGTCATCCAATTCAACAACATAGTAGCAGTCGGACAGCTCATCCTCATCGGGAATAAGAATGGGCTTAACCACATGTGTAGGATCAGCCAAAGACAACTCCAACACTCCATGTTCAGGGGCGTCATCTGAAAACCAACGAAGACCTCGAGGCATTGCAGATTCACTCAACTTTGATGCAAATTGGAGACCAAATGTTGGCACAACTTCCCATACCCATATCTACAATAACAAGCGGTTTGAGAATTAGCAAATTAAGATACATTATTTCATTTTATCATGTTACCCTATAATTTAGATCAGGTCATCCTAAAACAATCTAGAATGCAATTAAAAGTATGTTGGAAAACTACTATGTAGTGTCAATCAAACAAGAAAAACTTCGGGCATATTCACCACGATCATGTCACCCAGTACTAAAATATCCTGTCATAGTATAGCATAAAATATACTACTATGCTGCAAATAAAACACATTCAGTAATTAATATTTCAACCATTACACATTTAGATCAGGTCACCCTAAAATAATCTGGAATGCAATTAAAAGTATGTTGGAAAACTACTATGTAGTGTCAATCAAACAAGAAAAACTCCGGGCATATTCACCACGATCCTGTCACCCAGTACTAAAATATCATGTCATAGTATAGCATAAAGTATACTACTATGCGGCAAATAAAACACATTCAGTAATTAATATTTCAACCATTACACATTTAGATCAGGTCACCCTAAAACAATCTGGAATGCAATTAAAAGTATGTTGGAAAACTACTATGTAGTGTCAATCAAACAAGAAAAACTTCCTGCATATTCACCACGATCCTGTCACCCAGTACTGAAATATCCTGTCATAGTATAGCATAAAGTATACTACTATGCTGCAAATAAAACTACCTGAAACACAACTGGTATGCCTTGAATGGAATATGGAATTCTTGGTGTGTCGGAGAGTAGCTTTGCCTTCTCTACTGTTTGCATCCTTTTGGCCAATGATGTGGTCAATGACTTGTGAAGCTCTTCATAAGCAACCCTTCCTCATGGATAATCCTAAAAGTTATCCATATTCTCCAGCAGCCTAACATGCAGCGGCTTCACTAGCCTCTTCTTATCCCCTCCCAGCAACAGACCCTCAACTATCAACAACAGTGCCAATTTCATTTTGTAGTTGTCCAATTCACGATGTTCTTTAAATTTGTTGTAAACATCTTGTATGGTCGTCTTAGGACCACCAGGACTACCAAAAAAACGCTCCATTACTAGCCCGTCTGCTTTAGTATCCACAAATGGAAGTTCCCCACAATTCAGTCCAATTATGAGAGAGAACTCCTTAATCGAAAACCTCAACTCTTTCCCTGCCACCTCATACCAAGACTCCCACTTCTTTTTTGTTTCAAGTTGTTTAAATAGAACTGCATGCACTGTCTGTGAAGAAAATGATACCTGCTGCAACATTTTCAAAACTTTTCCAAACGGGACATCCAAAACCCGTTGCCAATCCACATGTGTCAACTTGTTTTCAATCTCACGAACAAAGTGCACCCTACAGTTTATGTTAATTCTGCCGTAGAAAGGTGCACCTCTGAAATAATTGTACCTAATCTACAAGCCAAATGAAAATAACCATAAACACACGCAATCGAACCATTTCAGAAGCCTCAGACGACAGATGAAAAAACATAAAACCCTAAAAAAACACTCCTGATACAAAGTAAACCATTTCAGATGGGTGACAGGACAATTGAAAAACTACGCTAAGCCCTAAACAAAAAAATTTAGACAACTTACATCCTCTTTAAAGATTAAGGGTTTATTCCCCTCTTCATCATTCGCTTTTGGCCTCGACCTACCCTTTGCGGCTTTTTTCCCTATGGAACTGTTAGAAGTTTTTCCGCCTTTCGCCTGCACTACGCCTCTCTGCTTCTTCTTCTTTCGAACCTGGTTGTCGTCTTCTTTTCTCTTCCTTTTCTCTCCACTCTTCTTTGGGGTCGATTCTTTACGGTCTCTAAGCACTACCATTTTCTAGGGTTCTTTTATAACGCGTTAATGGAGAAAGATGGAGGAGGGAGTAAGTAAGAAAATGTGGAGATGGACTTCAAGAGTAAGTAAGCATAAATCGAGAAAGATGGAGGAGTTGAAGAGTCGCCTTCTGGGGAAGAAGAAAATGTTTGATAACAATGATGGATGTTTGCAGAGTCGCCTTCTTGGGAAGGAAAAAGAAGAAATGTGGAGGGAATTTTGGAAGGTAAACACGGAGGGGCTTTTGGGAGAATTCGAACTTCGAAGAAAGGTAAATCGGTGTATGTCTTACGCTTTTTATTCTAAATTAAATATTATTAAAACGGTCAAATCGGTGAACAAATAATATTACAAAATAATTTTGTACCCTAAAACAACAGAAAAAAGGATATTTCCGACAATAGGAGTATACAATGTGACAAATAACATATGTGCAACACTGGCAATTACCCTAGATTTCCAAAACAACACTGACAGGAATTTTGAATAACACTGGCAGGAATTTTGAACAAGAAATGCAACAACCAATATTGCTACATTTCCAAAACAATCTCAACACAACTTATTGTCAACAATACAAGTCAATTCTAGTGAAAACCCCCCAACAAGGAATCATACAACACTAGCACTATCCCAACTACAGTGAAGCTTACATGAAAGTGAATAACATATCCTCCACTAGTCAAACCAGTTCATATCGAATATACTATCGGCTATCCTTTTTCTGTACTCATCCACAAATTTGTCACCCACGTTCACGATGTTTTGACGTCCGAAACTTAGCATTTCTATGTACTTGATCGTGAAGACGCCACAATCGCCCCTGCACACAAGTAAAAAATGTAGTTGGTTTGCTGATATTATAACCAATTTCACACAAACAAATGAACAATTTATGTAAACAACTTACCCTCTCTTGTTTCTCTCCAATGTAGGAACACGAGTCACATTTAGGGGATTTCCCCGCCTATGTTCATAAATTGTTGTCAAAGGCTCATATTGTGCTATCATGACAGGAAGAATATATGTCAACTCTGCAAGGAGCCTATGGACTTCCGACAATTTGAACAAATTGACATCGGGATCGTATACAGTGACACACCATTTACTTAGTTGTATCTCCAGAGCTACCCAATGTTTGTCCTTCAAATTGAAGGGGATGTATATACGATCCACATCCTTCCAATCCTTCCCATAAATTGCAGGCAGTTCCCCACGTAGGTATCTCATCTTACCTCCATTAGCAACATAACTTTGCTTATCTGATAACCATCTATTCATTTCCTTGTCCAAATTACGCTGAAACCAGGTGTCCAATATTGCCACTAGTTTGTCACGCACGCGACACCCAAGATAATACATACATTCGTCCAAGTGCTACAAACCAAAAATATATGTCATACCACAAATTTGTTGCATGCCAGGATAATTTATATAAAAAATGAAAGGAGCTTACATTAGATTTCAGCCACCCCTTTGGTTGCAACAATGGCTCAAAAAACTCCCTCTTTAGATATTCTCCAGTTGGAGAAACAATTTCCTCACTGCATCATAACATGGTTTAATTAACACCTCAAACACGCATTTATATCTTCAAGACAGGTTCATATAATCAAGACAAGAGGGACAACTTCCTAACCTTTCCTTCGAGTCTAACCAACACTGCAATTTATTCATGTTTGAAAATCCTTTGGGCGTTGAAACCTTGTATCGTTTGGGATTATCGGCTACTCTGGACAATCCTCTCTTCTTGACAGGATGGTCCTTCAGTTCACCAGTTGTATCAATTGTTTTTGTTGAGCTGCTTTTTCTTGTTGAGAGTCCAATTGATTCTTTGGTAGACTCTCCTTCCACCTCAGCTTGTTTTTGCGTCTGCAAATAAGTTTTTTCATAAATAACATGTTGGTGATCTGAGGGACCATCCTGTCAGGATGGTTTATTGATGCATACCTCAACTCCTCTTGTCCTCCCTATTTTATTTTTCGCCTCATTCTGAACTGCGCCATCTTCATCACCCATCTTCTTTTCTGAGCGAGTCTTCCTTGTCACTACTTTTCCTTCCTTGCGATTACTTTTCCCCTCATCCTGTATTGCACCCTCAACATCATCTCTCTGAACTGCACCATCTTTATCATCCTTCTTCTTTTTTGAACGAGTCTTCCTTGCAACTTGCTTTCCTTCTTTCTTATCGTCTTCTTATTTTGTCATCGTTTCTCCATTTTCCCCCTCATCTTCTACTGCACCCTCAACATCATCTCTCTGAATTGCACCATCTTCATCATCCTTTTTCTCTCGATAAACAACCATGCTTCCTAAATTGCCATTGTCGACTTTAGTGGCACCTTCATCATCGTCATCCTGTAGGGGATTTGAATCAGACCCCCCCCCCCCCCCATTCTATCCATTCCGACATCCTCATCACGACCATGTACACCATTCTGCTTCAATAAATTACAAGTTAGATTTAACTCAAAAGAATAATCAGTAAGTGCACCATTCTATAATGTTTATCAAAAACAGAGCTTTATGCATAACTAAATTACAATTCAAAATGACATTACTATTCTACACAAGTACAAATGCTTGAGCTTCCACGACATATATATATATATCTAAGTTCCCAAACATAACTTAATAACGATTGTTGACAGTTATCTTACCTCCCCTTCCTCTTGTTCATCATTTATTGAACCTGACTTGTTGAATACCCTTTCCTTGATCATCTGTTGCATTATGCCCAAGGTTTTATTCATAGCACAAAACCCTACGTCCACTTGGTTTTCCAAATTAATCATACGCTCATGAAGCTCTTTCATAGCGCACATCACCTGTCTTGCATCCAGGCCCGAGGACTTTGTAGCAGGGGCAGAGTCTGAATCATTCTTTCCTTTTCTTCTACCATTGATAGACCTCTTATTACTTAGCTCGAATTTCTCAACTGCCTTGTCAAAGTAAGTGTCCTTCACTTCCCTATAAAATTTACATTCTTTTAAGACCTCCACCTCAGCTTCTTCCTCTATCAACACTACATTTGGAATAAAACGGGATGTGGCCTTCCCTAAGAAAGACTCCATAGCCGTCGCATCAGGTTGTGAATCTGATGACCATCGTAGACCGCGTGGATAGGCCTCCTTATCCACCAAATGTGCAAACGCTGAAGCAATTGGTTTAACAGCTTCAAACAGCCAAACCTGAACAGCCAAACCATCAATATATTGTAACTATAATACCAACTTCAAAACAATATACATTACATCCTGTCATGTTACCTGAAAGGCCATTGGCAACCCCTTGAGTTTGTAACCCAACCTTGCACTTGAGTCTCTGCTTGTTTCAACCGTTTCCAATCTATTCTTCACCATTGAACTCAATCCCTGGTGAGTTTCAATGTAGCTAACCCTGCCCCATGGGAATTTCGTGAATCGATCGATATCAGCCAATAATTTGACATGACCTGTGCTTATGCGAACTTTTTTCTCAACCCCAAGAATGACCCCCTCTAATATAATCAATAACGCCATCTTATATTTCAAAGGGCTATCAAGCTGTGTACGCATAAATAAAGACTCGAGCTCACCCAACGTCAAATTCTGTACATCAAATAACTCTTTCACGGCATTTTTATCCGGGTTCAGCTCATTATCTTTCATTCTGTGACAGCATAACCCCGTCACAAGTGCAAATTCCTTCATTGAAAAATGCAGCAGCTGTCCTTGCAAGTCATACCACGTCTCCCACAACTTCCTCGTTTCTACTTGACGGAATAAAACGTAATGTACAAGCTGGCATGAAAAGTTTTGTCGACGAACCATCTTCACAGTAGGTCCAAATGGACCATCTATTATCCTCTTCCAGTCCACAGGGGAGAGGCATTTCTCAATAAGATTCAGCAATTCACGCCGACAGTTTTGGTTGACTTTGCCGATGAATTTTTTCCCTTCAAATCTCAATAAATGACCCTAAAAAATACAAATTATACAAGGTCAATATATACAAAACGAACATATACTTAAACACAACATGACAGGATGTCAACTATGGAAAACTACACACAATGAGCTAACCAAAATTTACCTTTTTACCCATTTTAATCTCCTCCGTTTCAATATGAAGAACTACACCACTTCAGCTGCACTGGGGGAGATAGACAAACAACAAAAAATATCAACATTTAAGCTTTTTCTAAGCACCTAACTCAACTCAACATACCCAGATGTACAGATCACACGAGAAGACAAGGAAGTTGCAAGAGTAAGAGAGCTATAATGTCAGGAAAATAACAACATTAGAATTTCAAAACACAACATAATCTGACATTCGTGACAATCAAATTAATCATTTCAACAATAACACTATACGATGTGACAAATATTTCATCAACGCTGACAAGAAATGTTCATACAATGGTAATTCCTGCAATTGTGACAAAAACAAACATAATCTGACATTCTCATTTTACAAACACGGATTTCACAGGTTGATACAATTCGCTGCATTCAACCTCACTTCCTCACTTCATTTCAGCTCAAACAACAGTGAATCAACCCTAAAAACCAAATGAACAGCAACAGAGCAACCCTAAAATGGCGTTAAATGACTTGAATTCTGAAAAACTTGACATACCTACTTCGAACAACAAGGCTCGAAGGAGATAGACAGAAGAGGCAGATGAATCGGAATCGCGACAGAATCGCAAGAGCCTTAAGCGGAATCGCAAGGGCCTTACTCGGAGCTCAAACGACGATGAAGGGATTAAGCTACCTTGAACGGTGAAGAAGGGTTTAAGCTACCTCGAACGGTGAAGAAGGGTTTCAAGCAAACAAACCTGGAAGAGAAAGCTTCACGCCGGAATCGGTGAATCTCGCCGAAAAAATTAAATCTAGATTCTGCCGGCGAAGAGGAAACCTCTGGGAGAGAAATAGAAAAGGAAATGATTTGGGGGGTTTTTACCTGTAGCAAATTTTTCACATTTCATTTTGAAATTCAAAATGATTTGGGGTTTCATTTTTTTTTCCAATTAAAATAGTGTCATGTCAGAATTTCTTTTCCAAAAGAAAAGAAAAAGTCAGATTTTCATTTAACTTTTTATTTGTGGGGTATAATTACAAAAAACAAGGAAAAAAAAGTCTTTGAGATAGATTTGCAAAAACCAAAAAAGAATAGAATAGTTTTACAAAGCCTATATAAAAATGGGATATTGGGTGCTATTTTCCTTAAAATTATTATTAATAAAACTCTGTCATGACTCATGTCATATGGACCATACGGTTTTGGTCGCCTACCAGCTGAGAAACATCCTTTGATGAATCAGAATATTAGAATTAATGATATTATTTTTATGTTTTTTATTCTTAATGTGACGTAATTATATTCTTAGTGATAATCGCCTTAATCACTATGGTTCCATACTTCGATGTGAAAATAAAATACCATGAGGTAAGTTCCAAAATGTTTTAACTACAACTTAACATACTTTATTGTTTTCTATTTATTTTAGATATGGGAAATTATGATTTGATTTGTACCATCTCAATTTGTGAACAAATTATAAATACATTTTGTTAGATTTTTTTTCAAGTATTGATTTCTGAAGTTTTGGGATAAAATTTCATAAAACAAAAAACAAATGGGTTAGGAGTTAGGACAGTAGTGTAAGACTGTAAGGCCTTAAATTAAGGATGCGGATCCGGTGAGAATGAACATTATGGTGAGAAATGAGAATATCTCATAGTTTTTGGATTTGAAAAAAATCCAAAGGCTAGAATTAGACTATCATTTAAGTGGTCATGTGCATGGCACATGACCACTTAAGTGGATAATTAACCGGTTACCAGCCGGTCAACGCCGGAGCTCCGATGTTGACTGGTCTTTTTTTTTTTCGGGTCAGTTTTTTTTACTAAAGATGACATGTGCATACATTTTGGCTTGTGTGTGCATCTATATTGTCCTATATGTGCATCAAAATTTAAAAGGCGTTGTCCGACCTAAGTTTTTTTTTCTTTTTGGCCCATTTTTTTCCGGGTCCACTGTTTGCTTGCGCTAGCATGTGCACCATTTGTTACTTGTGTGTGCATCAATATTGACTTATATGTGCATTAAAATTTTATAAGGTGTTGTCCGATCATTTTTTTTTCATTGAATTTTTCGCAGCCCAACTTTTTTCCAAGACTAATTTTTTGCTTGAGATGGCATGTGCATACATTTTGACTTGTATGTGCATAAATTTGGCTTGTATGTGCATCAATATTGACATGTATGTGCATCTAAAGATTGTAAAAAATATGCATTATTTTCTAGATAAAATGTGCATGAGTTGTACACTGTATGTGCACAAGTTTTGACATGTGCACAAGTTTTGACATGTGCACATTCAAGCAAAAAGACGTGTGTTTTAAATGGTATACACATACAAGTCAAAAACTCATGCACATATCAAGCCAAGAAAACGATGAATACAAGTAAAATTTAGATGCACAGACAATTCAAAATTCATGCACTTACAAGACAAAATCTATACACATTCTGTAAAGTATTTAAGATTTTACATGTGTGTGCATAAGTTTTCACTTATAAAAAGTCACACATATAGTCAAATCATATGCACATCTAGTTCAATTTACATGCACATACAAGCAAAAAGACATGCACTCTAATGGCTATGCACATATAAACCAAAACTCATATACATTTTAACCCAAGAAAACAACGCACACAAGTAGAATTTAGATGCACATACAGGTCAAAGTCTATGCACACACATGCCAAAACATATGCACATTCTCTGAAATGCATGCATAAGTTTTTACATGTATGTGCATGAGTTTTCACATACACAAAGTCACACATATAATCAAAATCCTATGCAAAATTTATGTAATTTAGGTGCACATACAAGCCAAAACTCATGCACAATATTTCAACCCAAGAAAATAATACACATAAGTAGAATTTAGATGCAAATATATGTCAAAATCTATGCACACACAAGCTAAAACATATGCACATGCTGAGAAGTGCATGAGTTTTTACATACACAAAGTCACACATATAGTAAAAAATCCTATACAGATTTTATGCAATATCAATGCACATACAAGTTAATATCGATGCACATACAAGCAAAAATCAATGCACATACAGTCGCAAGCCAAAAATTATGCCTAAGAAAATAAAATAAAAAGAACTTTGACCGCCGACGTTGACCGGTCAAACTCTAAAAAATGAGGTCATGTGCATGCACATGACCTTTTAATGAAAGTTTAGTCATAGCCTTTGGTTTATTTATAATCCAAAGAGTAGGATTTATTCTCATTTCTCACCCTAATATATATTCTCACATGACACTTACCCATGTCTTATTAATTTACACACAAAAAAAAACTATTTATTTAACGAGCGTTCCGTGAGCAAATTTTCAACAGACACACATCGCAAAATGACTTTGAAACCTAAAACGCTCTCTAGCCCCAAAACCAACCCGCCCCCTGAAAACCTACTCTCCTCTCGACCACCGCCGCACCGCAAGCCCAAAAGTTGCACCCTCCTCTTCAAACTCAAACTCAACCGGATTCTGCTTGACCAAACTCACCACAGTGAAGGCCTTAGTCCCCTACTTGCTGCGTTTGCTGGGTTCTTTGAGAAGGACTTGGCTCCTTGGGCGGGTTGTGGGAGCTTCGTCTTCGCTCATCGCGCCAGAGGGGTTGGCCTCCATCGCATTAGATATGGCTCTTCTCCTGGCGGCACCTCCCTGAGCAATCTCAGAGATTGCTCTCTGCTGCAGATTTGGGATCCAGGGCGGCCGAAGAGAGGGATTGACAACGGCAATGGAGGCGGGGCTCGGTTCCTCCACCACTGCTCTCTGGAGAAATCTAGATCTGGACGGTCTCGGGTGCTCCGGCTCAGATGTATGGTTGACCGCCAAGGTCAGATCTACTGGCGTGGTTGGGCTCTCCGCCGTCTTGAGCCTCTCTGGATGGTACGCCAGACGAATCTACTCCTAGGAACCATTTCTGATGTTTCCCCTCGAAATCTTTCCAGGTTTTTTTGTTATGTTCCTCCCCTTGTTGCATCTTTGTTTGTTTCGTCCCCTTTGTTTCTTGTTTTAGGTTTGTTTCTCTTCATTTTTTTGTTTATGTGCTTGATCCTTTTGTTAGTACTATCGACAATTTATTTGAGACCTCTTACCCTCTGAATCTCTTCTCTGTTGTTTCGTTGATGTTCTGTTGCACTTGGTTGTGTTTATGTGTTATTCTAACCCAGTGTCTCAACTACAACTCTCCTTCCTTTGCTGATGTGAAGGATTTGCTAGTCCCTACCCCCACTACCATTGCTTGCTTTTGTGAGCAATCGAATCCTCTTAATTTGACTAACGTCTGCACTTTGTTTGCTGTTGAGATTCAGAACTCTTTGTTTATCTCTTTTACGGCTAATATGTCCAGACTGGTTACTTGGGGAGCTCCTAGCTTCTTCATGCAATTAGCTATTTGGTAAACCCTAATGATCTTGTGAGTCTGTTACAGGCATTAGAACAATTTACCATTATGGTTGAGAAAACCAATAGTAATGGTGATATTAGAACTGCTTGTTGTATGTTTGAACTTGTTTGCATGAATTACAGATCTGAACAATTTGAAATTACTACGTCTTACAATCATTTTTTTGAAATTCTGATTAGGAACTCTTCTCTTGATGATGTTCCTACTGTTGGGATTCGGATTTTGGTTTATGATGTGTATGATCACGTGAAATCTCACTTTGATGTGTTTTTCAGACATAGGTTACATGAGGCTTTGGATTGGAATCCAGAGCTCTTCTTGGCCAGGGCCAATGGAAAAAAGAATCAGAAAAAGAATCCAAGGAACCAGAGAGGAATAACAACCAGAAGGAACCTCCAACACATGAACAAACCTTGCTATGAAAAATGGAGCAATGGCTATAAGTATCATATGAAACCTTACCCCCTGAACAATCGTTATTGGAACCATAATTTTGCGAAATTTGATTCTTGGCAAGACCTGTCATATTTAACTCAGACCCTAATTTGTTTAAGAGCAACTTGTTCTCTTATGCGTTATTATAGGTTTGTGGAATCATGTATTAGAACAATTGGAAAAAATGCTAAAAATGACCCTTTTATGTGGTTTGGAAGAAAATTTTTTAAATAGTACATTGTACCTATGTGGAAAAATATTCCCGGAACATATGTCTGTATTAAAGAACAAAAGATATTACTGAAATTTTATGCTACTTACCATAGCCTCTTACCAATTATTTATTTTGGGGCTTTACTTTATGTAATTTTGCACTTGCCCAGGCATTATGCTAAAATTGCTTATACAAAGTCTCATTTAACAAATCTGCTAAAGTTACATTTGGCCAACAGATTTACCCTTTGTGGAGCATTGAAAAATATAAACTGGTTCTCAAATTACAGTCCTTGAAACAGACAACACATGAACCCATGAACAATCAGATATGGCATTCTGGAGTTGACTTTCAAGACAATAAACCAACTCTATGTAAAACCTTTCCTGTAAAGGAGGGAAACTATAAACTCCTTGTTGAACTAAGACACAAACTTGATGGCTTAATAAAAAATAAAGGATGTATATCTCCCTTATTTATTAAGTCCATTAAAAACATAATACTAAGTACAAATGATAATAAATCCCCTGAATGTCGTATGATATGGGGCAAAAACACAAATGGGTTTTTATGAAGATCACAACCTGGAATTGTCGCGAAATCGGGAAGAAAACTTTTTGGATGAATGTTGAATCTTTCTGTAAAATTGAACGAATACAACTACTTGCACTCTTTGAAACAAGAACAAACAAAGAACCAAATGAAAAAGTGTGGAAAAAAGCGGGTTTGATCAATTCTACTATATCCCAGCGACAGGTTTCATGGGGGGCATTTGCGTAATGTGGAAGACCTACCAACTTACAAATAAAATCCTTGAAATTGAACAAATTAAAACAAGATTCATTAGTATTAAGTATACAAACCTGCTCACGAACAAAAAACTTATGCTAGTCCTAACTTATGCCCCACCAAATGATTCTGCAAAGAATGTGTTCTGGAACGGATTTATCTCCTATATTAAAAATTGCTCTCTTCCGTGCATTATTATGGGAGATCTGAACGAAATACAAGACCCTTCTGAAAAATTAGGCGGGATATTATCACCTTTGATAAAATTTGCAAGATTACATCATTTTAAAGATGAATGTGAACTATTGGATACCCCTATTCAGGGAAATATCTATACCCGGCGAAAGAACAACACAAAAATAGATAACATATATGAAAAACTGGATAGGGTACTCATTCATCACCAGATTCTTCAATGGTATCCTGATATCTGTACTAAGCATTTTGCTTTTACCAGTTCAGACCATTGTCCCATCTCTGTTGAGCTGGAATCAGCAGTACCTTTCAAAAATCAGTCGTTTAAGTTTGAAAAAAATTGGATGACTAGAAAGGATTTTAGAAACGTTGTTAAACAAGCTTGGAGAACTAACTATCATGGATCTAGATTGTATAATCTTGTATCCAAAACAAAATTACTCAAAAAACATGCTAAGATCTGGAATAAAAGTACCTTTGGAAATGTTTTTACACAATTACAAACTATAGAAAAACAGCTTTTTGAAATCCAAACTGAGATCTGTACTCACCCAACAAATGATCTCATTAAAAAACAAATAAGAATCATAGAAAAAAAAAGAAAAACTTCTGTGTTTCCAAAAAATTTACTGGAACCAAAGAGCTAAAGTAAAACACATCAAATATAATGACACGAATGCTAGCTATTTTCACAAAATAGCAAGTAGGTGAAGAAATAGAAAAATTATAAAAGAAATCAAAACACAAGAAGGAACAAGCATCACTGGAGAAGAAAACATTAGAACTGAAATCACAAAATGATTTCATTAAAAGATTCAGAAGTGAGGATATGAACCAGAGACTATTCCAGGAAAATCTTGAATTAATCCAGCCTGAAATTTCTACACAGGACAATTTGGAACTAATAAGAAACGTATCCAATGAAGAAATTAAGAAGGCAGTCTTTAACATTGAGGGCCGGATGGCATGACATCAAAATTTTACCAAAAATATTGGGATATTATAGGTCATTTTGTTATCCAAGCAGTTAAAAGCTTTTTTCTATCTGGGAAACTGCTTAAACAAATAAATCACACATTCATCTCCTTGATCCCAAAATGTGATAATCTGAACTCTACTAATCACTATAGACCCATTAGCTTATGCTCTACAATTTACAAGATTATCTCGAAGATCATAACAACTAGACTTAAAGGAACTATGAAAAAATTAATACATCCCCTCCAGGATGCCTTTGTTGCTAACAAAGTCATTCAAGATAATATCTTGATTGCCCATGAAATCTTTCACTCGTTTAAATTGAAAAATGAACTGAAGGCTTTATTGCCCTAAAACTATACATGGAAAAAGCTTATGATATAATCGAATGGGATTTCATTATTAAAATAATGGAAAAATATGGATTCCATGAAAAATTTATCAACTGGATAAAAGAATGCATTACAACAGTATCTTTCTCGATACTTGTAAACAACGGACCCACATAAATATTTAAACCATCTAGAGGACTTCGACAGGGAGACCCCCTTTCGCCCTTCTTGTTTATTTTATGATCTGAAATCCGTGCTAGAAAACTCCAAAAAGCTTCAGAAAGAACTCGAAATCCTCTAGGATTTCAAATCAATCAACAAGGAACATGAATCCCATTTCTGGCATTTGCGGATGATATTGTGATCTTCTCAAAAGCTAAACAGGAAAACTGCAAAGAAATCAAGGATATTATTGATGAGTACTGCAAAATCTCAGGACAAAAAGTAAAACTCCATAAATCGACTTTTCAAGTTACAAAAAAGGTTACCAACCAAAAGAAATTAGCATTACAAGGTACTCTCACAATCACAAACATGATATCTCTCAAAAAATATCTAGGTTGCCCTATCATTAATGGTAGAGTTAACTCGAATACCTTTGCTGACCTCTTAGTTAGCACCCAACATCGATTATCTAAATGGAAAGCAAACTCTCTTTCCCAAGCAGGAAGAACAACACTAATAAAAACCAATCTGGCATCTAGACCTAACTATCTTATGCAAAGTTTTATGTTGCCTACACACACACAATGAACTTGACAAGTTGAATAGAGGTTTTTTTTGGAACAAAGACAGCTCCTATAAACCTCTTATAGGCTGGGAAAAAATATGTAAATCAACTCATCAAGAAGGTCTTGGTTTGAGAAAATCTAAAGACATGAATAAAGCCCTACAATTCAAATTACTATGGAAAATCCTAGCAGAACCAAATAACTATTGGGTTAGAGTTGTTACTGAAAAATACTTGAAAATAAACCATATATTTCATTACGGAAAAAAAAAAGAAATTGCTCTTGGCAATGGTCCAAAATGATTGAACTCATGGCTGAGTTCAAATCTGGACTAATTTGGCAATTTGGTAATGGAAAAACAATCAAATTCTGGACGGATAATTGGGTTTTGAACACCACTTTATGTGATACAAACACATAATCAATCCTGAATAAGGATGCACTGGTAGCTGAATTTATGTTACCAAATAAAACCTAGAATAAGGACTTACTAGAACAATGTTTACCATATGATTTAGACAAAACAATAACCTCGATCCCAATATCCTTAAATGAGATCCATGATAGAATGTACTGGAAAACTAGCAAAAATGGTTGGTTTTCTACAAATTCTGCTATGGAACTAATTAACAAAAACAAGAGTTATATTGCCTATGATTCTTCATGGATCTGGAAGATGGACACATATCCCAAAGTTAAAAACTTTGTCTGGAAAATTATGAAAAACGGACTTCCAACAAAAGCTAGATTAGCAGAAAAGGGTGTAACAACCCCCCGGGTTGTATACGTTGCAATGCTCATTTGGAGGATTTGAATCATCTCCTTTTCCAATGTAACCATACCATAAAAACAATCGAAAAAATGAATTATGATACCTATGGCATCATCAGATCCCTAAACATAGGAAACAAAAAAATCAATGAAGTCATTGAAGAAATTCGACAAAAAACTGATAGATCACAATTTATAGAATTAATGGTCTCTTGGTGGGGCATTTGATTTTATAGAAACCAATAAAGTTTTGAAAGAACAAACGATGATGCCGACTCCATAAAAGATATACTAATTTACATTAAGAAACAAATTGAGAACTGGAATAAGACGAAGAGCTGGAACCCTGACTGTTTAGCAGAAGACAAACAAAAAACTCATAGAACGAACGTTGTTAGACGACCAACAAATAAATGGAAAAAACACCGGACAATATTATTAAAATCAACACAGATGGATCCACCAAAACCAATGGTGAATCTAGTTTTGGTTACATTTTCAGGAATAATACGGATAAACCAATCTTCCTCTTTGGGGATAATTGTGGTATCTCAACCCCGTTAAAAACAGAAACATTGGCAGTAAGAAATGCCCTGGTAAAGGCCTATGAATTAGGCATTACCAACATTCAACTTGAATGCGACAACCTTATCATTGTGAATGTTTTTAATCAAATTTGGAACTGTCCATGGGATATTGAAATGTTAATTTCTGATATCCTGTATGTTTTACAACTATTTTCTTCAGTGCAGATTTCTCACGTCTTCCGAGAAACAAACACCGTGACCGATTTCATCGCAAAGAAGGTCTGGCATGTGTCCTTGGAAGATTTTAGAGATAGTCTAGAATTTGTAATTCTCATCCGTAAAGATGCTATAGATTGAGAAACCGGCTCGTGTGTGGTTTTCAGTCTAATTTTTACCTAATAAAAAAAAAAAAAAGACACACATCGCAAATATCACCACCCTATATATATTTTTTTTTTAAATACTACCCTATATATAAACCAAAAGAAAAGTTTCAAAGTTAAATATTTAGATTTAAAAAATGAAGGTAGTCAAGTGGAATTTGGCCGACAAATCTTTTTGGAATGAAAATCTTGTCCAATGCTCAAGTCTTCCAAGGGCAGAGACATGTTTAGTAAACAAAACAAATTAAAAAGTTATAAAAATTAGTTGTTAAATCAACTAAATCATTACATAAAACAACAATTTGGTTTAATAGTTTATCTAATTGCTTAGTCAGTATAACCAAACTTCATTTGATCATTTTTTTTAAAAATTTCGTATGATTCAGTAACTTTTATCGCTTTATTTATTTGTACGAAGATAATAGTTATTGCTAGATATTTCTCTCATAAATTTTAGTTTTTTTTAAACTTTATAATTTTATCATTGATCTCTACGTATCATCAGTTTGATGACATATTGAAATTGTCATCAACTTTTGACCACTAATAACACTTATAAAGTGTTATCACGTTGGTAACACTTCTGATAATATTTTAAAAGTGTTATTAAGTGTTAATAAACCGTTAATCGCCGTTTAACGACAATCAACAACCGATTAATAGCGATCAATGACGGTCAATAGTCATTGATCTCTAAAGACATTTTGAAATGTCATCAAAATCTAAATCAGTTGATAACAGCCTGTAACATACATATCTTGCATACTTTGATAAAAACGATTCTGCCCCTCAAAAAGAATATTGAAAATTTTCTCTCGAAAAGCAAATTACAATATCAGAATATCTTGGTCATATCAAACTAACCCCAACCTGATATAATCAGATCAACCTAACTATATATGGGACATCACACTATAGAAACGATTCCGTAAAGTTGCACTTGATCATATCAAAGTATCTTGTCATTGTGCACATTGTCATTGCCAATGTTTGTAAAATATCAAAGTGTGCACGTGGATGGATGGATTATATCATTATACATGATGTAGACTGTAGACAACAACAATGTTAGGATTCATTCTCTTGGATAAGATGGAATTAGGTGCCCTCATACTCTTTTTGCTTCTACAAAAAATAAATGTTCTCTACATGTGTGTATAGGTCTATGTTCATCGCTTGACAATCACATTTTGATTTCGTCATAGATATAATAGAAGAAAATAAGGTTCAATTAGTTATATATTCATAAAACTTGTTTAATTGATATATATATATATTAAAATTTTGAAAATTGGTCATATATTCATGTAAAGATGAGTGGAAACCATAATTATATGCCTTTGATTAATGGTGAAGTTACAGTATAAAGAATTAAAAGATATAGACTAGGTTAAAGAAGATATCTAAATTACCAAAAGATAATAGAGCATATATACAAAATATTTACACAATATAATATTTTCTAAAGCCCAACTTGGAGAGAAGATAGGAAAATTACGGACGCCCCAGTGCTAAGGTGAGAATATCAGCGAGTTGCTCTATACTACGCACTGAGAAGTAGCAATTGTTCCCGCAGTAATATGATCTCATAAGAAATGGCAATTCACCTCAATGTGTTTGGTACATTCATGAAAAACGGGATTAGACAAGATGTGCAAAGGTGCTTGGCTATCACATTTGAGCTGCACAGACGACTGGTGATGAAACCCAAGCGAGTGTAAGAAGCTTTGAGCCTGATAAGCTCGCAATAGGTGGATGCCATAGAACGATACTCAGCCTCAACGGAAAAATGAGAGACTGTGTGTTGCTTCTTGGTCTTCCAAGAAATAGGTGACTCACTAAGATGAACAACATAACCAGTGAGTGATCTGCAAGTGAGTGGGCATGCTTCCCAATCCGAGTCACAATGGTCCGCGAGTTGCAGAGAACTCCCCTAGGAGAGAACAAGATCTTGACCAGGATGGCCTTTAATATAACGAAGAACACGCAGAGCAACCTGCCAGTGATCAACCTTGGGAATATGCATGAACCGATACAGTATATGAACCGAATAAGACAACTCAGGCCGAGTAAATGTCAAGTAGATAAGCTTCCCAACAAGACGACGATATTGTTCAGGTGTAGAGTAAGCCGAACACCGGGCTTGAGCAAGGTTGTGGTTTTGCGGGAGCGGTGAATCGACAGGCTTGGCTCCCAAGAGACCAGTTTCAAATAGGATTTCAAGCGCATACTTTCTATGATTAAGGAATAGACCAGCTGGGTCCCTACCCAAAAAATACTTAAGTGTACCAAGGTCTTTCATGTGAAAACATGAACTCAAGTAGTGCTTGAAACGAGCAATATTATCAACATCATTGCCCGCAATACGAAGATCATCGACATAAACCAAGACATGTAGAGCCTTGCCATGGCGAACGATAGAGAACAAAGAATAGTCAGCATAAGAACGAATGAACCCAAATGCAAGTAAAGCGGAAGAAAGCTTGGCAAACGAATTTCTTGGTGCTTGACAAAGACCATATAAAGATTTCTTGAGTTTACAGACTTTGCCTGAAGAGATTGTAACACCCGGAGTAAGTTGCATATACACCTCTTCATGAAGATCACCATGAAGAAAAGCATTGTGAACATCCATTTGATGAAGATGCCATCCCTTAATTGCTGCAACTGATAGCAGAGTACGAACAAAAGTCATCTTGGCTACAAGAGCAAAAGTGTCATGAAAGTCAATACCATCAACTTGTTTTTTGCCAAGGAATACGAGATGAGCCTTGTACCGCTCAATAGACACGTCTGACTTGTACTTGATGCGAAACACCCATTTATAGCCAATTGGTTTCTTGTGAGCAGGAAGAGGAACGAGGTCTTGTGTTCCATTGTTATCCAAAGCATCAAGTTCAGCACGCATAGTAGCACGCCATTGAGGATCATAAACAACCTCAGAGTAGCTCGTGGGATTATGACTAGCTATAACGGTTGCAAGAAACTCAACATGCCGAGGAGAAAAATTGTCAGAAGAGACAAAATGTGCTAAAGGATAAGGAGTACCTGAGGAAGGTGATGAAGCGGGAGATGTAGAGAGAGCGGAGGGGGAGGTTGTACAATGAGTGGTGTTGCAGACATAATCATTCAAGCTAACAAACACCATTTTGGGACGAACACTGTGACGCACAATGCTAGAGGGAGACAGTGGCTCAACTAAATCAAAAGCAGGAGCAACATGAAGATCAACAAGTGCCGTTAATGGCGTAACTACAGGAGATGCAAACTCTGGCACATCCAGAAAGTCAATATCATAAGATGATGGTCTTGGCCGTAACTCAGGCTCATGGGACAAATCAGACTTGCTGAAAGGAAAGAAATGCTTCTGAAATATAACATCTCTAGAAACATATATATTACATGTTTGAGGATCCAGTATGCGCCATCCTTTCTTTCCATAAGAGTACCCTAGGAAGACACATGAATGACTTTGAGCAACAAACTTGTCATTCTTCCTAGGAACAACTGAAACATAACATTGGCAACCGAATGCCCTGAGATGAGCATAGTCTGGTGGCTTGTTAAAGAGCAACTCATAGAGTGTTTTACCCTGAAGAATAGCGGTGTGCGGTTGATGAGATAAGTTGTCGTGAACACACACTCACCCCAATATTTTGAGAGGAAAGGACACCTGAAACCTGAGAGCATGGGCGACATTCAACAAATGGCGATATTTGCGTTCGACTCTCCCATTCTTTTGAGGAGTGGCCATACAAGACGTCTCAAAAATCACGCATGTGGTATTAAAATAATCATGCAGGGGCAGAAATTAGTGAATCGGCGTTGCACAAAAGCATAATTGTTTTTGACTAACTAAACCGCCTCGGTTTTAGAAGCAAACAAATGAACCCAAACGTGGTGAGAGTAATCATCAGCCAAAGTCAAAAAATAAGAAGCCCCAGAACTAGAGACAACATTGTAAGGTCCCCAAACATTAGCATGTATCAACTCAACCAAATCAAATGCTTTATTGTTACTAATAGGGAAACAAGATCGAGTTTGCTTTGCTTGAAAGAAAATAGAATAAGGTTCTTTATTTTGTAAATCAATAGAACTAATGTCAGGAAAGCCAGATAACACAAAAAAAGAAGGATGCCCCAACCGAGTGTGCCACAAAGAGATGTTCAAAGCAGCAACAACATGCCCAACGACAGGTAAACCACTCGCATATACCAGCCAGTAGACCTCGTCTCGTGCCTCACCCGTTCCAGTCACCATCCTCGAATTGTGGTCCTGGATCACACAGAGTTTGTCAGTCAAAGTAACAATACAACCGAAATAAGCAATCAGATTATGGAAAGATAACAAATTGCAGTTGAAAGATGGCACATATATAACGCGCAGAATGAGCAAAGTGTCTCCCAATAAGATTGGACCGGATTGACCCGCAATAGATCGAGTCCCATCAGGCATCAAGATGGTTTTAAGAGAGACATCAACCAAATCATGAAACAAGTCCTTGCGGCCGAACATATGATACGAGGCTGTAACACCCCCAAATAATCCTTTGAAAGTATTACCGCCAATGACCTCAGATTACACATTTGGGGTCACCCAAGGCTAAATCATTTTATAATAACCATATAATAACACAAACTTTATTAAATATCAAATATTATTCAAACCAACGTCATGGTTTTACAACTGTTAACAACCAAATACAAACCAAATACAGAATTGCTTAATATAGTGAAAGTCTTGAAATTAATAAACTCCATGAAGGGTTTTGATCTGAGCAATCTCACGCCTAGGATCTTCAACCTTGGAAAACACTTAAACCATCATCTGCCTTCATCATCGTATTCTGGCCTTCACGGAAAGGGAAGTTTACCTGATGTGCCGTATGAGACGGATGACACCAGCCAACCATGCAAGGAAAAATAACCAGTTGGTTAGTCTAATGAAAGACTATGCAAGGGTGCAAATAAAAAGGTTCTAAGTAGTCGTATTAGGTTACACCCATCGTTTCTCGAATAATAGCCGATGACGACAGTGAACCTCAACACTTCTACAGAAACATAAGAAGAGGCATGAACAAGAGAAGACTCCAAAGAAGGTGAGTCTTATGGGAACGTATGAAGAGAAGACTCCAAGAGATTGAGTCTTACGGAAACATATGACAAATGTTTGGGAACGTTATAGTTTTCACACAAGCTTTTAAAAACGACTTGATCATTTGGGTCAACGACCAACCTCACCGCGCAATGCGAATCCAGATTGGAAAGAGGACTTACTCTAACCGAAGTCCGGGAGGGTTCCAAGTTATACTTCTCGCCCTAAGGTTCATTAATTATGTGCATAACCGCACTTATCTTATTTGGTTACAAAACGTATATTCACATTAAAGCTTTTAAGGTATATCATCTCGACACGAGAGATATCTTGGGAATAAATCCCGATTGTTGGCACCAAGTGTGTGCACCTACCCTGAGTAAGGGTACAGTCATGACCAGATAGTACTAGGGCAAAATCCTCCTAATACCAGTTATAAAGAAACGACTAGACCTCGCAAGGTACATAGCGTTCCTACGAATACTCGTTCTAGCTACACATGTAAGTTCATACATAAATCCACACCAATACCATCACGGTAATAACATGTATAATAGCGTTGTTTCTAGCAATATATACAACCTATTATAGAATCATATTTTATCACATCATTTTATAAAATATGTTCCCAAACGAAAACAACATTTCACTCCATTTTAATTAACAATCAAGTAATTGATAATTAAAGGAAATATGGAATGATAAGCAAGAGTGAACCGCCACTTGCCTTAATCTAGACGAACAAAGCTGTTGGGTTCCGAGTATCCGGAGACTGGAATCTGGGTACCGATTCCTACGACGACGATGGAACAACGACGAAACCCTAAGTTAGATTCGATACGAACGAAATGAGGATACGAAACGAATAAACGATATGAATCGAAAGGAAACAAAGCCTAAGCCGTGACTGTGGTTGTCCAAGCCACGATTGCGCTTGCTAGGGCAAGCCGCGGTCGCAGTTTGGACATCCGCGGCTGCGGAATTCTGGGCAGAGCCGCGATCGCGGAATTCATCCCCGCAGTCGCGGATCTCCCTTCCGACGACAGCTCCAACTTGGTTTCGAAGCTTACCGACGACGAAGACGACAACTCCTGGACTCGGATGAGGGCTCACTACAACCACCACCACTTCACACTTCCAAGACACTTCCGGCGACACCAAAATCTCCGACGAGGCTCCGACGAACGCGAGAATTCCGGCGAAGACACAAAACGAGAGAAAGAAAAAGATTTGATGGCTGTGGATGATGATTTCGGTGATGGAAGCCCCCTATTTATAAGGAAAGGGGAGCTCAACGCCGAGAAAACCAATCGATCGGCATCCCCATCGGCGTACGTTTAAAAACGTGAAGAAATCCGAATCGGCGTGCTCGAATAAGAACGACGAAGAAGACGAAGAATAGAGATCCGCGGTCGCGGAAACAAAGTCGCGATCGCGGATGGCTCCTGGGCGAATCCTCGCCCATGGAAGCATTCTGCGGTCGCGGAATTGCCGTGATCTTGTCCCTGGGTCTTCTCGCGGGCCTTTGCTCGCGGATCTTTGCTAGATCTCATTTTTAGTACTTCTAAAAATAATCCAAGACCCAATACACACCAAAACGTATATTATTACGTTCAAGAGGGTTAATACAGAGGTTTACAGAAATTGCCCATCATGTCTTTCATACAAAACGACAGTTCGGGACTTTTAGGGGTTATTACATTACCTTCCCCTTAAAAAAAGTTTCGACCCCGAAACTAGGCTGAAAACAACTCGGGAAAACGACTAGGCATATCAGCCTTAGTCTCCCAGGTTTCCCAAGTTACCTTCTCAGATCCAGACTTGGACCAGAGGACCCGTACTAATGGTACCACCTTGTTCCTCAAGTGCTTTTCACGGCGCTCGAGAATACGCACAGGTCTCTCCTCATAGGTACCATTTGCCTGAATCTCGATGTCCTCATAACTCAGCACATGAGATGCATCCGGCACGTACTTCCTTAGCAGAGACACGTGGAACACGTTATGCACTGGGTGCGCCGACGACGGCAATGCTAAATGATACGCTAGAGACCCCACTCTGTCAAGGATCTCAAACGGTCCCACGTAGCGAGGGTTGAGCTTCCCACGCTTGCCGAACCTGAACACGTCCTTGGATGGCGACACCCTGACAAACACCTTGTCACCAACCACAAACTCGACATTCTTGTGCTTTAGATCTGTGTAAGACTTCTGTCGACTCTGAGCTGTCAACATCCTCTGTCTGATCAAAGCAATGTTCGAGGCAGTCCCTTCGACTAACTCTGGTCCGAACAGAATCTTGTCGGCATTCTCATCCCAACAAATCGGAGATCTGCACTTTCAACCGTACAAAGCCTCGAATGGAGCCACCTTGATGGTAGAATGCTAGCTATTGTTGTACGTGAATTCAATCAGACTTAAGTTGTTCTCCCAGCTGGTCGGACGATCTAGTACACAAGATCTCAGCATATCCTCCAGTGTCTGGATGATCCTCTCAGACTGTCCATCCGTCTGTGGATGAAACGCAGTACTAAACCTCAACTCAGTTCTCATGGCCTTGTGAAGTTTCTTCCAGAATCTCGACATGAATCGGTCGTCACGATCCGATACGATGGTTTTTGGCATACCATGCAAATGGACAATCTCGTGTAGGAAAACTTCTGATAGCCTCTGGGTTCCCCAAGTTGACTTGATGGCCACAAAATGAGCACTCTTCGTGAGCCTGTCAATGATCACCCATATGGCATCCTTCTGACTCTGAGTCTTCGGCAATCCCATGACGAAGTCCATAGCAATATCCTCCCACTTCCATTCTGGCACTAGCAGAGGTTGCAATTCACCACCTGGTCTGCGGTGTTCTATCTTGACCTTTTGACAAGTCAAGCATTTCGCCACAAATTCTGCTACGTCCCACTTCATGTTAGGCCACCAAAATTTCTTTCTGAGGTCTTTGTACATCTTACTGGATCCTGGATGTACAGAATAAGTTGACGAATGGGCCTCCTTCATTACCAACTGGCAAAGGCCATCTACGTTAGGCACACAGATCCGGTCCTGAAACCAGAGTGATTCATCATCTTGAATCACGAATCCGAGAGTTTTCCCATCCATCACTTCATTGCTTAACTTTACTAAGATCACATCATCAATCTGCTTCTCCTTGATCTGATCTAGTTGCGTAACCTGAATCTCAAACATACTCAGGCATCCTCGACGTTGATCGTACAAGACATCAATCTCGCACAATCCTTGGTGTAGTTTGGTCTGAGTAGTGAGCAGAGCTACTACGGTCTCGTGCGGCGTCTTCCGGCTCAATGCATCGGCTACTACGTTAGCCTTGCCTGGATGATACAGCAACTCGATGTCGTAGTCCTTGAGTAGCTCCAACCAGCGACGTTGTCTCATATTCAACTCCTTTTGAGTGAACACATACTTGAGACTTTGTGGTCTGTAAAGGTCTGGCACCTAACACCATAGAGATAGTTCCTCCAAATCTTTAGCGCGAAAACCACAGCCGCCAACTCCAGATCATGCATCGGATAGTTTGCTTCATAGGTCTTCAACTGTCGAGATGCGTATGTAATAACCTTTCCCTTTTGCATCAATACACATCCTAACCCATGCTTTGAAGCGTCACTATAGACCACATAACCATCAGTTCCTTCCGGTAGTGCCAAAACTGGTGCGGACGTCAGGCACTTTTTCAATTTCTGAAAACTTGCCTCGCACTTGTCGTCCCATATGAACTTCTTATGGACCTTGCGGAGCAACCCGATCATGGGTAGAGCGATCTTTGAAAATCCCTCCACGAACCGTCTGTAATAACCTGCAAGTCCCAAGAAACTGCGCACCTCCTTCACGTTCTGAGGTCGCTTCCAGTTGGCTACCGCTTCAATCTTCTGAGGGTCGACCATAACCCCATCCTCATTGATCACATGGCCTAAGAAAGCCACTTATTTGATCTAGAAGTCACACTTAGACAACTTTGCATACATCTGATTCTGTCTAAGGACTGACAAGGTGATTCGAAGATGCTCCTCGTGAGCCTCTTCGCTTGGAGAATAGATCAGAATATTGTCGATGAATACCACCACGAACTTGTCCAAATATTGGTGGAAACATCTATGCATCAGATCCATGAAGACTGCTGGAGCATTCGTAAGTCCAAATGGCATGACTATGAACTCGTAGTGCCCATACCTCGTCCGGAATGCAGTCCTCGAAATATCTTTCTCACAAATCCTGAGCTGATGGTAACCAGATCTCATATCGATCTTGGAAAAGACTTTTGCTCCCTGCAGTTGATCCAACAGATCATCTATCCTAGGCAACGGATACTTATTCTTGATAGTGACCTTGTTCAACTCTCGGTAGTCGATACAAAGTCGGAACGAACCATCCTTCATCTTGACAAACAAGACCGGAGCGCCCCAAGGCGATGCACTCAGCCTTATATACCCTTTCTCAAGAAGGTCCTCGAGTTGCTTCTTCAACTCTTGCATCTCCGCTGAAGCCATCCGATACGGTGCTTTAGAAATCGGTGCGGTTCCAGGTTCGAGATCAATAGTGAACTCCACGTCACGATTTGGGGGTAAACTGGGAATCTCATCAGGAAAAACATCCGAATAATCGCATATGACAGGAACATCAAGAACTGAAGTCTCATCCTTCTTGGGCTTATCTAGATAGCACAGGTACTCGACACAACCTTGTCAAAGTAGCTTACATGCAGCCATCGCATTGATGAGCTTTCTGTTATCAGCGTCATTACGACCCTTGAACTTGCATACAAACCGGCCCCCATATGAAACTGTCACAGTCCTTGAGCTAAAATCGATTACCGCCCTATGACGCGTCAGCCAGTCCATCCCGAGAATAATGTTGTATGGAGCCATGGCTATACAGATCAAGTCTTCTTCGAACCTCCGACCTTGAATAGTAATCGGAAATTCCGACAGACGCTTGGCTCCTACTAGTTGCTCACCATTGGGAAGATTCACCACAAATGGCTCACAAGTCTCATTGCACACTAAGCCTAGCTTACTCACACAGTTATCCGAAATGAAAGAATGAGTGGCACCCGAGTCAAACAATATACACACAGAAGTAGAATGGAGGTATAGAGTACCTTGAGTAATTGGAACATTTGGTCCGTCAGCCGACCTTGACCTCCAGAAGCAGCTGGGCTTTCCCCATATTCTGAGCAATTATCTGTGTTGAAGGACTAGGAGTCTCTATAGGCTTGAATCAGGGTCGGTTATTATGGCTAACAGACCCTTGTTGCGACTCGGTCCCCTTCTGCCTCATTTTTAGTAAGGGTATTTGGGTAATTTTCCAAACCCTCGTCAATTATTCGGGACGCGTTAGGCGAAGTTCGGAATTTCTATAGCTCGTGTTCGATCTCTGTATTATTTCCCTGAGAGGTATAAAATACATTCGACGTATTTTCGGGGCTTAGAATATTTGTTTGGGTACAAATATTTAAGATACGGGGTTTTAAACCCATGTCAAACCTTTTCCCGGGTAAACAGACGCGAAAAGGGCAATTCTGCGATCGCGGAAGAATTTCCGCGACCGCGGAATAGCTCCTAGAGGAGCTGGGCTTTGAATTTTCCGCGACCGTGGCAGAGCCCACCGCGACCGCGGAAATGTGCAGAGGGCACAGTCGGGCATGCGAGCCACGTGCTCGTCGTCGCCGTCGATCCCTCGCTCCACCGTTGATCTTGTCAGGCTGCTCTCTCTCCTTGGCCTATAAATGGGAGTCGATTCGGAGGGTTGAGAGCACTCCAAATCCCTATCTCTCTCTCCCAAGGTGCTTGTCGCCGGAGTTCGAGCTTTCGCCGGAAAATTTGAAGTCGTCGCCGGAGCTCTCGTTGGAGGTGGTGGTGCTCGTAGGGTGGTTGCATTGGAGGCGCAAAGGAGGTCGGAAGTGAAGCCTCCGCGAATCGAGCCCCAAGGAGTCCCCGCCGGTGAGTTCCTCGTTATTTTGGGTCGCCGGAGTTCATGTCCGCGATCGCGGACATGAACTGCCGCGACCGCGGCTATGACAAGGCCGGACGCGCCCGCGCCCGCGACCGCTGCCTTTGGTACTCGCGGACACTCGTCCTCAACAACCGCGACCGCGGCAGTGCCCACCGCGACCGCGGATTGCCTGGGCAATCGCGATCGTGGCCTTGGGTATTGCCGGTCTCGGTCGGGACTTTCGTTCCTTCGATTTGGTTCGTTCTTCCTTAGATTCATATATTTTAGTTGTCGAATCTAACCTAGGGTTTCGTTATGGGGTCGTTGTCCGTAGGAATCTGTAATCCGGTTCCCGTTCCCATTCCGGACCCAGAAACCCGTCATCGCTCAATCATTCGTCTAGTCTAAGGCAAGTGGCGGTTCGCTCTTGCTTAATCATTCCATATTCTATTAATTATCAATTGCTTTTAATTGTTAATTAAATAGGAGTGAACTGTTGTTTTTGTTTGGGAACAGTTTTGATAAACGTATTTGATACGATTAAAATGTGATATTATAATAGGTTGTATATATTGCTAGAAACAATGCTTATATCTGTGATGACCGTAATGGTTTTGTTGTGGATTTAAATGTAAACTTAAATGCTAGATTAGCACGAGTATTCGTAGGAACGTTAGTTCCTTATGAGGATTAATCATTTATTTATAACTCAGTATTAGTATAACAATTCTCTAAGGCTTTCCAGATCATGACTCATTGCTTCTTACCCATCTGTAAGGATAAGAAGTGTTCAGCACCTTGCTAGTGCCATCGGGTGGCGTAATGTCACCCTGTGTTAAACTTTCGTAGTCACTCGAGATCATAAACTTTCGTAGTCACTCGATATGGTAAACTTTCGTAGTTACTCGAGATGATATATTTATATGATAAAAGTTATAACGTAAATGTGCGTTTTGGAATTAAATAAGATAAATGCGATTATGCACATAATTAATATATCCTCGGGCGAGGAGTACACCTTGGAAACTCGCCTGGACTTCGATTAGAGTAAGTCCTCCTTCCAAATCTGAATTCGCATTACGCGGTGAGGTTGGTCGTGGACCCAAATGGTCAAGTCTTTTTAAACGCTTGTGTGAAATTATAATGTTCCCAAATATTTGTCATACTTTCCCGTAAGACTCAATCTTTTGGAGTCTTCTCTTCATATGTTTCCCTTAAGACCCAATTCCTTGGAGTCCTCTTTTAGTGCATGTCTAAACCTTAATCATTCTGTGAAAGTTCCGGGTTATATATCGTTCCTTCGGTTGTTATTCGAGGGACAATGATAGTAAACGGTTACGATCACTAGAACCATCTGTTTTCACCCTTGCATAGTCTTTCATTAGACTAACCAACCGGGTTTTATTCCTTGCATGGTTGGCTGGTGTCATCCGTCCTATACAGCACATCAGTGGTCGGTTCCCGAGGACTCGAAGTAAACAAATTGAAGAAGAGACTTGCAGTCGCAGATTTAAGTGCTGGTATTTCAAGATCATTAACTATTACTTTAATATGTATTTTTATAACCTAGTCATGTTTTAGGTTTATTCTTAAAGTCTTCCTCTATGTAATTTATAAGTTTTCCGCTGGGATTTCACTCTGTTGTAAAACACTCCTCTCGTATTGGGAGAAATCTTTTAATAAAAGTATTGAGGTTTATATGAAAATGTCTTCCGTTGTTTAATCCTTCGTTGTTTAACATGTTTATTTAAGATTAGTTGTTCTGATTAAAGTCTTGGGTGACATCGGACAACAACGTCTGAGGTCACTGCCGTGTGGCACTACCGATATAAACCGGAGGTGTTACAAGATTCACCACAAATGGCTCACAAGTCTCATTGCACACTAAGCCTAGCTTACTCACACAGTTCTCCGAAATGAAAGAATGAGTGGCACCCGAGTCAAACAATATACACACAGAAGTAGAATGGAGGTATAGAATACCTTGAGTAATTGGAGCATTTGGTCCGTCAGCCGACCTTGACCTCCAGAAGCAGCTGGGGCTTTCCCCTTATTCTGAGCAATCGTCTGTGTTGAAGGACTAGGAGTCTCTACACGCTTGAATCGGGGTCGGTTATTATGGCTAACAGACCCTTGTTGTGACTCAGTCCCCTTCTGCCTCTTTTGCGGACAAAATGTCTGCAAGTGCCCCTCCTTACCGCATGCAAAACATGTCCTCTTGTCCTTCGGACACTCATTGCTCTTATGCCCCGGCATTCCGCAGTTATAGCACTGAATCAGGTTCTTGCCCTGGCCTGAGCGTTGAGTAGGTCCCGACTGCGTCACCTCAGTTCTAGCCCGGCCAGACTTGGCAAAATGCGACGGTGGCACAGGTCGTTTAAACCCACTAGCTTGAGGCTGGCTCTGCACCGGTCTCTGGCGATTGCGCTTCTTCGCTGACTCCTCCAAAGTCACTTCAAGCTTGTAAGCGACGTCCACATACTGCTCCAGAGTAGAGTAGCCATGGCGCACCATCAATGGCTTGATGTCTGGGTTCATCCACTCGTGGAAATGCCAGATCTTCTGCTCCTCACTAGACACCTCCAGACCAGCATATTGCAACAGATGATTAAACTTAGCTGCAATCTCAGTCACCTTCAACCCATCCATTTTCGGATAGAGGAACTCCTTATGCTTCTCCTCCCTCATAGCACGGGAAAAGAAATGGTCGGTCATTTTCGTCTTAAACATACCCTAGTTCAACCCGGGATGATCAGCTAAACAGGTGTTCTCCCACCATTCGCTAGCCACATCCTTCAGTTGAAGGGAAGCAATGTGCACTTTATCAGCTTCAGTGCAATCGACGTTCCTGAACAACCTTTCCATGTACGAGAACCAATACGCCACTTTGACTGGTTCTCCCGTACCGTCATAGCTGTCAGGCCTCATTGAGCTAATGGCCTTCAAAGCTCGACCATAGTTTCCTCTGTTCCTGACGGCATCTACCTGAGGTACATGAACCGATGGCTCCTCAAATTCAGGGATAACCTGAGGAACCGGAACACCCTGTGCCTGCGATGCAACTGGCCGAATTATATCAGTGACCGCTTGCATAACGATCTCCCGAATGGCCTCTATGGCTGCAACATCGAACACCACTTGAGGATTAGCCTGAACTTGACCATTGTACACGGGGTTATTGTGAGAGACAGACTCGCTCTCTTCTCCTTGATTTGCGATGCTTCTCAGATTCCTCCTGGGGTTGTTACTTGGCCCAGCACCAGTACGAATTGTGTTTCTTGTGTTCACCATCTGTTTACCGATCAATTTCCCAAGTATTTCACAACATTAATATCACACTTTAAAATGCATAACGCATAGAATTGACTCGGAATAGATCAAACTCGTAAACTTTTATTGATGAAGTGAACTAAAACCAAGTTCGATAAGTTTTACAAAAGCCCTCCTAAACGAAAAGGCAAAATTGCTAGGAGGCTAAGGCTCTAACAAAACAACTAAAAAATCACTAAGGCATGCTACTGTCCTCCCTCAAGGTGCCATGAAGAGTTTCCTATATCCATCGGACCTCTGACATCTTCTCTTTGGAGGTGGACCATCCTCGAGTTCCGGTGTCGGCTTCCTCGACCTACTAGGACCCGGAGCACACGGCTCCTCCCTAAGCATCAGAACACTTGGCCTTTCCCTGGGAACATGAACACTCGGCCCCTCCCCAGGTACTGGTGGGTAGCAAAACTCCTCAAGGAACCCTGGGTGGAAATCCGCCCAGTTCACCTCGTAATGAGGGTTGAGTAGCAGCTTGGCCTGCCTGATGTTCTCCTGGAGCTCGTGGACGTCATCCAGCATACGGGAGAGACCGAGCTCAGTCTCGTAAGTCCTCTCCTCCATATCGTACAAGGCTTTCGTCCACTCCTCCATGCGCTCTACTAGCACTCGGGGCCTAGGCATGGCCCGATGGGTCGGAACCTCCCTCAGAGCATTCATTGATTCCCACGGCCTTGCCCGCATACGAGCCCGCTCAGTCATTTCCTCCACTTGGCGATGAGCCTCGGAGGAAGCCATCTCACTCCGGTTGTGTGCATGACGAGACGCCGGACTCATCACCAGCTCTCTAGGCACGTGAGTAGGATGCGGACCCACTGGCGCATCCAAAGGCTCATACTCCACCCTGTCATCACCGGGCACACCAAGTGCCTCCCATGCAGTAGGGGACTACGGCGCGTACTCCTGGAATGGTGGATTCTCCGGACTGGGGAAGATGAACTGCATCCTTGGATCTTCCGCTTCTATGAGCAGGTGCTCCAGACCATCTAACTCATAGTAGTACCCCTCGAGGTCCTCCTCGGGGTCCTCTTTTAGATCCTCCTCGGGATCCTCCTCTGGATCTTCTTCGGAATCCTCCTCCTGGTCGATTATCAACACTAGCGACACCATGAGGAAGGTCTTCTCCTCCTCAGGTGGGCTACTTGGCTCCTCTACTGGTGTACAGCTCAGAAGGACGGGAACAACAAGCTCGGCCTGAGGTGGCGAAGCTATCTCGGCGTCCTTCTTACCCCTAAGCTGAGACACGGAAGAGCCCATATCCTGTGAGGCGACGAGAAAGGATTAGTCTTTCTAAATACAGAAACGAACTTACTATATTAGACCGGAAAAGAAGGCACGACTTGAACGACAGAGATTTTAAAATATCACATTTTACTCAAAGTATAATTTTGTTCAAAATTTTAGACCTTTGGAACTAACCAACAAATTTTCTTAATACAAACGGGGAATGGTTTATAAAAATTTTGTTTTAGGTAAAACGATTTGAAAACCCAAACCCGTTTAAAACTTTTGGCTCTGATACCAAATCTGTAACACCCCCAAATAATCCTTTGAAAGTATTACCGCCAGTGACCTCAGATTACACATCTGGGGTCACCCAAGGCTAAATCACTTTATAATAACCATATAATAACACAAACTTTATTAAATATCAAATATTATTCAAACCAACGTCATGGTTTTACAACTGTTAAAAACCAAATACAAGCCAAATACATAATTGTTTAATACAGCGGAAGTATTGAAATTAATAAACTCCATGAAGGGTTTTGATCTGAGCGATCTCACGCCTAGGATCTTCAACCTTGGAAAACACTTAAACCATCATTTGCCTTCATCATTGTATTCTGGCCTTCACGGAAATGAAAGTTTACATGATGTATCGTATGAGACGGATGACACCAGCCAACCATGCAAGGAAAAATAACCGGTTGGTTAGTCTAATGAAAGACTATGCAAGGGTGCAAATAAAAAGGTTCTAAGTAGTCGTATTAGGTTACACCCATCGCTTCTCGAATAATAGCCGATGACGACAGTGAACCTCAACACTTCTACAGAAACATAAGAAGAGGCATGAACAAGAGAAGACTCCAAAGAAGGTGAGTCTTATGGGAACGTATGAAGAGAAGACTCCAAGAGATTGAGTCTTACGGAAACATATGACAAATGTTTGGGAACGTTATAGTTTTCACACAAGCTTTTAAAAACGACTTGATCATTTCGGTCCACGACTAACCTCACCGCACAATGTGAATCCAGATTGGAAAGAGGACTTACTCTAACCGAAGTCCGGGAGGGTTCCAAGTTGTACTTCTCGCCCGAAGGTTCATTAATTATGTGCATAACCGCACTTATCTTATTTAGTTACAAAACGTATATTCACGTTAAAGCTTTTAAGGTATATCATCTCGACACGAGAGATATCTTGGGAATAAATCCTGATTGTTGGCACTAGGTGTGTGCACCTACCCTAAGTAAGGGTACAGTCATGACCAGATAGTACTAGGGAAAAATCCTCCTAATACCAATTATAAAGAAACGACTAGACCTCGCAAGGTACATAGCGTTCCTACAAATACTCGTTCTAGTTACACATGTAAGTTCATACATAAATCCACACCAATACCATCACGGTAATAACATGTATAATAGCGTTGTTTTTAGCAATATATACAACCTATTATAGAATCATATTTTATCACATCATTTTATAAAATCTGTTCCCAAACGAAAACAACACTTCACTCCATTTTAATTAACAATCAAGTAATTGATAATTAAAGGAAATATGGAATGATAAGCAAGAGCGAACCGCCACTTGCCTTAATCTAGACGAACAAAGCTGTCGGGTTCCGAGTATCTGGAGACTGGAATCTGGGTACCGATTCCTACAACGACGACGGAACAACGACGAAACCCTAAGTTAGATTCGATACGAACGAAATGAGGATACGAAACGAATAAATGATATGAATCGAAAGGAAACAAAGCCTAAGCCGTGACCGTGGTTGTCCAAGCCACGATTGCGCTCGCTAGGGCAACCCGCAGTTGCGGTTTGGACATCCGCGGTCGCGGAATTCTGGGCAGAGTCGCGGTCGCGGAATTCATCCCCGCGGTCGCGGATCTCCCTTCCGACAACGGCTCCAACTCGGTTTCGAATCTTACCGAAGACGAAGACGACAACTCCTAGACTCGGACGAGGGCTCACTACAACCACCACCACTTCACACTTCCAAGACACTCCCGGCGACACCAAAATCTCCGGCGAGGCTCCGACGAACGCGAGAATTCCGGCGAAGGCACAAAACGAGAGAAAGAAAGGGATTTGATGGTTGTGGATGATGATTTCGGTGATGGGAGCCCCCTATTTATAGGGAAAAGGGAGCTCAAGGCCGAGAAAACCAATCGATCGGCATCCCCATCGGCGTACGTTTAAAAACGTGAAGAAATCCGAATCGGCGTGCTTGGATAAGAACGACGAAGAAGACGAAGAATCGAGATCCGCAGTCGCGGAAACAAAGCCGCGATCGCGGATGGCTCCTGGGCGAATCCGTGCCCGCGGAAGCATTCTGTGGTCGTGGAATTGCCGCGATCTTGTCCCTGGGTCTTCTCGCGGGCCTTTGCTCGCGGATATTTGCTAGATCTCATTTTTAGTACTTCTAAAAATAATCCAAGACCCAATACACACCAAAACGTATATTATTACGTTCAAGAGGGTTAATACAGAGATTACAGAGGTTTACAGAAATTGCCCATCATGTCTTTCATACAAAACGACAGTTCGAGACTTTTAGGGGTTATTACAGAGGCATCGATGTCCAATATCCATTGAACCGTTGGCTTGCCTATAAGTTTGACGGATTCAGACTTTGCGTGGAATTGCTTGAACATAGACACCATGGACTGCCACTAATCATGGTTAAGGACTTCCTAAAAGCCTCACGATCCTAATTGGTGAAAGCTGGAGCCGAAGAAGGTGATCCCGCCTTCTTCGTTGTAGTGGTGTCTGTCATCTTTCAACAAAGGATCGAACGAAAAAGTAAATAACAAAATCAACTTATGTGGAGGCTGATCGAAGCGGAAGAATCACGCACATGGTAGGTAATTGTGTTTCATAGTTCATGGCTCTGATGCCATGTAAAGTTGAGTGGAAACGATAATCCTATGCCTTTGATTAATGGTGAAGTTACAGTATATAGAATTACAAGTTAGACTAAGTTAAGGAAGATATCTAAAACTAACAAAAGATAATAGAGAATATATACAAAACATACACACAATATAATCTTTCCTAATTCATAAAAATGTTGGATTATTATAAAGATTATATTTTTTAAAAAAAAATATTGTAATGTAAAAATAGTATAATTTAAACAATATTACCCGTAAAATTAATAATTCTCAGGTGAATATCCATAAAACTTACAAAATGAAATTACCCACACGACGAAGACTTTGTATTAATAACTCATGCATAAAATTGAAAACAAAACAAAATAATCATATTCATTAAACATCAACCAAATTAGAAGGGTCATGAAAAGACTAAGGGTATGTTTGGAATACGAATTATCTGGCATTATAATGTCAAAAAATGGCATTATAATGCCAGATAAAGCGTAATCCAAACAAACCCTAATCATTTATATAGGAAAAGAATGTAAAAAGGGAAATAATACAATATAACTTAAGATGTATTTAGTAAAAAGAAGTTATTGTAATCTTCGTAGAATATAATTTAGTTTCATTTTGAATAAAATTACTAAAATGGGTAATTTTACACATTTTTATTATTTTTATGAGTGATTTTAAAAAATCTCATATTTTATGAGTAATTTTATGTAGTTTATCATTAATGTAAATGATTATATTCTATAGTCTTAAATGTAAATATATATATATATATTAAAGCAAAAGAATTTAGAGCTATCATATTGATTTCGGCCCCACAAATCTTATGTATCAATTTGTGATTAATTCACATTTTTATTAACATTTTTATTCAATTTAAATCACAATATCTAATCATAATTAACCTCAAATATTTCAAATTTTAAATCACAACTAACTTCAAATATATAAAAACTATATACAACGTTTTTATAAAATTTGATTTCTACAAATTACATATACAATAAGCTTATAATATATGTCAAAATAATATATGATAAATTTTCTACTAAACTTATATATATAATACATCTTATATTCGTTATGTAACTAGTAATATTATTTTCATGAGTTTACATATATAATTTGACATATATAAATTTATGGCCTAAAATCATACAATATATACAATTTTCAACTCATAGTACATGTGCTTTTATAATTCAGCTCACTATATTGTACTATTAAACATACATATGTCATGGTCCATCTATATATATAAGCTAAGGCTTTTAAATACTTATCAACTATAATTTTGCTATTTGTTACCGGATTTAATTTGTAGTTTATAATGTGGTTTGCTAACATAATCTCCTCAAAACTAAATTAAAGGTTTTTTTCAAAACTCTTAACAAACTATCTTAATTATTTTTTAATTTTTGTGCTTTTTATTAAAAATCTATAAATGCTGCTATATTGAATAAATTATAAATTTAAAACTCTTAACAAACTGTCTTAATTTTTATATCACGTACAATTTCATATAGATATTTTGTTATATTTGGAGTTCCATTTGTAATATTTATATTAAAAAACTGACTTTGTGGGTTTAATTAGATAAATCAATGTTGTTATAATTGAAATAAATGTTTGATTAAACAAATAAAGTCGTTAGGACTAGACTATTTAGATTTGGATTTTTTATTTTGCCGTATTTGACTCTTTAGAACAGATTTTAGATTTCGTAATTATATTTTGTTTTCCTTAAACCTAAATTAAAACAAAATATTAAATATATATTTACAATTGATTGCTACCATTACCATATCATAACAAATCTTATTTTTTTTTTACATATTTGATTTTGAAATAATAATATCTTTTTTATATTATTCAATTTACGTATATGTATTTTAATATTTAATAAGCCATTTTTAATGGAAGATATTTACAATTATATTTAGCAATAACTTTTATACTAGAGATTTTTTTATGTTTATTTAGATTAAGGTTAAATTATTTATATTTTTTTGGATTGTTTTGATCGCATCCTTATCATAATTGATTGTATATATTTTGATATGATTTTGTAAAACATTAACAAAAAAAACTTATACTTTCATAAAATATCTATTGACGAGCCATTTTTTTTTTAACAAGTTGATGTGAATTACATTGCTTTTAACTCATTTTTTAAGTTGACAACCAATTTTTAATGTTTTATTTAAGAACTATATATTTCCAAAATTTCAAACGTCATGTGCTTTAATTTTAATAAATATTTCAAATATTCTAAAACGTAATAATAGTACAAAATATTTAAAAAACCCAAAGATATCAGGTTTTTGTTTCAATTTTATTTACTTATGGCATGTGCTTCAATTTTAAGAACTATTTATAAACTTTACTTCGTATTTAAGTTAGCTATTTGTGGTAAAATATTTTTTCTTAATTTTATGTTTTTAAAATTAACTAATTTTATACCCAAAACCTCACCAAATCTCCATGAGTAAACTATTATAAAAAAACTAACTTATTTTTATAGCAATATCCTTTAACAATTTATTTTCGTAAGTTACTTTTTTCGTAAAACAACTTATTGAGAATTAATTCAAAATATTATTGAATATATATGACTTCGGTAATTTATTGTCCAAAAGATTTGTAAACCTAACGTTTTTTTATATAGTCTAAGGGAGTAAAGATAAATGATAAGGATTCATATTTAAAAATCAAAACAATTGTATCTTTATATCAAGATCGATGAATTTTGTTTAATCAGCTCAGATTTGTTAGTTATGAGAATCTAAATTAATAATGAGTTCATAATCATTAAACTACAAAAATAATTATACATCTCTCCTTTTAAATAGAATATTTATACATATCTCCTTGTGTTGTTGTAGGTGATTAATGACACTTTATTCATATTATATAACCATTTAATAAAGTATATTAAAATATATAATATAAATGAAATAGTGGGGTCCGTTGAGCTCGAATTCACGTTGTGGTCGGGTCTGAGTCGAGTTCGGGCCTTTCTGATTCAGGTCCTTCTTGACCCAATGAATTTCGGATCGGATCTCAATCCAAAAAATTCTGATCGGGTCGGATTTTCAAGTTGGTCAATTTAAGACATGTCTAATGTTTATTATAAATTTAATAAAAAAATAATAATTCAATCCCGTGCTTGGCACGGGCACTGAACTAGTTAAGGATTAAAAACTAAGTTTCTTATAATTTGATGGACATATATCCAATTTTTAAGTATTGATGGATATATACCCAATTAAACATATTGTGATGGGTATATAACCAATTTTATTATAAAGTAATTACTAACTCTGCTTGATCAGGTAACATGATTAAGCTTTTTTGACTTCTACAAAGACTACAAGTGTTTTGAATCCATGAATATCTTAATATTAAAAACGGTTTTTTCGCGGTTAATTCACGCGATACGTCAAAGTTTGACATATTTCGCGTAGTAACCCTGATATTTTTATTTTTTTGCGAAATATCCATATTCCTAATCCAAACGGGTTCCGTTATTTTCGTTTAAAAAATAAAATAAAAATCAAACCCTCAACCCTAAAAAAGTTTTTAGGGTTTGGGGATTTAGGTTTAGGATTTAGGGTTTATTTAAAAAAATAAAATAAACGAAAACCGTTTGTATTTCACGATTTGATTATTTCGCAAAAAGAATGAAAATATTAGGTTACCACGCGAATTAAGCGATACTTGAAGGTTATGAGACAAAAAAAAACGTATTAAAAACAATGTGAAGTTAGTCTAGATTTAGTGGATTTGTCTGGTAACCGAATCAATGTCCTTTATAAAGCAAACTTGAAATTTATGATAAAAAAGTGAAAATTAAAGTGAAATATCTTGTGGCTTGTAGACTGAAAACCGAATTTACTGATCAAGTACAAGTCTATTTATTAAGCAATGTTCCTCCATATATACTTTCGGAGGCTTCGATGAGATTGTTTTGGAAGTTTGAATTCATCACTTGGAATTGCACTTGCTGATCATGATTGAGCCTTATCCTACAAATGTAAGCCCATTAAAACCCATTTCATATTTGTAGAACATAAGCCCAACAGACCAGCCCAAATATAAACCCAATAAATCCATTTTCCGACCAAAAAAAAAGAAATATGATTACCTCGTTTTTATAGCATATCCCCTGACAACTGGGTCGGGCGAGTTCGGATCAAATCGGCTTTGGATTGGTTGGATCGTCAAAATTTTTGAGTTGATTAAAGAAGATCATAACGGGTTTAGTGTGGGTTTAACTTGATCTCATGGGCCAAAATTGTCCTTTTTTTATTATAATTATTATAATAATTAATATTATATTAATATTTAAGAAAATAACGAATCCATCGTATTTGGTTTCATCAGATTCATGTCCTTTAACCCATTAATTTTCGTGTCACATCTCAACCCTAACAAATTCGTATTGGTCGGCTTTTGACAGGTTCGATCAGGCATGTTGTTTTGGTGCATCTTTTTATATGGCAAGAATCATACTGGTCTAAGAATTTATTCGAAGACCAGTCTAGAGCATCCTTATGGATGAAAGTCTGAAGCTCTGAATCAGAACACAAGTTAGGCACTGAGAGTGAGAAGCTAAAGAATGAAAGTCTATCAGCATAGCGGTTCACATATCAGAAGATGTGCCTAATGTGGACGTCCGATAAAGAATAAAGGTCAACTAAAATCTCAACGACGATCGTTTCGATTTCTCAATGACAAGTTCAAATGCCTTTGATAGAATTGATAAGGCAAATGTTACGGTTTATGATTTCTAATAATGAAGTTAATACCTCATTCACCATTTTGTTGTTTTGAGCTATCAAAGTTAATTATGTGGAAGTTTGGTATTGGCCTTTTCCATTTGAGCTTTTTTATTTTCCTTATTTGGGGAGGACAAAATTTTGTTTGTATCGAGTCATCTAAAAACAAATGTCTTTGTCTTTATCCTAATTATTTAGTAGGGTTTTTATATAATAATTTTATATTATTTTATTAGAAGGGTCAATGTTGAAAATGATTTGGTTTATATTAATCCAAACGCCCACTAGGTAACAACTAACTTGAAGAATTTTGATTTGGAAAGTAGGTTATGAAGATCAAAAACTACATCCTAAGGTTTTTTGTTATTGATTGTTATGGTTTTTATTACATATTTCAACTTTGGGTAAAGTCTTACCTTTGCTGGTAAACTATTATGACATATTTTTTATATGTTTTTAACTTTTTTAGTACGTATCTAGTTTCCAAATTTGTAATATATCATTTGAATTTGGTTCTTGTTGTTTAGTTATAAGTTGGACAACCGATTTGATAGAGTTGCTTTGGTGCAATTTAACAGAGGTTCCACCACAATGCTACAATTCCACTTTAGATGAAGAAACATAAAATCAATTTGTTTACCTTTATTTATATATTCAATTTATAAAAGCTCAATATTGTTTCTGTGTGTCCATTTTTACAAAGATTGTACCACCTTAAAAACTTAGAACAACATGAGACAAATACATAATTGATTGATTCTTTCTCTCCAATTGAAATAATACCACTAAGGATTAACACAATTGAGTTCCCAAATGATATAGCATTCATACAAAGTTGTAACATAACTTCATGTACAATGGATCAATGAACGATTGACAATGGCATCCAACGAATCGTCTTAATCTCCTTCAAATTCATCCTTTTATGTAATTTGATTTGGGTTTACATCAAGCACAAAAGTATACCAAGACACCTATATAAATTAAAAACAAAATTGGCATTTTTACGAAACATATATAATAATGTTATATTAGATACGACTCATATAATATTCTAGGTAATTTTTTATCTTAAATGGACCATCCTTGCCACCCTAAATTTCACATAACTAAAATAACAACAAAAATTGAAGAGATTTTATTCTGTTAGGTGTAGAATGTTGATGCGAGCCTCAACCATATTTTTTCATCAAATAAATAAGAAAACACATCACATGAGGATAGGCGCGCAACTAAGAACTTTTTCAAGCCGCCTATTCCTCTTTCATTTAGTGGCTGAAATTTGGGTGCGTCTCCATTGTGTCTAGTGTGTATCTTTCTTCTACTTGTCCCATCTGTCTAATTGGAGTTCACAAGCACTAATTGATCATTTTTTCCCACTTCATTATGCTGGAATCTCATCATTGTAACAGTGATCTTCTTCATTAGTGCATGTTTCATCGATTTTCTAGAAATTTTGATCTTTAGATTGATTTTTTTTTCGCATTTTAGGGTTTAGTGCTCTACTTTTTTCTATTTTTTAAAGTTTTCTACTTTTTGACCGTAGATCTGTTTTTTTTTTGGAGTTCTAGTACAAAGATCTATCGATCTTGATGATTGATTATGAATTCAAATACTTTTTTTTAGTGTTTTAAAGTTTTTCAAAGGATTTTCGATCGTAATCGATTATCCACGTGTAGTATTAGTTGCAAACTTGGGAACACATCACTAAATCCTAAAAGCAGGAGTTGAGAATCACTAAATTTTACATGTAATTATTGTATGTGTTTGCATGGTGCATTGCCACATTGAAAATTTCATAAGGTGTCAAACTGTAGTAGCTCTCATTTGGATTACTCATCAATATAAATTTCCTTTTTTAGGCCACTTTTATTGTGGTTATGACATCACACATGTATACATCATATGTCTTTTTTTAAATTGAAGGTGTTGCCGACTCTGACCAATATATATACAGGAAGCTCTTGTGCAGTCATCTCCAGAACGCAAATGACGACTCTGACCAGTTTGTTGTTATTGCTCGCCGGTTTTGCATGCTTGTCATTGTTGATCAGTCACCTTAGATGTATGGTAAATCTTCGCATATATTTCAGCCCAAACTTTATTGAAATCAGCACGACATCTAGCCCATTCTTCCTGTTTCTGCTTCAAGCGTGTTAAGATAACATGCAAAGCAAGTATTGCATTCTTCTTTAACACATCCATTACATCAAGACCACAGTCACCATACAAGCGCTCAATGCACCTAAGGTTGATGGTTGCAAAGCACATAAATATCTAATGAACAAAAGCTTTGACTAACACTTTACCTGTAAAATACTCATCTATTCGAATTGGAATATCTGTTATGAAAGTGTTGTTAATTTTTTCCAAAAGCTCTTCTACCCGCTTGATAGTCGTATTCACAGATTCTAACAACATATTTAACTCAAACCTGAAAAGGCCAAGGAAAGATTAAATATCTAATGAACAAAAGCTTAACAGAATATACGGATTCATCTTGCCTCTCAGAAGCCAAGAGAACATGTCTAAAGTAAAAAAATCCATAATAGAACTCTGATTCTTCTTAAAGTGTGTTAGATATTGGGACACAAATTAAACTAGGTTGTGTTAAATAAGATTAGAGAGTCCGCCTCCAAATCAGCAAACATCATGAAAAGATGAACTCAAGTAACAACAACAACATTGAATCTCTCCGAGGGTCCAAAAGAGCTTCATCCAGGTAAAAGATGAGAGAGCAAATAAGGGAGCATATTCACGATTTTTTTCCCAAACTGGGCACTTTTTCAAAACTTATACCGAATACACGCTCGGATTGAAACTTATTACGAGAATAGACTGGCTCATGGAGGATTGGGGTAAGTCGTTGTATGGACAAGCGACTCACCTGAAGAAAGACGCTATACGGACAAGCGACTCTATCCGAAGCACAACCTCTTTAATTTTTTTTTTAAAAAGGGAGAGTCGCTGATCTGGCTAACGACTTTGTTTTTAAAATATTTGATATAGTTACTGATTCGGAAAAAAATAATTATGTATGAGTCGCTGCACAGTGCAGCGACTTACCTATACATTAGTCGCTGTTATACACAACGACTTACATGTTAATATTATTTTATTAAATTGTTAAAACTTATGCAATGAAAATACGTATAATTTGGATATACAGTATTATTTTAAATCTTCGATTTATATGTATTTTTTATTGTTTTAACGTGAAAAATACATTTTTAGAAAATGTTTATAATTTTGTAATATTAAGTTTCATATAAATGTTATAGTATTTCATTACTTGGATTTACAGTATTATTTTTAAAAATACGTATAATTTGGATTTATAGTATTATTTTTAAAATAAGTCTTCGATTTATATGTATTTTTTATTGTTTTAAAATGAAAATTACATTTTTAGAAAATGTTTATAATTTTTTAATATTAAGTTTCATATAAATATTATAGTATTTCATTACTTATTATTAGAATTTATAGTATGATTTAATAGTTATTTGTTATTAAGGTTTTATAATTTTATAGTGTTTTATTACGATAGTATCTTATATAATAATTTTTTTTTAAATGTTGGAGTTATTGTGTTAAGTTATTACAACTTATGCAATTAAAAATGAAACTTGTATAATACAAATTATATTATAAAAAGTAGCATATATAATTTTAACGTTCTCCATACCATATCAAAAGTTCAAATTTATGCATCATTTCTCATCTACTACTTCTCATCCTCCTCCTCTTCATCTTCATCTTCATCTTCCTCCTCTTCACCATCTCCATTTGGCTCCCTCACACATGATAAAGAAGGGTCAAAGCCAGTACGCTCTTGCACAACACCTCTAGATGTCGGCCTAGTGGGGGAAATGAATACGTTTGGAGCGTTGGTCGAAGTAAATAGGCTCGGGGCGAACCCTGGAAATGGTGGTGTCATACTCAACGAAGAACCAGCAAACCCATGAAATCATGAATAAGGGGGCGGAGGTGTAAATGAAGCACCATGAAACTCTGAAAATGCTGAAGAAGGGGATAGAGGTGTCAACGATGGTGTTGACAACATAGGCGGTGGCATCGGCGAAGGCATACGGGGTGGAAGCGACGAGGACATAGGCGGTTGTAGCGGCATATACCAATGTAGCATATATGACGATGGGTGTGCAAACGACCTCGGAAATCCCGAACTGAATGATGCTCCATGCGTATCTTGTTGGCGCCATAAGAAGGAGTGGTCTATAGACATTCGATTAAGCACATCATTCCCCTGAGTAGACACATGTTGTCCCTGAAAAAATTCAAAAAAAAATTAAATGTGTTAGTATCAAAGATAAGTAAGTAGTTTAAAATGACCTATTGTAGACATACTCGCCATCATGTACAAGTCTGGAGCCAATGCTTGGTATTGTCCTACTGTTGTACGAGTGTGAGGGCTGATGAATAGACGTGTAATAGTTTTATACCAATACATATATTCTTGTTCAACTCTTGAGAGGTCGAGATCATTTATAGAAGAAACAACTATCAGGTTTGCACGTTTGTTCCATATTTCTATAAATTTTGAATGATATGTGACCCAATCTTGTTAATGCTTCCCTCTTATGTCCACATTGTGCAATTGTGGATAGTTATCACAACCCCCGGGCACATGTTGTGGATATCCAAATTGTCGCATCACACGCTCGGGTCGATGCCACTCTACTATGTTGATGCGGTCCTACTAGTGGTGAAGGATCTCTGATCTTGTTTGGGAAGTCGCACGGGGATTGGAATGAAGGAACGCGGTGTTTGGAGGATGGCGCGTGAGGGAGATCGACTCGAAAGAGATCGAGCACTTGGCCGTAGTGTTGGCAGCGGATGATATGGACTCAAGGGATCGAGTGATTGTCGTAGCGTCGACAGCGGAGGGGATAGACTCGAAAGATCGAGTGGTGGCCGTAGCGTCGGCGACGGAGTGAAAGATATGAGAAGTCAGAGAGGTGTTTGACGTTCGATCAAAGGGGAGGAGGCAAATGGCTCTCAATACTCAGACTTTGATTAAAATGAACATAACTTAATACAGAAGAACGAGTTGTCCTTTTATGCTAGGTCGCGGGACTCGGATGGGCCGAATCTCGAATAGTGGGCCGACCCATGCAACTTGCGTGGAGCACACGCCCCAAAAGAAATAACAAAACATTAATGTCTCGAGATTACATTCAGTTCAAAAAGAACGCGTTCATTGGATGTTTGAGAGAAGACAGATAGAGAACACGTTCTCTGGGCTTGGTTGAAGACGCTTCAAAGAGAACGCGGTCTCTTGGGTGCCTTGGCTGGCGACGACGCGAGTAACCAAGGATTGCGTCGCGTTGACGATGGCTTTGGCGCGTGATCTTGTGATTGGTCCCTCTGAGCGAATGCTCATAGCCTCTTCTTCCTCTGTGGCATTCATGGTGGGCAGGGGCGCATCACCCTCCCCCACTTGGCTGTGAAGCGTCCCTGCTTCACCATCATCAAACTCAGGCTCCACATAAGGCTCCAAGTCGGCGACGTTGAAGGTCGCGTGGACACCGTAGTCTGATGGCAACGCGATCTCGTATGCGTTGTCTCCAATGGCCTTCACAACTCGGAAAGGGCCATCACCACGTTGGGCCAACTTGGATTTGCGCTTAGCTGGAAAACGGCCTTTGCGAAGGTGCACCCACACCAAGTCTCCTGGGGCAAATATAATGCGGCGTCGCCCACGGTTGTGCTGTGTGGCATATTGTTCAGCGCAGCGTTCCAGCTGTGCCCGCATTCTTTGGTGCAACTCCTGGATCATCGCGGCGCGGTTGGCCGTGTTGGTGTACTCAGTATCCTTCAGTGGACGCGGTAGCATGTCCAGCGGAGTTAGTGAGTTTCTTCCATAGACCACTTCGAACGACGTGAGCTTTGTTGCTGAGTGCCTGGACCTGTTGTAAGAAAACTCAACAATGGAAAGTAAGTCCTCCCAACGTTTTGGGTTGGAATTGAGTGTGGTCCTAAGCAGGACTCCTAGGGTTCTATTGGTCATCTCTGTTTGACCATCAGTTTGGGGGTGGTAGCTAGTGGAGTACAAAAGTTTGGTTTCCAACTTCCCCCAAAGGGTTCTCCAGAAAAGACCAACAAATTTTGTATCGCGATCACTCACAACAGATCATGGTACCCCATGTAAACGGACCACGTTGTCAAAGAACAACGTGACGATCTCACTAGCATTATGTGTGGTCTTACACGCGATAAAATGAGCCATTTTTGAAAATCCGTCTACAACTACAAAGATTGAATCTTTACCCTTTCGAGATAGAGGCAAACCTGAGATGAAGTCCATGGACAAATCTTCCCAAGGGCCTAAGGGAATGGGTAGGGGCGTGTAGAGACCATAGGGATGGGAGGTGGATTTGGCGCGTTGACATGTGACACAACTGGTGCAATAAAGCGTCACCTGGGTGGTCATACGCGGCCAAAAGAAATGCTCGCGAAGAGCAGCTAAAGTCTTGGTGACCCCAAAATGACTGCGTCCTTCATGGGCTTCTTGGATGAGGAGTTTCCTAATTGGTGAGCTAGGAATGCACAAACGGCCTGCTTTGTAAAGGTAACCCTCATGGAAGAAGTAGGTTTCGAACTCGCGGTCCCTAAGGAATTGTTCTACAATGGGCTTAAAGAAAGGATCAAGCAGATATAAATCCTTAATCAATGCGAAGCCAAGAAGTTTAGACTGAAGATGAGTAAGGAGAGCATACCTGCGAGAAAGGGCGTCGGTGACCACATTCTCCTTACCTTTTTTATGCACCACTACGTAAGGAAAGGTTTCCATAAATTCCACCCAACGAGCATGGCGGCGGCTTAGGTGTGCTTGACTCTTTAGATAGTTGATTGTCGCGTGGTCCGAGTGGATTACGAACTCGCGTGGCCACAGGTAGTGCTACCATGTCTTGAGGACGCGAACTAGTGCGTAGAGCTCTTTGTCGTATGTAGGGTAATTCAAAGTGGCCCTAGTGAGTTTCTCGCTGAAGAACACGATGGGCCTCTTTTCTTGGTGGAGCACTCCACCAATCCCCACATTTGACGCGTCATATTCCACTTCAAAGTGTTTGTTGAAGTCGGGGAGTTGTAGCAGTGGCGCGTTGCAGAGGGCCTCTTTCAACTCGTTGAACGCGTTGTTGTGTGTCTCCTTCCAAATCACCGCATCACCTTTCTTTGTTAGTTCATGTAATGGCGCGGAGATGGAGCTGAAGTCCCGAACAAAATGCATGTAGAAGCCAGCCAAGCCAAGGAAGCTTCTAACCATTGTTGGCGTTGTGGGTGTTGGCCAATCTCTGATGGCCTTCACTTTCTCCTCATCAACGCGGAGTCCCTCCTTGGAGACCACGTAGCCTAGAAAGTTTGTAGTGTCGGAGGCAAATCGACACTTGCCAAGGTTGGCATACAGTTGTTCGCGTTTCAAGCACTCTAACACAAGCCTAAGGTGCTGTACATGAGTCTCAAGACTACGCGAATAGACCAAAATGTCATCAAAGTAAACTACAACAAATTTCCCCAGAAAGTCCCTTAAAACATGGTTCATGAGCCTCATGAAGGTGCTTGGCGCGTTGGTGAGGCCGAAAGGCATGACTAGCCATTCATAGAGACCATATTTGGTCTTGAATGCGGTCTTCCATTCATCACCCTCGTTCATGCGAATCTGGTGATATTCGCTCTTCAAGTCAATCTTGGTGAATAGGGTCGCGCCATGCAACTCATCGAGCATGTCATCAAGGCGCGGTATGGGGTGTCTGTACTTGAATGTGATCTGATTGATGGCGCGGCAGTCCACACACATTCGCCACGAGCCATCCTTCTTCGGAACTAGGATCACTGGGACCGTGCAAGGGCTTAAGGTTTCCCTCACGTATCCGCGATCCAGGAGTTCTTGGACTTGGCGCTGGAGCTCATTTGTTTCATCTAGGCCAGCGCGATAAGCAGCTCGATTGGGGAGGGAGGCACCAGGCACCAAGTCAATTTGGTGCTCAATACCTCGTAAAGGTGGAAGGCCTTGGGGCAGCTCCTCTGGAAATAAAGTGTTGAATTCTTCAAGGAGCTCGGAGATCGCGTTTGGCAGAGTTTCCAAGACGGGGGCCTCTTGGGTGCAAGGGGTGGGCACTAAGAGGAAGCAGGGTGCCTTGCCACTCAAGGGGGCAGTGAGGTCGCTTGGCCATGCCAGGAGCAGCCTGTGTTCACAGGAGCCTTGCAACGTGTTGGTTTTTGGCACGGTCTTTGGCCCTTCTTTGGGACACGTCCGATCACTGGACGCGTTGTCGGTGCTAGCTTCCCTGTTCCCAGATGAAGAACGCGTGATGCCTGGAGTCTGGTTCTTTGAAGCTTCAATTGCCTTCTGTCTATCACGCTCTACCTAGTCCTGTAAAATCTCATGTGGCGACATAGGTAAGAGTGTGACGCGTTTTCCGTGGTAAGTAAACACATAAGTGTTTAAATAGCCATCGTGAAGAACGCGCCTGTCAAATTGCCATGGGCGCCCCAACAAAAGATGTGTCGCATCCATGGTAATGACATCACATAGGACAGAGTCTGTATATTGACCAATGGAAAATGATATAAGACATTGACGAGTGACAGTGTTACCAGAACTCGAGGAAATCCATTATAGTCCATATGGTTGTGGGTGAGGAGTGGTTGGCAGGTTGAAGTGATTGACCACCGTCTCATTAATGATGTTGCAACAGCTGCCTCCATCAATGATGACGCTCAAGGTCGCAGTCTTGACGAAGTAACGCGTGTGGAAGAGATTCTCGCGTTGATCCCCAAGGGTGGCTTCCTTGACAGTGAGGAGGTGTCGCGTGACAAGGCTCAGAGCTGTGCCTTCATGCAACGCTATGGCTTCACAGGTGTAAGCCTCCTCGTCATCTTCGAACCCTTCATCGATGGTCTCAAGTGTGGTGTCTTCCTCCTCGAAATATTCATAACCCGCGGAGATTGTGGAGAAGAGAACTTTCTTGTTGTTTGGGCAATTCCTCATGATATGCCCTCTTCCTCCACACTTGTAGCATTCGATATCACGTGCGCGTTCCTGGGTTGGTGGTGTACCCTTTGGTGGTGGCGTGCATGGAACATTGCTGGGTATTGACGCGGTCTTTCCTTGTCTGTTGGGATTTGACGCGGTGGTGCCTGGGGGAGGACCGCGCACATTAGTCAAAGGAATTTGACTAGTTTGAGAGTCATACCTCCTTTGCCCATAGGGTTGGTAGGGTCCTTGGCGCTTTCACACTATTTGATTGTGGAGTTGCATTGCTGTGTGCGTGAGCGTGTTGAGGTCCTTGATGGGAAGGATCTCCAATTGATCTCGGATGTTGGTGTTGAGACCACTCAAAAACTTCGTCCTCATCGTGGAGGGAGCCACGCTAATGGACGCCTTGTAGTACATATCCTCAAGTTGCGAGAAGAACTCAATGGGGGTCTTCGAGCCTTGTTTTGCCATGGCAATGTCTAGGCGCATTTGGTTCTTGTAATCCTGGGGCACGTACTTGAGTGTCATCACAAACTTGAGCTGGTGCCATTCGGTGAGAGGCACCAAATTCCTCCTTATGCGATCATCCACGAATTGATGCCACCAAACTCTCGCGGCGCCACGGAAGTGGACTGTGGCGGCGGCCACGTAGTCCTCTTCTGGGACTTGGCAATAGATCAACGTGTACTCTGTGGCCTGCAACCATTCAAGAAAAACTGTAGGGTTGTATTTGTAACACCCCCAAACCCTTTTGGAAAGGTATTACCGCCAGTGACCCCAGTGTTCCTTACCGAGATCACCCAAGGCTTTACCAAATAAATACAATTTATGAAATGCAATTGATACACAAAGATCAAGCATTAAATTCCAAAATATAACATTGTCGAGGAAACAAGAGTTACGGGATTACAACCCAATCCCGAATAGGTCAAAACATAGTTTAAACCAAACACAGCGGAAGACTAAGAAAGTACATTACAATCGGAGTTATTGTCCAAAGGATCATAACCTGATTAAAGAAATAATTAAAACATTCAAAAACCACCGCCGACTCCATAGTCCTTCTAATCTTCTGAGCTACTTCTTAACTGATGTGCCGAGTCGAACGGATGACACCAGCCAACCATGCAAGGGAAATTATTGGTTGGTTAGTCTAAATGAATAGACTAGCAAGGGTATAAAGCAGACTGGTTCGAAGCAGTTGTATTAGGTTAGACTCTTCGTCCCTCGAATAATAATCGAGTACGCTTGTCAACCACCATACTCCTACTGGAATAAACAAGAGGTATGCACAAGAGAAGATTCTGGAAGACTGAATCTTCACAGAAATCGACTCGAAAGAAGACTCCAACTGAAATGAGTCTTTAAGGAAGTATGACAAATCTGGAGAGTTATAGAATCATACAACAATGATTTAAAACTGACTGAGATGCTTCGGTTCACGACCAACCTCATCGCCTACAGCGAATCCAGATTGGAAAGAGAACATACTACATTCAAGTCAAGACGAGTTTTCCTAGCTGCACTGAACTTAGCTGCACTACTCGCTCAAGGTGTATTAATTATGTGCGTCAAGGTAGCACTTATCTGATTTATGTTTTAAAACACACATTACGTTATAGACTTTTACATGTGTACCCCACCAGTGGGATGACACATCTTAGTATACGTTTCATCGAGAGTGACGTATACCGAAAGGTTTGTGACACCAGCTAAGTGTCCTGTCTCTACACACTTGTGAAAGAGACCGATCATGATCTTAGAATAGTACCAGATGGGGACGAGCCATCCCGATACCAGATTATAAAGAAATGACTGGACAGAGTCCGAGTAACGTTCCTATTTAATAGTGCTAACTAAACAGTTACAGCACCACAACATTTACAGGATAAATCCACATAAAGGCCCGAAAGGCGATCACAGATAATAGCATTGTTCTAACATATATACAACCTATTATATGATTTTCAAAACAGTTTATCAAAACCGTTTCCAGACAAACAGAATATTCATTCCAAATTAAATACTCAGATAAACTACTGATAATTAATGTAAATATGGAACGAACGAGCAAGAGCGAACCGCCACTTGCCTTACTCCGCAGAATAGTCTAAAGACGTCACTGGATTCCGGGTTCGACACGGTATAGTTCCGACAGCACAACAACCTTCGAGTCGACCCATAAAAGGAACCCTAAGTTAGATCCGACATAAACAGTACGAATCTAAACACGGCGAAAGAACACGAAAGGAAAGACGCCACGACGACAACCGACCAAGCCAAAGCCACGAAGGCGTTCTGGGCACTGGCGGCGGTCGCTGTTCTTGGCGGTGGTCGCCGTATTCATCACGGCGGTCGCCGTGACGAACTCAGACGACACAGAACGAGAGAAATCTCACCAAAACAAAGCGCGTTTCGACCCCTTTCAGCCTGGCTTGGTTTCTGACCTTCCAAGGCAACCACAAGGCTTCACAAAGGCTGCTGGAAACACCACTAACAACACCGACGAAAGCTTCGAAATTTCCGGCGAAAGCACAACTCCGGCGAGAGGCGAATTTGGCAGAGGTTTGGTGCTTGGATGGCTCAAAACCTCTCCCCCAACACCTCCTTTTATAGCCAACACATCTGGAGTTCGAAGACGAGGGCCTAGAGCTACTTCGGCGCTCGTCAGAAACAACGCCAGCGACCAACGGGCAACGACTGCTGGGCAACGATGACGGCACTTACGGCGGTCGCCGTAATTTACGGCGGTCGCCGCGGCATGACACATCAGCTGCCTCCTCGGGCATTGGAACGGCGGGCGCCGTATCTTTACGGCGGTCGCCGTGCTTGGGTCTCACGACGGCGGTCGCTGCGACTTTACGGCGGTCGTCGTGACCCTTTTTCCCGTCCGTTCAGCTTTGAACGGATAAGACATTAAACCGGGATAAAAATTATCGTATGCGAACGACAATTAAACTCCAAGGCATGATGTCTGTATATTATTTCACTGAGAAAAATATTATAGATACAGAGCACATTACAGAATGTCTCAAACTACCTGAATTAAATCCGACGTACACAACGGGTACCCGGGAAAATTCCATAATTCCCAATATAACCTTACAAAATTACGGGGTATCACAGTATTCACCAAAAAAAGAATTCAACTTTTACCTTTATGTCGTGGCGATTGAGCCTGGGAGCATTGGCTTGAGGCCTTTGTTGCAAACGCGGCGCTGGGATGTCCAGGAGGGCATACGCGTGGCCTTGGGCCGGTGGAAAGTGGGCATGCCTTTGATGTTGCCTTCGCACGCCAAAATTGCCGCGTTGGGCCGGTGGAAAGCGGGGCCTGTTGCTCCATCTCCTGGGCGCGTCGGCTTTGGTGGTGTCCTTGTTGGGCCGCGTCGTGGCGAACATCATAAGGCATGTCATGCCTTCTCTCCATGTTATTGCGCCTGTGGAAGGACGCATTGGCCATGTTTGCGTCTTGGTTGAGCCTAGCTGGGGGGATCCAAGCGGCTGGCCTGTCTTACAACTCTATAGGGTCGCCGAGTGGTAGATAGAAATTTCCGGGATTGATCATCCATGAGTCCTCCATCTCTTCATCATCAAACTCCTCGAACTCGTCTTGGTGGAGAGGAGTGTGGGAGAAATAGCCATCTGAGCCATAGTGAGGCGTCCGCCTACTTTGGTGGACCAGATGGTCCTCCACGTTGAATGGGACTGGGGGTGGGAGCATGGCGACGTTGATGCAGCACTGTGTCTTGGGCACGATTGGATCATCGCGGTCTGCCTTCGTCGCGTTCTGCTCGTCTGGCTCTGCCGGCTAGCGGTGTAGAGGCAATCTCGCGTTGGCGCCTTGTTCCTCTGACTTCGTACCTGTCATTGAAATCATAAGGTTCAAAAAACTCACCATGGAAAACTGATCGGCACTATTTTGTAGTGTATTTCTAGGGGTTGTTACCAGGTTTGAGGTGCCATTTGGTTGGATTTAGAGAACAATTGGAGATTATGGAGTTAGAGCGGAGAAGTGTGGTTTTGGTGGTCTGGAGGAGCTAATTGGAGACATTTAGAAAAAGAGGAGTTGACCACCCGAGGAGATGGCAAGAATTCCGAGAAAAATGACGGTGAAGAGTGAAGGCCGCGACCGCGGCCAATTAGTCGCGCCCGCGGTTAATTCGGGAATTAATTGGAGCCACTTCGAGAGCAAACCGCGACCGCGGCCAAGAGGCCGCGGCCACACGCAAGGCGAACCAACATAATTGAACAAGCCACGTGATTCTGGAATTGGAGGGAGTTAGGCCCGTGGAGAAGAAGCCCAAAAAGGGTCTCGGCCCAATTGAGAAAAGAATAAAGGAGCTCGGCCCACCATGAAGGATACCGCGTGAATTGAAGCATGACGGAGCATGACGTCAGCGGGCAGCTGCTTTTGAATTGGGCCGAGAAAGTGCTGAACGAGGTGGGCCGAGATGCTTGCAAGGGAGATGGGCCGAGAATGATGCATGCGGAAGCTGAGGAAGCAATTCGTCCAGCCGAGATTTATTCTCCCTATTTTCGAATGTTTATTCTTGTTTTATTTTATTCTTGTTATTTTTATTATTTTTACACACTTTGTAGAACTAGGTTAAAACATTTTTAGTTAACCAGTTGCAGGATCGTGAGACCTAGTTTATTTTCATCGTTGTTTTCCCCTTTTGCTCAGGCAGACAATTGAAGCCTTTGGATTGATTGGATTGTGAGTTTATTCCTTTACTCTTTCTATGATTGTATTAATTTTCTCTCGTGCTTAATCTCATTGATCATATATCGATTCCCTTTGATTTGTTGATTAGGAAATCAAATAGATTTTAATAATAGTTCCCTCCAGATTGACAACCTAGAGAAATTAGTATTATGCTATTGGTTCCCCTTTTCCATACAACCTGTTGAGATTGTTATTGATCATACTACTAAGGATTGGAGGATACTGGTTGAGAATCTAAATCCCTTAGTTTATGTAGAGAATTAATTACATGCAATTGTATGACTGGTTGCTACACTTACATGTACCTATCTATTCCTGAATTCATTGCTGCTGTTAGATTCAATCTAGAAGGTCTTCTAGGTTATTTAATAGTTAGGGTTATCAAGACTGGTTGGACTGGTAACTAATTCAGAACATGGATTAGGACTTTCATGAGTATTGAGGACTAGGAATAATCAATGATCGATCTATCAATCTGAAGTGTGGATATTTGTTTGGCTGAGTTATTTCCCTAATTTGATTTCAAGTCTTTGTTTTTATTTATTTATTTTATTTATTTTGTTTTTAAATCAGAAACCCCCTGGTTACTTGTTGGTATACAATTACATCGTTGGAATAGTATTTGATTCTCTGTGGGATTCGACCCTTACTTACCAGACTACATTAGTTGGGTTTGTTTAAGATTATTTTGTTTAGGTGTTACGACAACGCCTTATCAAATTGGGTTGCTCTGTTTGTTGGGCCTTCCTTCCTCTTGGGCCGACACGTCTAGGCCGGGCTAAATCTGGCTCCCATATTTAGGTTTTTTACATTACAATACAAAGTTTAAGAGTTCTAGATTTAAGTTTGGCAAATAATTTCCAGTAGCTAGATATGGCCCGAATGTTTTGATATGAAGAACTAGACATTTTGAATTGTGATTATGATCATCCATGCACTGTGGATGATAATGATTTCCTTGTTTTTGTACTTTGCTTGTAACTTTTCAACAATGCCATTTGCCTATGAATTCTCAAACTTTGTACAATATTATCCGAGTTCCTATATCATAAACCTGAAACCCTTTGTGCGCCATATAGTAGTGCACAAAGCGGTTATTTATGCGCCACTATGTGGTGCATGAAGGATGTGAGGAGGATTTGACCAAAGATTTTTAGGGTTTAGGGACTCATAGATTACTGTACAAACTTTGAGATTTTTGGGTTCAAGTTTAGTGAATAACACCGAATAGCTAGATATGGCCCGGATGTTCTGTGTAATATTTTAGACTGCGACTGTTCAAATGGGATTTGTTGGAGGAGAGACTCCACCAGAAATTTCTTATGAATTTCAATTTTTTAAATGTTGTCCAATTTACGCAATAACTAGTAGATAGTACAAATTGGAAAAAGAGGCCTTAAATATTCACGTAATATTTAACTAGTGGATACTGCAAATTGGAAAATGAGTAGATTTACATCGATTGAGCATATCCAACTCCATCCCGATCCAATATTTGTAGAAGCTGGATAAACTAGGCCCTAAAACTACAAAACTAATCTGGGTCGACCAGCCATACACCGAACTCGGAGGCCTGGCGTTCGGGGGAGCCCACATTGGGAGGCATGTATGAGGTCCACTCCATGATAGTACAACAAGAGCTACCTGGAATCTGGTGGCAAACGCCAAACCGACCATAGGCACTTTCATCCAGTAATGGCTCAATCACTCTCCAATATAACTGACTAACTTGATAAGTCAGGCTATTGGGCTAACAATATTAGCCGATCTATAGAGCTCTCAACGTTGTTGTAATTCCTTTGAAAGCTCCCATCACACGTAGTCATAACTCTCTCGGTCCTTTCCTAATAATACAACCATGGAATGGTACCATAATGACCATCGCCCACTATGTTATGTACTCTAGAAATGTAGTCAAACATGAACGAGTCAATATTCTGACGACCCCAATTAAAGTCGAGGTAAATCACCTCCTTCAATAGTTGGGAGGCCTTGGGTGGTCTAGTGGTACTACCTTTGGCGGTTGAAACTCCGTTGCGCGATTTACTACTTGGAGGACGTCCTTTGGATCCCACAAACAATTTCTTGCCTCCTGACTTGTTTTGCTCCTCCCCTTCTTATTTTGCTTTGCCACCTTGTGCTCAAACCAACTCAGGCTCCTCTTGATATCGTTCTTCTGCTTTTTAGGCCTCACCTTGTTCATCGCATCAGTCGGGGGCTCTTGTGCGCTAGACGATCTCGGTAGTCGGTATACTTGGCCGCGAGGTTTAACTTAAGATCGTTGGGCATTTCCCCTCTTTGATATTCATCAAACATGGTATCAACCACTATGAGGGGAACATCATCATCATGCCCGAGCCCTTCAAGAGCCACTCTATTCCACCTGATCTGCTTCCGAAAATATCAATTTCTCTTGGCTTTATTGGGAAACCGGCATGTACATACTCCTTGATCCTGTGTGGGCAAGGAAATCCTAGGGAGGATTTCCACCAATAATTACGACATTCTTCCTCGGGTATTTTTCTTTCATTTACCCTAACAACTCCTTTGTATATCATTCTCAAGCACTTTTCCGAGACCTATAAGCAATGCGGCTGAAAAAAACCTTCACCCATTTCGGCCCATATATAATATTAGTACCACTACAAGAAAAGATGCTTTGGGCGACGAAATGTAAACTTTAGGGTGATAAAAAAAATCATCGCACAAAACTACCCTTAGGTGACGAAAGAGACATTTGTCGCACTAAATAAACTTTGGGTGACAAAAGTATCCTTTCATCGCACAAAGTGAACAATCGCACAAAGGTAAATTTTGTCGCCCCAAGTCCAATTTGGGCGACAAATGTACCTTTCGTCACAAAATCTGAAACTTTGGGCGACAAAACCTTAGATTGTCGCGACAATGAAAACTTTGGGGGACGAATAATAACTTCGTCGCACAAAAAAAAATGGTGGTGACATATTTTACTCTTTGTCGCCCAAGATTTGGATTTAGGGCGACAAATTTTTGTTTTTCGTCGTCACAATAAAACGCGGGAAGAAAAATTTTCATTTGACTTTGAAAATATTCACATCCTCGCTTTTCCTCTAAACACACTTCCTTCTCTTTGTATATCCAAATTGGTCGTGTTTACTATCATTCTCCTCTCTCTCTTCCCCATGATCAACTCTTCCCTTGCCAGATCCCAAGTCTCCGCTTATCAAATCTCCATGAAGATTAACATATCTGTAAGTTCATATTTTCACTTTTCATCTTGGTTTCAGTTTAATTTTCCCATTTCTACTATTTTTGTGTTGAAAATTTCAATGGCAATTGATTTTTAGGGTTAATTACTTATCGATTTGGTTATATTTTGTTATTCCGAGTTGTTAATTTGTAATTTGATTTGATTTGGTAGTAAGAGTAGGGATTTCATAGGGTTTCTTGGCCAGCAGTCGCTCCACTGCTTGCGTTCGCTGATCATTGTTACCGCTAGTTGTCGAACCTCGACAACCACTATCATAAACACCACCAACGCCTTCGAACCGTTGTTTGCTAAGGTTTTGGTTTGTTGCTTTGTTTGAATTAACTGAGATATTGTTAACAGTATGGTTGCAGTTAGGGTTTTGTGATTTCGGCGCGCGCTCTTCAATATGGATATGCGAGGTGAAAATGGAGGTGTTTTATCGACTGGTTTTGGGGCATTGGCAATTGAGAATGCAACCTTAAAGCTCAGCAAAAGCAGCTAATAATGTATTAACACTTCCTCTGCCATCAAGAACAACTACATAGGGTAAAATCTTCTCTTGTGTGAACCTAAACTCTTCTTATTCCTTTTTTTTCATTTTTCATGTCAGTCGAATTCATCGATTGTTTTGGTTTTGTTCTGTGTGCAAATGTGTCATTATTTTGGTTTAGTTTGTCCTATATCTATGAAGATCAAGGGTTTATATGGCTTAATATTGGAATTCTTATGTTTGTGGAAATGCTTCACTAAATTATGAAGTCTGTCTACTCTGACTTGGTTTTTTAATTTGTGATTTTGGTTGGTTGTATGACTGGATGTGTATTGAGAGGAATTGTAACATCCATGCATTTGGAATTTGTTGGTGATTTGGATAATCAATTCCAACTTGTTTTTCTCTTCATCTTATCAGATTATGGTTTGGAAGCAATTTTAAACTAGCATGTGCATATTGAAGAAGAGTCCCTTAAACTTCATTAAAAGGTATATATAGTATCACTTTAATTAAACATTTTTCTATTCAAGAAGATCTCTTCCATTTTCTTCTTCATAACATGTTTCATAGTTTTCCAGCTATCAAGATCAAGAATATAACATTTTGTGGCAGTGAGTTTAGGTAATTGAAATCTTGACAGTACACTACTTACACAATATATGGCAATAAGTTTAGTTCTGTGAGTATTGATAATTATATTTTTATATTTAATTGATTATTCTTTGATTCATGATTGAAATATAATATTTTTCCCCATGAACATTATCCTTTAACTACTCAAAGTCAAATTATTACAAGGAGGTTCAGTGAATCTGTTTGGATTAAATTCCTAGCCATTGTAATTACTCTTGTCACATTTAATCACTTTTTTTTTATCATTATATAATTTATATTAGTTGTTTGAAAAATGTGAGTCCCAACAATATATACATTCAACTTCAACTTTTGGCATAATGGAGACTTGGGATTTTATAGTGCATAGTTTCAACTTTGGGCATAATGGAAACTTGACATTCAACCTCGACTTAATCTTATTAATATATTTTGAGTCTACTTGTATATTGGTTTCAGTAATATAAGATATTGTTATCTTTTTGTGAATAACATATGATCGTAAGATTCGTAACTGATTATATAGTTTTACCTTCTTTTTTTTCTATTTCTTAATGCAGGATAACTGATTATATAGTTTTTTGGTAATGAAGGTACATTTGGGCTCAATGAAAATTGTGCTAAAACACAATTTTGTGAATAAAGGTTGATAAAGTGATACATTACGAATGTTATCAGTAAACTAGCAATTTCTATACATTATTTCTTTATTATTATATTATCAGCAAGTACATTATTTCACCAAATCAGTACATTTATCAGCAAATGGTAGTAAAATAATAGGCTAGTGGACAAAATTGAAATTTCGTCACAAAATAGCGAGAATATTGCAGTTTTTGCCCCAAGCTTTGGGCAATAAAACTCACATTTCGCCACAAAAAACCTAGGGCGACAAAACGCACATTTCGTCACAAAAAACATAGGGCGACAAAACGCACATTTCGTCACAAAAAACATAGGGTGACAAAACGCCCATTTCGTCACAAATAACCTAGGGCAACAAAATACACGTTTCGTCACTGAAGACTTAGGGCGACAAAAACTGTATTTTTCCACCGAAAGTCTAAGGCGACAAATAATGGCTTTGTCACAAAAGTAGGGGTGTTCATGGGTGGACCGGAAATGACCGGACCGGACCGGTAAAATTTCGGTCCGGTCTCCGGTCCACCATTTCCCCAAAATCGGTTTCCGGTCCGGTCCGGTCCAAACCCGGAAAAAATCCGGTCCGGACCGGAATTTAAAAAAAAAATATTTTTTTTGTAATTTATATGTTTTATATTTGTTTTTAGAGATTTATATGTATTTTTTTGTAGATATTTTTTTAAATTTAATAAGTTAGGAGTATATATGTTTTATAAATATTTTTTTAGATATTTTTTTATAGATTTTAAATAAGAATTTAATTTTTTTATTTTTTAAAATTAAATCCGGTCCAATCCGATCTTCGGTCCACATATGCCCAAAAATCCGGTCCGGTCCGGACCGGATGAACACCCCTACACAAAAGGGATATTCATTGCGACGAAAAAAAATCCGTCATTGAAACTTTGGGCGTCGCACCTAAGGCGACGGATTTGTTTTTGTCACAAAAGCCTTTGGGCGACAAAATATTATGTCGCCCAAAGTGATTTTTCTTGTAGTGATATTAAGGCGCCTTATAAGCACTCGTACACATCCTCTGTGAGTGACCTCAACAAACAATGAATATTATTCGAGAAAAGTCAATATCACTAGAATCATCCTATTTATTTAACAAAACATTATACATTAGAGATTTGCCACGATCGATGTAAAAAGACTAATTTAATTTTCTAACCACAAACATGTAATTTAATTAATAATTGTTCACATGAAAGACTAACATAATGTCCTAAGCGCAAACATGTAATTCATTCATTATTGAAATTCCCTATCACTACAATCGTTCCATAAATTTGACAAATGTATTTATAACTTAGAGGTTCCCGTAAATACCAACTACAAATACATGTTTAATGTCTAAGCCAAATCATGTAATTTATTAATAAAATTCTAACATAATATCTAAGCTAAAACATGTAATTTTAACAAAAGACTAACATAATGTCTAAGCTAACACATGTAATCATCTTATTTATTTCACAAATATATATACATCAGAGGATCTCGTAAATACCAACTAAAAAGACTAACATAATATCGACTAATCTAAAACATGTAATCGTCCTATTTATTTCACAAATATATATAAATTATAGGATTCCGTACGTAAATGCCAACTAAAAAGACTAGCAAAATGATTGTATCATAACGTTCTAAGCTATATATGACAAGCGATTTTAATTGACTAAATTTAAAATAAATTTGGGAGAAAACATATATGTACATGTACATCCTCTTGGATAATTGAATCAAGATCAGGTACACCATCTCCGCTTGAGGACGACATTCTCTCAATATTATGATTTCAAATTCGGTGGTATATCAACTACATATATACCCAAAATAGTGAACATTTGAACGCAATAGTCGAATTTCTGACCGTTGATACAATGATCCAGTGCGCTACGTCGTAGCGCTTAAAGGTGACCGTTTGATACAAGGGTCACTTTTTAAAGCACTACGAAGTAGCGCATGAAGGTTGAATGGACCAGTTCAAACTTCTTTTTAAAAAATATTTAAAAAAAAAAACTAAATCGAGTTATAATGCTCTCTTAAATGGCACATAAAAACCAAATTCTTGTATTTGGGCGTCACCTTATAACGCCCAAAAAGCAATACGTAGTATAAAAATTGTGGTACCAACTTCAACCGCTAAATTTTTAGAAAGAGAATATTCCTCCTAAAATAAAAAAAAATCTTTGGAAAGCACTATCCGACTCTTTACCTACAACAGAACGTCTTAACGGATATTATATTAGGGTTCCGTCTCAATGTGTTCTGTGCAATATGAATAGCGAAGATTCCAATCATTTATTTTTTGAGTGCCCGTTTACAACTAATGAAATACAACAAATGCAGTCTCTTGCTGGACAATTTATAATATTCAATCTAATTCAGATTTTTGGACAAACATGAATTACTTCCAGCAGAATAATTGCAACTTTCAAATTATTTTTTTTCTCTGGTGAAATATTTGGAAACATAGAAACTCCATTATTTTCAGAAACAATCATTCTCAAACTTTCAATCTTACAAAGCTTACCCATATTCAGTATATTGAATGAACTTTAGCTAATTATAAAAACATGAAATGTAGTAACAACATTAAATACAATAATAATAGAGAAACATGACGATGGATTAAAGCTAGAGAACAATAGACTAAATTAAAATTTGATGCTTCTGTTAAACAAAATTTACCTTGTCATATTGGAATTATATTTCGTAATCATTTAAGGGAGGTGGTCTTTTTAGACCGTAAGCAAATTATTTGCTCCTCCCCATTAAAAGCTGAGTCATTTATTGCTCTGGAAGGAATTCATCGTGCTCAATATTAGGATTTTAGTGCTTGAGGGAGATAACCTAACAATTATTAATGCTATTTGAGCTATCTGGAAAATACAGTGGGAAATCTACCCAATTATTTCTGAAATAGCACATATGTTCACAAGTTTTATGGGTTTTTAGATATATCATTGTTGTAGACTTTCTCGTAACAACAAGCATCTCCCCTATTCAGCTTCGTGAGACTATCATGAGTTATTTGACACCTCATCCCCATTAAGACTGTATTTTTAGATCGCGAAACCGGCTTCCACATTGTAATTCTGGTTTTCAATTAGCTAGTAAAAATCACTTGCTGCGATAATTTAAGTATTCCTTATATCTTATAGTGTAAGGATACCTTCTGTTTGTCATTTATGGAAAAAAAACTTCAACCGCTAAATAAATAAATTGGGAGAATGTTCGCACCGCGAAAATTCTTCCCCGACATTGCACAAAAAAAAAAAGGCGGCCAAGAAGTGAGCTGATTTTCTTATAAACCTGTTCATTAGTAAAACTGGTTTAAAAATAAACCAATTCACTATTTTTTTTAAAAAGTTAAAAATAAACTGGTTCACTTATTTTCTTTAAATTTTTGTTCAAAAAAAATTGGTGTGTAGCGCTGATCCGCTCTACTTTATAGTGCGTAACTAGGAGTTGTTACCGGAGTTTTGGGTGCCATTTGTGTGTGGTTAGAGCATAAGTTAGGAGAATAGAGTTGATGAGAAGGAAGTGTGATTTGGTGGTTTTGAAGTACTTGAATGATAACTTAAGAAGATGGAGGAGGAAGCCACAAGAGAAGACCGAAGAAGAAGCTGAAGAGCGCTATAGAAGGATTTCCGCGGGCGCGGATCATCCAGCCACGGTCGCGGAATAATGCAACAAGCAACGAAGCTCCAGAAAGTTTTCCGCGGTCGCGGATATCTTGCCGCGGTCGCGGACACTGTTCATACGCACAGAGCCGGGATTTCGTCCGAGTTTACTTTATTTTATTTCCGTTTGTTTCCTTTTAGATATTATTTCTTATCTTTTTAGTATTAGGGTTTGCTAGGTTTTACCATATTATTAGTTAGCAGCCTTCAAGATTATTCATTATTGAAGTTATCAATTATCGTTCAGTTTTTCCCTGAGAGTTTTGTGTTTTTGAAGACTATGAAGAACTAAGCAACTTTTGCTTAGTCCGACGATTGAAGCCTTCGTTTGTATTTGGTTGTGAGATTATAACTCTATTTCCTTTCCTTTGATTACATTAATTCTCTCTATGCTTCATCCCATTGAGTTTTACTGATTTCTCTAGTCTGATCATCTAGTTTTATTGGTATTATTCATACTGCACGATTAGGGTTTTGAATTCTATTGGTTGATCTAGTTCATCAATTGTTATGATTGGTATTATTAATATTAGTTTCCCTAGCCTGACAAACTAGTTGAAATTGATATTATCTATAGTGCTAGTTCCCTTAATCTGGTCAACTTGTTGAGATTAATATTGTTCATCCTTAGTTCAGAGTAGCAAACATGATATTCTAGGACTGGTTGGACTAGTTTATTGTGAAAAGAATTGATTACATTTTGAGTACTGACGGGTTGTTAAGTATTGCATGTATCCTGGTTAATTCCTATGCTTACTGCTGCTATTGAATTGAATCTTGATAGTTTCTTGGTTATTTGATAGTTAGGGTTATCAGGACTGGTTGGACTGATAACTATTTCAGAATAGGGACATGAATATTCATAGGAAGGAATTGAGATAATCTAGGATCAATCAATCGAACTGAATGGTGGATATTTGTCTGGCTAAGTTATTTCTCATCCATTGATTACATCTTTTGCTTTGATTTATTTTGTTACTTGTTCACAAACCAAAACCCCCCCTTTGTTACCATTGGCATACAACATTTTGCACTTAGAAGATTGCTTACCTCCCTGTGAGATTCGACCCTTGCTTGCCTACTATACTTAGTTAGGTTTTTGAGGATTACTTTGATAGGCACTACGACTTTAGCCTCGTCAAATTTGACGCCGTTGCCGGGGAGGCATAGTTTTAATTTTTCTTTGTGTTTGTTTGTGTGCCAACTTTTGTGTGGACCTATCTTATGGTCCACACCCGTGCTACTGACTCTCCACTTTTAGATTGTGATACAGAGATTGAAAGAACACTTTCCAAAAACCGTATAGCAGCCCATACGCAAATCGAGATGGCTGAAGAAGCACCGACGTTGAGGCAGTTAACTGCACCGAATCTAGAGCAGCAGCCGCTTGCTGTGCAATTTCCAGAGTTGGCGGATGGCGTGAATTTTGAGCTCAAATCTGGGTTGATCCATTTGCTACCCCACTTCCATGGGATGAGTGGAGAAGACCCCAACAAGCATCTGTCTGAATTCCACGCTATCTGCAGCAGTATGAAGCCACGGAACATTACTGAGGACCAGATCAAGCTGAGGGCCTTTCCTTTTTCTCTGAAGGATTCGGCCAATGATTGGTTCTACTATTTGGCCCCAAGAAGCATAGATACATGGGCGAAGATGAAGAAAGCTTTCCTGGAGAAGTACTTTCCTGCAACGAAGCTCAATAGCCTGAAGAGGAATATTAGCAATATTGAGCAACATGCTACTGAGACGTTGTATGAGTACTATGAGAGGTTCAAGAGGTTGATTTCAAGCTGTCCCTACCATGGGTATTCTGACCAAGACCTCGTACTTTACTTGTATAGAGGACTCCTTGATGATGAGAGAAGAATGGTGAACGCATCTTGTGGTGGAAATATTCTGAACAAGACGCCAACTGCAACATTTGAGATTTTCTTTGAGCTATCTGAGGGCTCAAGACAGTTTAGCAAGAGAGCGAGCGCTTACACAGTCAAGGCTGCACACTCTTAGCCATCGTCCTCAATACTTTCTGAGATGGCTGAGATGAGGAGGAGATTTATGATGAAGGGCAACCTGCAGCAAGTCAAATCCTGCGGACTATGCTATGACATGATGCACCATACTGATGCATGTCCAACGCTGCAGGAACCCACTGCTGAAGTGAATGCTATTGGAGGTTTCGGCCCTCCTAGACTGAGATATGACCCGTACTCCAACACTTACAATCCAGGGTGGAGAGATCACCTTAATCTGAGGTACGGGAACCAGCAGAACCCTCCTCAGGGTCATGACAATCAAGAGTTTCACCAGAGGCCGCCATATTTCTTACAACTACAACAACAATTTCAGCGGCCTGGGGGTCAACAACAACAATTTAGAGCTCCATATGACCCCAGACCTCAAGACCAAAACACAAGTTCGTCTATGTCCAGTGATGACATGATTAAGTCTCTCGCTCAGAGTGTATCAACGTTGGCCAACACTATGGTCCAACAAAATCAAGAGATGAAATCTAGCATTCAGAACTTGGAGAAGCAAGTGGGGCAAATTTCTCTCGCAGTAAGCAAACTGGAAGCCAGGGATTCGGGAAATCTACCATCTCAAACGGTAGCAAACCCGAGGGAGAATGTATGTGCGATGACGTTGAGAAGTGGAGCACAAATGGAGGAAGTTCGTGGACAACAAAAAGAAATCCGCGACCGCGGAGAGCACAGCCGCGACCGCGGAAAAACCTCTGAAGGCGAAGAAAAAATCGGTGAACTTCTGCGATCACGGCCGGAAATCCGCGACCGCGGAATTGTTCATGGAAGCGAGGACCCCTTCGAAGAATTTTTGCGACCGCGGCAAGACAGTCGCGACCGCGGAAAAGTGTCTGGACGCGAGGAAAACCACGAAGAAATTCCGCGACCGCGGGACCCAATCCGCGACCACGGTTTGCCCGCTGACGACAACGATGATTATGTTCATCCTGATTTCCCTCCGCTCAGTTCGTTGAAGCCACCCGCACCCTTTCCCGAGGCACTGAAGGATACCAGAAGGATGGAGAACAACAAGGATTTATTCGAGACTTTCAGCAATTGTGAGGTAACTATTCCTTTGATCAAGCTGGTTAACAGCATCCCTCGCTATGCAAAATTTTTGAAGGAATTGTGCAAGATAAAGAGAAAGAAATCAGTAAAAGCAAAGAAGAAGGTTCAGGTTAGCGAGAATGTTTCTGCTATGTTGCAAAAGCGGTTGCTCAAGAAGTGCAGTGACCCAGGCATGTTCAATATTCCTTGCAAGATAGGTGACACCACGTTCGACAAAGCCATGCTGGATTTGGGTGTATCTATAAATGTACTGCCTCTCTCGCTGTACGAATCTTTGGAGCTCGGGCCATTACAAAAGACAGGAACAATGATTCAATTGGCAGATATGTCCTATGTGTATCCCAAAGGAGTCGTGCAAGATGTTCTGGTAGAGGTAGATAAGCTGATTTTCCCTGCGGATTTCTTTGTGATGGATACGGTGCAAGACAAACATGCAGCCCCTGTGATGTTAGGTAGGTCGTTCATGAAAACGGAGAATACGAAGATTGACGTGAGTAGTGGTTCGCTTACCATGGAATTTGATGGGGTGAGGGTCGAGCACAACATTGATGATGCAAAGAGACACCCTCCTAATTGTAACCCTAAGTGTTCGGTTGAGGTGAGCAACCCAAGTTGATCTGAAGGGTATTATGTGGAGCCACGACAATAACCAATGCGCTGCTCGGGAGGCAACCTGAGGTATGTAATTCTTTTCATGTCTTTTCGTTTCAAGTTTATTTGTGTTGTTTTCGTGTTTTTAGACTAACCTGCAGGAAGGAGACCCGAAGCCAAACTTCACTACTACAAAAAACGCTTTTTAGCCCGTGATTATTTAGCCCGGATCCTAATTATCCGTGATATAAAGTCTTGATACATTAGAAGAAGTCGGGCTATTTAAGAAAGATAACATATTAGCCCAGACCGTTGTAGAGAACCCCGGGCTAAAAACAAATTTATTTTAAAAGAGTCAAAACTTAATAGCCCGTGCGTGTTTTTTTTGGGATGTCCGGACTATTTTGTCGCGTTCTATATTAACCCACATTAAAATAAGCCGGTTATGAAACATCCGGGCTATTTTGTCCGGGCTATTTTGTGGCCGTAATTAACCACGTATCTTTTACTCTTTCAAAATTAACTTTCACTAGGCCTTCCCCGACCTTACCTTCCCAGACTACACAACTCCATCGGCGCCTCCTTCCGTCTCCTTCCTCGTTCCCCGACTACATAGCTCCACCGACGCTTCATTTCCGACCCGTCCTTCCAGCCGGCGCGCTGCTTCTCCGGCCCATCCATCTCCTTCCTCGTTCGATCCGGCCCCTCCATCTCCTTCCTCGTTCGATCCGGCGACTCCATCTCCGAAGACTCTAATTCCGGCGTCAATTACGGCGTGCTATCCACCCTAAGGTATGTCTTGAACCATATAACCTCCCTGATTTGGATTTGTAGTTGTAAATTCAGAAATTGAAAAAGCCCTAAAACCCTAAATTGTGCGTTGTAAGTTGGTTCAAATTAAGTTGTTGATTTGGCTGTATTGGTAGATCTAGATGGTAAATGTGGGTTGTTGTTTAAGTTTTTTTTTAATTGTAAGTGGAATACTTTCATGAGGTTTGGGTAGATCTTTGCGCTGTAAGCTGGTGAAATTGATTCGAATTCATAGTTCACTTTTAGCAGGTGAATAATTGTGGATTGAACTGTGGAGAATAGCTGGGAAATTACAGGGGGGAAGTATCCATGAGTTGACTAGATTAAGAAAAGGGGTACATTCTTATCTATATATGTACTTTTTTGTTTTGTTGTTTTTTATATCTGCTTGTTTACAGTTGGTACTTGGGGGTGTTTGTTGCTTGGTCTTGAATGTGGTGAGAAAGTGTCTGGATCACATTTGCTTTCTTGCTTCAGTAATTTTGCATACAACATTTTCAATCTCTACAATTTAGCATTGTTGTTGCTCCGGAAGAAAGGATTGTTGAACCAACAATTAAACAAAACACACTTTTGAGTATGAGAAATTTAGCTCTCTCTGTCTTGTTGAAATATAGCTCTTGTTTTGCTTTGTTCTGGTCTGTATTTTTACTCCTGCTATTTGTAAGTTAGCTGAACTAGATTATATTAGGTCTACCATTGTTTGTTAAAGTAGAAAATTCCAATAGACTTATTATGATGTTGTGCTCTGTAACCATGTGCTCTGAGATGGCTTGATAAGAAATACAGAAATTTGAATTTTACCACAAAAGTTTGTAATTTTCTGAGGTGCTCTGAGATTTTGTCCTTTATTTCTTTGAGAGGAACGTTTCATATGCAAGCTGATAGACTTTTTTGGTTTTTGATATGTAGTATTTGGATTTTGTGTATAAGTTTGTAATTAAGACGTGGAGATAACTTAAAACTTTGTTAATTTTTTTCAACTTATATAGAATGGTGGATAAGTCATGGATGAGAGCAAGTCGTAATTTAGTTCAATATGTTGAAGGGGTTGAGTTGTTTATTAAATTTGCTCTTGATCATGGGGCTGATCCTGCTAGAATTATTTGCCCGTGTAACGATTGTGATTTTTCAAGGAGATACAAGGTTAGTGTTATTAGAGAGCATCTTATTTGTGATGGCATTAACCTTGACTATAAAGTATGGATGTGGCATGGGGAGAAAACACCAATTCAGTCTGCTAGTTCTAACCCCCAGGAATTTCAGAACTTTGATATTTGTGAAGATGATCGAATAAATGATATGATATGTGATGTTGAGCAGATTCTTATTGACCGTCCAGATATGTTTGAGAATTTTGTGAATGATGCAAAAAAGCCCTTATATGTTGCTTGCTCCAAGTTCTCGAAAATTATAGTTGTGCTGAAGTTGTATAATTTGAAAGTCGGTAATGGGTGGTCTAATAAGAGTTTTTCAGCATTACTTGAGTTGCTTAGATAAATTCTTCCAGTGGACAATTGTCTTCCTAGTAGTACATACGAGGCCAAAAAACATTTCTGCTCAGTGGGGATGGAATATGAGAAGATACATGTGTTTATCTATAATACAGTAACTATTGTATGTTTATCTATAATACAGTAACTATTGTATGTTTATCTATAATGCTATTTGGGAAGAAGTCTTGGTAATGATTACATATGTTTATCTATAATACAGTAACTATTGTATCTGTAAATTTCTAAAATGTGCTTGTTTATTTTACATACAGGGAGGCTTTGATCTTCCTGCTGAGCTAAAGGATTGGGTGATGCAAAAAGCGAATGATTTATGGAGGGCATTCAAAAAGGACTTGGGTAAATTTCATATGGTGGACGAGGAAACAGGTGAACTTCGCACAGAACCTCCAGCCATGTATGACTCATACATCACTCAAGATCAATGGACAAAATTTAGTCAAATAAGACAATCTGCAGAGTTTAAGGTAAGAATGCTCTTTGGTATTAAGTCTTGGTAATAACTTTATACACTAACAACTTCAAATTTACAACAGAAAAAGAGTGAGAAGTTTAAAGAGCTCTCGAAACAAAGTGATTATACTTACAAGGCATCGCGTCAGGGTTATGCTGGCGTCGAGGCTGAATATGTAAGTACTTGAATACTATCTATTCAAATAACACTTATAGATATTGACTTATGATGTATATATTGATGTATACATCAATATATTTTTTCCATATATGTTAGAAAGCTAAGCATCAAATGGATTCTTCTTCCACTGTGTCTCGGTCAATCCTATGGATCGAAGCAAGGAAAAACAAACTAGGGGACTGTTCTGAAAAAGCTCAACCAATCATTGACAAACTAGTAAGCTTTTTTAAAGATAAATTTCAGTCTTCCTAATATTTACAAGCTAGTAGAATAAGGATAAATTTCTTACAAACAGATTCTTGCCTAACTAAATACAAAACAGTGCTAGTAAAGTTTGTTTTTATTCCTACTAACTTTGCTCATATGAACTCTCTTTGATGGGATAGCACCATTACATGCAACAAGAAGCTTCAGGGGAGCTTACTACTTGTGGACAAAAAGATACACTGGCATTAGCAATAGGTAAGCCTGAGCACCCAGGACGCGTTAGAGGGGTTGGTCAAGATGTCTCGATCAGTAAATTTTGGCCTCGTTCATCTCAAGGAGCATCTTCATCTAAAGTTGGTGCTTATGAACAAGCTGTAATTTCTGAGCTCCAGGATAAAATGAAAGTCATGGAATCTACACTTGGGGCAAAGATAAATGAATTAGAACTTGTCATTAAAGAGTTGATTTCAGCAAAACAACCACTCAAAGAAGGACATATATCTGAAAAGGTGCATGTATTATCTACTCCCACGCTTGAATTTCCTCTTCCTCAAAGTGGAAAAGCATCTTGTTCTGCTTTGAAAAAGGTGCCTACTGTATCAAAGGATTTGGTGAGTACCTTAAATTAATATTCTTATTAATAAGTTTCGATTTCTTATGAAATGAAATTCTAAAATTTTAGTTTCAGGGGTGGAAATCATGTGAGCTATTCTGGCCAGACCTCACTCAAGCGGTAGCTCGAGGGAAACTATATCCTTCTTCCTCAGGTCTTAGAGTACTTCATAATCGTCCATTAGAGAGTGGTTATGTGAAGGTTGAAGTAGTCACCTCTATCAAAGGGGATGTCGTAGTACCTTGTGTAACACCCCGTAATTTTTAAGGGTATTTTGAATTATTTTCAAATATTTCTTATGCCCGTTTTGCTAGACGGATTTAATTCAGTGAGTCTCGGACCTTCTCAAAAGGGGTCTGAGCTCTGTAAATTTTTCGAGCATTATATAATACAGTTGAGGTGTTTTTGGGGTTAATGTATCGTTAATGTACGAATATATTTAACCCAGAGTTAAGAAATTTAATCCAAACCAAGTTCGGATAAGAATTAACGAAGTCGGCCTTTAAACCGCGACTCACCACGGTTGACCGCGATCAACCGCGATTCACCGCGACCGGCCGCGCTTGCGGTAACACCTTTTGCTGAGCAGTGTCGTCTTCCTCGAAGGCGGTTACTGTAGCACTCTATTTTTTCTCTATTTTCTGGGCATGCCAAGTGGGCTCGCTAGTGGCCTTCGCCTTTGTCCCCTTGTCCCCTTGGAGGTGGTCGGATTTGTGCTATAAAAGGGGTGAAACCGAACCCTTTCTTTCTCTCTTCTTCTTCTCTGTTTCTCCTCTGTTTTCCCCTGTTTCGCCATTGATGCACGAGCTGTGAGCTCGGTTTTGGGCTTGAATCGAGAGGCTTCGTGGGTTGGAGAAGGTTGCCAAGGTGTTAGGTGAAGCTTAGAGATGCTTTGTGATCAATTCGAATGCAAGACGAAGCTTGAATCGATTGGGTAATTTTTCTGTCGCCATGGAAGCTGTCGAAGCTTTGCCACTGTTGATGAACCGCGACTTGCCGCGACTTGCCGCGATCGCGGTGAGGGCGTCCGAGTTGTGTGTCTTGTGGTTTGGCTTTGGGCTTGGCTCGATTCCTTTGATTTCTTTCCTATTCTTTTAGATTCATTCATGAGGATAATTGATCTAAGTTAGGATCGTGTTATGGGTCGTTTCCTAGGGATTTTTATTCCAGATCTGTCCCCGTTTTGGACTCAGGGACCCGTTCTTAAGCTTTGTTTGAGCTCGTCTTTCCAGGCAAGTGGTTTTTAATTAATTTGAGATAATTAAAATCTGATATTATATTAGGTTGTATATTCTGCTAGAATCAACGCTAATATAAGAGATATACTGTAATCATGTGACTTGAGATTGTGATGTGATTTGTGATATGTGGAACTGCTTATGATGTGATTTGTGATATGTGGAACTGCTTGTGATATGTTTGTGTGAATTATTGGTGAAGCCCTTGCTTAGTCTATTCATTAGACTAACTCTTGTATTTTTATATTTATGTAACGTCATGGGGGTGTCGTCCGTCCGTTTCGGCATATGCAGATCCGAGGAGGCTAGAACGACTATGAAGATACGGTGTTTTGACAAGTTGTTTTGTCGTTGTATTTAAAAGTTTTCCGCTGTGCTATTTTGTATTTTGTTAAAGACTTTCGCTGTTGTATTTCTGATTAATTGGGTCGTTTTTGGAATCGTGTAATTCCGCGACCATGTGGTTTAATAAAAGTTATGATTTTAGCATTGTAACTATGTTTTAAGTCAGTTATGACGTCGGAAAAGCCTGGGGTGACTTCAGGATTTACGTCCAGGGTCATCGGCAGTAACGCTTTCAAATGGGGTTAAATTTGGGGGTGTTACACCTTGCCCTAATGAAGAGGTTGGTACAGTCAGTGAGGCCATAGGACAATTTATTGTTTGGCCTGAATCACTTGTGATTCCCATTGAGGTAAGTGCAAAATCTTTTACATAAATGCATTATCATTTCTTAATTTTGCATATATTTCCTAAAGTTTTCTTTTTCTTTGTTAAATTAACAAGGGTCTGGAACAACCTGAAAAGAATATAATAATGAAAGAAAAGAGCAAGGGAAAGTCACTTACTTATGAATCTGTCATTGGGCCGGGTGAAGCTGAATCAGAACCGAGTTCATTGGGAAAATATGAATGGATATTAGATGATTTCAGTGGAACTGCACAGCAGGAAATCAAACTTCATGATGAAGTTTTTCATTACGACCATCCGGGGATTGAAATTGGGAAGGAGGAGATTCAAAGACGGCTTGATAAGAAAGAGGTTGGAATTACTCATATGCTATTATTATATATCAGGTTAGTAGCAATATTATCTTGTTTTTGTATATTCTGTTTTTATGTATTCTGTTTTTGTTTATGTTTTGTTTTTGTATATTCTGTTTTTAGTATATTATGTTTTTGTCAATTGTTTCAAATGTATAAACAACATGTTCATATTTCTTGTAGATATTTATTTGACAATCATTGCAAAAGTGTCAATGACATGATCAAATTTCTTTGTCCTACTCAAATTTCTCCATTGGCTCAAAGCATTGAACAAAGGGCTACTTATATTGCAAAGTCTATGGAAGGAGATGTTAAGAATACGATATTTGTGGCACCCTACCATTTTAGGTAACCAGCCCTTATAGTTTTTTTTTTTTTAAAACTTTTGTCAGTTAAATTAAATGATCATATATTTTTAGGTACCATTGGGTGTTGATATTGATGAATCCTCAACTGGGTCATGCTTATTGGGTTGATTCACAACTTGGAAAAATTGAGAAGGATGCGGAGTCATTGGTTACACTGTAAGTATTTGTTTGATATGTCGAGTAAGATTCTTGCATTATTCATTACAGAAGTAATTGCGTCTGTTGTAAACAGGAGCTATAAATTGAAATATGCCAAATTGGGTAGGAAAACACCATGAAAAGAAACTTTGTGGCACAAAGTTAAGGTAAATTTACTGATTTTCTAAACTTGTTTGTTATTGAGTTAGAATTTCCTAATTAAAGTGTTACATGTATGAATATATCTGTAATACCCCTCAATTTTAGTAAGGGTATTTGGGTAATTTCCCAACCCTCGTTCTGTAAGCAAGACGCGTTTGGCGTATTCGGAATTTCTATAACTCGTATAATCTCTGTAATAATTCTTTGAGCATTATAATATACATTCGATGTATTATTGAGGCTTAGATTATTTGTTTGGACACAAGTATTCATCTGAGGAGTTAAAACCATGTGTAAAACCACATCCCAGAGGATTCGGATGCACGAGTGGCATTTCCGCGACCGCGGAAGAATTTCCGCGATCGCAGAAACGAGATCTTCGTCTTCCTTCGCGTTTCGTCGTTCCGGCTGTCGATGATTCGTCAGGGGGAAGGTTGACCGCTTCGCCTGGCCACCGTTATGCTTCTTCTGTGGCTATAAAAGGGGCCGAGGGGTGGAGTAGTTCTTCATCCACTTTCCGATCTCGTCTCTCTCGTTGCTCTCATTTTCTGTCTTCGCCGGAGTTCGTGCTCTCGCCGGAAGCTCGCCGGAGGTCTTCGTGCTTCGTCTGGCGGTGCAATTGGTGGTCTGGAGTGGTAGCAGCCTCGGACAAAGCCAGGGAAGCCATTGTTGTCGTCGTCGGTAAGCTCGAATGCCTCCAAGCCGTCGTCGAAAGGGCAAACCGCGATCGCGGGTATGAACTTCCGCGACCGCGGGTATGAACTTCCGCGACCGCGGAGATGAATTCCACGACCGCAGATTAGTTTCATTTCCTTCGTTTCACTTGTTCGTCTCGGTTTTGTCCTTCCGTGTCGTATTTTCGTATCGTATCTAACTTAGGGTTCCGTCTGTTTGTCTCGACGTCGTCGTAGGAATCGTATTCAGATTCCAGTTTCCAGATCCCGGAACCCGACATCGTCAATTCACCGAGATTAAGGCAAGTGGCGGTTTGCTCTTGCTTATCATTCCATGTTCCGTTGATTATCAATTATTTCTGATTGTTAATTAAATTGGAGTGAACTGTTGTTTTCATTTACGATTTCTCATTATTCTTGGCGAGGCGTCATAAGAAGAGGAGTCAAAGAAGGATTGTCGGGTAAGTCACTCTGGGAGACATAAGGAGCAATAGATGTAGGCTAGGATTAGAGGTTACTCACACTATTGGATTTCCGGGTTTAGCTTGGGGGAAGTACTCTGCTTGCCCCTTAAGCTTGTTGAGTGTTGATGTGTTGTGAATGAGATTGGTGCCAGGAGCTTGGCATGGGTTAGGTGACTCTTAGTTGGAGGATATGCTTCCTGAGACCTTGGATGCTGCATTGGAGGACTAGGCTCTTTATTAGTTTACTCGCGGACGAGCAAAGGTCTAAGCATGGGGGAATTTGATAAGCACTACTTTGTAGGGCTTAACTAAGAGTCATTAGAGGGTTTATTGGTGCCATTCGGGTAGATTTAGACACATTCACGTGTATGGCGTTTGGGGGCGAAGTTGGTGTTTTTGGAGGTGTTTGAGCTGTTTTGGAGATCATAGGAAACACTGAGGATGAAGCCACCGGTAGAAGACGCCAAGGAGTTATGAAGTATTGGCGAGGAGGTGCTGAAGGCACACTTTTGGAGGCCTTGGGAGCATTCGGAGCTGAAGAGACGAAGACACTGAAGGAGTGGCTTCACGGCGGCCGTCGTTCACATCGCGGCGACCGCCGCCAAAGGATTCCCATCGACCATGGCTACGACTTAAGAACGGCGACTGCCGTTTAAAGCCAGCGACCGCCGCGATTACGGCGCCACTGTCAGAAGCCCATCGAGCCCGTTTCCAGATCTATTTTATTTTGGATTATTTTATTACGGTTTTGGTATTTTTCGTTTTAGGTTAATTTAGACTGATTTACTTTTAGTATTTTAAGGGGAGAGAAAAGGCTTGTTTGTCATATCTCTCGAACCCTAATTTTCATCTTTTCCCTTTCTATGTACTTTGCTATGAAGAACTAAGCCACTCTTGCTTAGTCAGACGCTGAAGCTTTCATTTTGATTCAGTTGTGAGATTCTCGTTCTTAATCTATTGCATGGATTTTATCTATTCTCTTGCTTGATTGCTTATGATTGATATTGATAATTTCTAGTCTGATCAGCTAGGGTTTGTTGTTATTGATCTATTGCTAGATTTAGATTGTTACTGGTTGAGCATATCTATTTCAGAGTAGCAACTGCATCGTGCTAGTATTTGGTTGTGCTAGTCTTATGCAGAAGAGAACTGATTTACATTCTAGGATAAAAGCTGGTTGTTTTATGCTAGAATTGTATCCAACTATATTCCTATCCGTAAAGCTGCTGTTAAACTGAATCTTGATAGTTTCAGGGTTGTTTAATTAGTTAGTGCTAATAGTATCTGGTTGTGCTATTAGTTATATCTGAAAAGGAATTGAAATTTCCATTGCATGAGATTTTGAATGAGTATCTAGGATCAACTTGTCATACGAATAGTGGATGTTATTTGACTAAGTGCTTTTCCCATCACTGAATTCATCAACTTTTAGTTTGTTTACTTTTGCATGCTTAGATTCATTAAAACATACAAAACCCCCCTTTGGTTACTTTGGATTGACATATAAATTGCATATTAAGATAGACTCTGTCTCCCTGTGGACTCGACCTTTACTTACCTAGGACTACGGTTTAAGGTTTGTTTGGATATTTTGCATAGTAGGAATTAGCACGACAAATTCCTATTATCAATATGATTAAAATATGATATTACAATAGGTTGTATATATTGCTAGAAACAACGCTAGTATACCTGTTATTACTGTAATGGATTTTGTTGTGGGTTTAAATGTAAACTTTAATGCTAGATTAGCACGAGTATTCGTAGGAACGCTAACTCCTTATGAGGAGTAGTCGTTTCTTTATAATTCTCTTCAGGTCATGACCCATTGCTTCTTATCCACCTGTAAGGATATGAAGTGTTAAGCACCTTGCTAGTGCCATTTGGGTGGGCGTAATGTCACCCTGTGTTAAACTTTCGTAGTCTCTCGAGATCACATTAAAAGCCTTAACATGAATTTGTGTTTTGTAATTAAATAAGATAAGTGCGGTTATGCACATAATTAATATGCCCTCAGGCGAGGAGTACAACGTGGAAACCGCCCGGACTTCGGTTAGAGTAAGTCTTCTTTCCAATCTGGATTCGCATTGTGCGGTGAGGTTGGTCGTTGACCCAAATGATCAAGTCATTTTTAAAAAGCTTGTGTGAAAACTATAAACGTTCCCAAACATTTGTCATACTTTCCCATAAGACTCATTTGGAGTCTTCTTTTCAGTGCATGTCTAAACGTTAATCATTCCGTGAAAGTTCCGGGTTATGTATCGTTCCTTCGGTTGTTATTCGAGGGACAATGATAGTAAACGGTTACGATCACTAGAACCACTCTGTTTTCACCCTTGCATAGTCTTTCATTAGACAAATCTACCGGGTTTTATTCCTTGCATGGTTGGCTGGTGTCATTCGTCCTATACGGCACATTAGTGGTTGGTTCCCGAAGTTTTGAAGTAACCAGTTAAAGAAGAGGCTTGCAGTTGAAGATTTAAGTGTCAGTGTTTTTAAGTTGTTAAGTACTACTTTAACATATATTTATAACCTAGTCATGTAATATGTTATTCTTGAAGTCTTCCGCTGTGTAATTTAAAGTCTTCCGCTGAAATTTCACTATGTTGTAAAATAGCCACTTCTCATTTTACGAGAAGTCTGTTAATAAAAGGTTGAGTTAAATTTAAATATGTCTTCCGCTGTTTAATCTTTTGTTATTTAATATGTTTATTTAAGATTAATTTTTCCGATTAAAGCCTAGGGTGACATTGGACAGTAACGTCTGAGGTCACTGGCGTGTGGCACTACCGACGTAAGTCGGGGGTGTTACAATATCATTCTTTCGATACATTTTCCAATCTTATACAATTATTTGTGTATGACTTACAGTGTCCTCGTCAGAAGAATCAGATTGATTGTGGATACTATGTTTTGAAGTTTATGAAAGATCTTATACTTCACCAAAAAAATTGTTCTGTAATTCCCATCAATGTAAGCCTTTTTTATTCTGTAATAGTTTGTCTTTGATAAATAAGGTTTACTCTAAATAAATATCATGTTGTGAATATTTTACAGTGGTATGATGACCGATCTTCCTACACAAATGAAGATGTTGATGAAATTCGACGGGAGTGGTTTGATTATTTCCTAAGTCTTATGTAGGTATGAAGTTCTATTTACCTATTGCTTGTAGTTTGAATTTATTAATAACACCTAATAAGTCATTCCACTTTTTGTTTGTTATATATTTTTTTGTTCTTTAATTTCTGCAAAGCTTTGTAGGAAGTTGATATATATTAGCTGATTGCATAAAGGATTGTCATACAAGCGTGTTTGTCGAATGGAAAGTTGTCAACAGAGATGAAGAATCACAAGTGGTATTGCTAGAAGGCGTAAAATTAGTTGTTTTCTTTCAGTATGTGTTAAGTTGTGAACTTCTATTAGGAGTCCTTTGCTAAATTATATGAAGAATGATATTGTAACTCACAGTGTTTTGGATCTATACTATCTGGTTTATCAGTTATAAATGTTTCTATTCTCTAGTGTGAGTTAAATATTGGTACAATGAAGCAAAATACAACGAAGTATATAAACAGGGTATTCAAATAGGCAATAAATATAAATATTTGCGGGAAAAAAAATTAATACTATATAGCCCGGATATTATAAGTCCGAGCTATATAACCACGAATATATGCCTACTAGGACAAACCTTTTATCCCGGATATGAAGAACATACAGCCCGGACAGGAGAAATAATTAACTTGGAAATTTTGGACTTTTTAGCCCGGACATGTATTGTACAGGCCCGGGCTATTAAGTGAAGTTCAACTTGAAAATTTTGGACTTTTTAGCCCGGACATGTATTATACACGCCCGGGCTATTAAGTGAAGTTCAGCCCCAAATTATGTGAAGGAATATAGCCCGGGAGTGTGACAATGGGTTCGGGCAATTTGATCTATTATCACACCAACCAATAGCCGGGATCCTTTTTAGCTATATCCGGGCTATATAATGGAAAACGCCCGGGCTAAAAAGCATATTTTGTAATAGTGCTTAGAAGACGGTGTTTCACTCGCACCAGACACGAATCCGCGGGCGTGGAAATTTTTTCGCGACCGCGGTTTCGCCCCTGTAAGTCTCCTTTACTTGGAAAAAAAATCGAAAAAAAAAGAGGTACTGAAGACCCAGCTATCCGAACTTCACTTTGAGAAGCGGTGCGCATCATGCTGCCAAGGAGGAGACAATCGCCCACATTTTTATTTGGCACCGATGATGGCCCGACATTCGACAGCTCACGAGGAGGAACACTAGAGCCCACAACACGATTGTATTTGGGATCCCATTCTATGTTCGTTGAAGTCCGTGCAACCCCGTTTTCTTTGATGTACCACTTACCTTACAGTGAATCTATTTGGTTGCACGTGGAGTTTATTTGAGAAGGACCGCGCAACACTAGAGACACGTGTTTCCAATGATTTACCGCCAGCACCGACATCCACATCCAGGCCACCTCGGCGACGGTGTGAGTACTTTTCTGCTTTTCTCTGTGCTTCATCTTTTTGTCTTTCATTACATTGAGGACAATGCAATATTTAAGCATGGTGGAGTGATCTATACTTGATGGTCGTCTGAATAAGAAAAAAAAAGTCAAAAATATGAAATAAAACAAAAGAAAAAATCCTGGGCTAAGTCGAAAACCTGAAAAGGCGGCTTAGGTAATAAGCATGTGGCTTGGACCAGCATTAGGCTAGGGTAATAAGAGGTCAAGAGTGATGTGAGTTTTTATGATCCCATCTATTGAAAAATGAAATGAGTGGCTTGGTGAAAACCCGAAAATGCGCCTTGGCAAAATGAGTGAAAAGAAGAAGAGTGGTTATTAGGATTCCTCATTTTCCTGGCATGGTGACATAAGAAGAGGTGATATAAGGAGGATTCGGGTAGGTCACTTTGGGAGGTATAAGAAGATAGATGGAGGCTAGGATTTGTAACACCCCCGACTTATGTCGGTAGTGCCACACGCCAGTGACCTCAGACGTTACTGTCCAAAGTCACCCTAGGCTTTAATCGGAACAATTAAGCTTAAATAAGTATATAATAAGTAACGAAAGATTAAGCAACGGAAGACATTTTAAATGAAATTCAACCTTTTATTAAAAGATCTCTCATTAAATGAGAATGACGATTTTACAACAGGGTGAAATTACAGCGAAAGACTTTTATAATAAACCCTATTACATGACTTGGTTATATATTAAAGTAATACTCAACAACCTTAAATCATTGACGCTTAAATCTTTAACTGCAAGCCTCTCTTCAATTGGTTACTTCAAGACTTTGGGGACCAACCACTGATGTGACGTATAGGACGGATGACACCAGCCAACCATGCAAGGAATAAAACCCGATTGGTTAGTCTAATGAAATACTATGCAAGGGTGAAAACAGAATGGTTCTAGTGATCGTAACCATTTATTATCATTGTCCCTCGAATAACAACCGAATGAACGATACATAACCCGGAACTTTCACGGAATGATTAAAGTTTAGACATGCACTGAAAAGAAGACTCCAAAGGAATTGAGTCGTATGGGAAACGTATGACAAATGTTTGGGAACGTTAAGTTTACACACAAGTTTAAAACAACCTTTGATTATTTGGGTCCACGACCAACCTCACCGCGTAATGCGAATCCAGATTGGAAAGAGGACTTACTCTAACAAGAGTCCGGGCGGTTTCCACGTTGTACTCATCGCCCGAGGGTTTATTAATTATGTGCATAACCGCACTTATCTTATATAATTACAAAACATATATTAACATTTGAAGCTTTTAATACAATCTCGAGTAACTACGAGAATAACACAGGGTGACATTACGTCCAACCCACTTGCACTAGCAAGGTGCTTAAACACCTCTTATTCTTAACGGGTGGATAATAAGCAATTGTCATGACCTTTAAAAGTATTAGAGAATTATTCTGACTAATACCAAGTTATAAAGAAACGACTAATCCTCATAAGGCATTAGCGTTCCTACGAATACTCGTGCTAATCTAGCATTTAAGTTTACATTTAAATCCACACCAAAATGCGTTACAGTAATAACAGATAGGACTATATAATAGCGTTGTTTCTAGCAATATATACAGCCTATTTATAAAGTCATATTTTAAACACATTATTTTATGAAATCTGTTCCCAAATGAAAACACACTTCACTCCATTTTAATTAACAATCAAGTAACTGATAATTAAAGGAAATATGGAATGATAAGCAAGAGCGAACCGCCACTTGCTTTAATCTAGACGAAGGAAGATGCCGGGTTCCAGGATCTGGAAACTGGAATCTGTGTACGGAAAGCTTTTAATACAATCTCGAGTAACTACGAGAATAACACAGGGTGACATTACGTCCAACCCACTTGCACTAGCAAGGTGCTTAAACACCTCTTATCCTTAACGGGTGGATAATAAGCAATGGTTATGGCCTTTAAAAGTATTAGAGAATTATTCCGACTAATACCAAGTTATAAAGAAACGACTAATCCTCATAAGGCATTAGCGTTCCTACGAATACTCGTACTAATCTAGCATTTAAGTTTACATTTAAATCCACACCAAAATTCGTTACAGTAATAACAGATAGGACTATATAATAGCGTTGTTTCTAGCAATATATATAGCCTATTTATAAAGTCATATTTTAAACACATTATTTTATGAAATCTGTTCCCAAATGAAAACACACTTCACTCCATTTTAATTAACAATCAAGTAACTGATAATTAAAGGAAATATGGAATGATAAACAAGAGCAAACCGCCACTTTCTTTAATCTAGACGAAGGAAGATGTCGGGTTCCAGGATCTGGAAACTGGAATCTGTGTACGGATTCCTACGACGACGACGAAACCCTAAGTTAGATTCGGTACGAACGGATAATGATACAAACGAATGAACGTTAAGAATCGAAAGGAAACGAGGGCCAAAGTCGTGACCGTGGTTGTCCAAGCCACGATCGTGCTTGCTAAGGCAAGCCGCAGTCGCGGTTTGGACTTCCGCGGTCGCGGAATTCTGGGCAGCTGCCGCGGTCGCGGAATTCATCCCCGCGATCGCGGATCCCCTTCCGACGTGATTCCCACTTCGACTTCGAAGCTTACCGATGAACCAACTAACGACAATAGCCTCACCACCTTGCAATGCCACCACTCCAAGCTTCCAAAGGCACTCCGACGACCACCAAAAGCTCCAGCGAGACTCCGATGAACTCAAGAACTCCGGCGAGACACAAAGATGAGAGAAAGAGAGAGATATCGATCTGAGGATGGAGATTCAAGTTGCCCCGACCTCCTTTTATAGGGGAAAGGATAGCTCAACACCGACAATCTAATCGTTTTGCCTCCCCCATCGACGAAACGCCGAACACGAACCGGCAAACTGGAATAAGAACGACCCCGAAGACGACGAACAGATTTCCGCGGTCGCGAAAACACTTCCACGGTCGCGGAATTGCCGCGATCGCGTCCGTTGGCCTATGGTCGCGGATCTCGCTTTGATGGCATGCTAAATCTTATTTTTAACACTTCCAAAATATTCTAAGACCCCATATACTATAAATGTATATTATTATGATCAACTAATCTTACTGAGGCTACAGAAATTGCCCATCATGTCTTTCTTACAAAACGATAGTTCGGGACTTTTAGGGGTTATTACAATACTACCCCCTTAAAAGAGGTTTCGACCCCGAAACTTGGCCGATAACAGCTCAAAGAAGCGACCTTATATTAAGTTACCCAACCTTATAAGTTTAACCAAGCCTAACCCATTTAACACTTTGTAAATTGGTTCAAGCATTTCTAAGTTAAAATTTACAAGTTGGTTCAAATTACAGTTAACGTAAGGTTAACCATAATTTAGACCCTTCACAACTTACGGGAATTCTATAACTTGCTTTCACTAATTATACATTTTACCATATTATCCTTATGGTAACATGAGGATTTTTACATTACTACCCCCTTAAAAATAGTTCCGGCCCCGAAACTAACATCACTAAGGTAGAGTGATCGGTTTCACCATTAACCTTACTACCTGCACTTAGTATCCTTAATCATTTCATCCTTGAAATTGCTCCTAGGAAAACGATATGGTTCCTCAACCGTACGATTATCTTCGCATATCTTATCTCCATGTGCTACACTTGTAATAACTCGTGACTATATCCACAAGGTCGTAATTATCTTAGGATAATAGTCTCCAAAATCATCGCAATAGACTTTATATACCTTAAGCATGAGAACACACATTTCTCTTTCAACTTTTCTCTTTATAAACCATTCTCAACGTTCGCACCTTATCTTCCTTAAGTTGATATCCTTAAATAAATTTGGTCTTTGTAATCTATATCACCAAAGTCGAACTATTTATTCGATCACGATTCCACCTACTACATACTGCCTTCATTCCTTACCCTTTGTTAGAATCGATATGATCATCCACACGATTATGTTTGCCTTAATCAGGGTATCCATTATAACCTCCAATATAATCTCGCTATTAAGCCCTATTCATCATAAAGACCTTGATGTCCTCAAGCAGAAGAATACAACATTTTTCTACTAACTTTCTTTCGATGATCAGGTCCTTATGGTACATACATAGAACTCAACTATACCTCAACTTAGTACCTCCACTTGTCATATAGGCCTTACTCCTTACATACACAGCTCACCTATTTCATTGGTTACCTTAGTTAAATTTCGCCCTTGTGCCATATCTTAACTCAAAATCTTTACGCATATGATCCCTAAATTTTCCCACAATTAATCACACCGCATCCTATGTCTGTTTATCTCAACATGATTTAATAATCCATTCCACAAGATTATAACCTCGTTTTACCCAAACGTGCCATACGATCACCTTAATAGACGTAGGTCACCTTTTCCTCAAGTCCCGTTAATAACATCCACATACTTACTTTATACCACACTATTGATCTTCAAAATCATAACAAACTTTTACCGGTTGAATTTGTTATTCACCCATAAATCCTTAAACAACCAGTTGTCCTCATACGATTTATTATCCCAAATCAAGCACCCTTTTGCTTTACTGATATTTACTGTTTACCCAAGACTTAATCACCTTAACACTTCTTGTATCATCATCTCATTTTATCATTTCCTTAAGAATACCTCGCAACGAAACCTCGAATAGGTCTTCCAAATTAAATCTTATGATTTCGCACACTTACTTTCCCAAAAAGATTTTAACACTGGTTCCATAGCGGACACACTCGTTTATAAACCTCATACACATAGCTCTTGGGTTCTAAAGTTTACTCAAGATCATATTAGGGTACGATCATCTTAGAGAAAGCGACTCCTTATGAAATATCTCTCTTATATATTTATTCACTTAAATATATAATTTATACATCTCACCCCATCTAATGCTCAGAGTATACACATGAGGAATAACCTCAAACTCCCTAGGGCATTACCACACACACCAAGTCCTTATAGCAAGGAATCCTTACAACATTATCCTCTTGAGACGATGCTCATGAATTCGAGCGAAGGGAACAAATAACGTCAATGCCCAACCTGACATTATTCCCGGAAAGTAGAGGGGTTCTTATGAATAGTTTCGACCTTGAAACTAGCGCTAACAAGGTAGGGAACAACCACACGTGTCCCACCCAACACTATCCTTTATGAGTCCAGTCAGTCTTTATCAACACATGACATGTACTATTTTTGGCACTCAAGGATCCCCGTATGAACGAACAACTTGTAATAGTAACGAATTTAGTGATTTTCGGCACAAGGAAACACCTCTTTATTATTCGGAGCATTACATTAAGACTTTTGACAAAAAGTCGAACATACAAATTACTAAACTATGGAGACTATCGACACGAGTCATTGCTCCTTGTTTATCAAGTGTATAACTCGCGATTTACACTATTTACTTTGATTAAATTTGGCATTTATGCCCATCTCTAACTCAAAAACTTTTTCCAAAGGAAATTTAACATTCAAATGATTCATCTCTAACTTAAGCCCCTTATTTTGCTTAAAAGAATCACTCAACATTTTATCCCTATTTTCCTCAAGCACAATTTTGATAATTCCTTTAGCACATTCATGATCAATCATTTTAATTTATCCAAAATGTGTCACAAGATCACCTTAATAATTATAAATAACCTTCTCATCAAGCTTAGATGGCAAGAATTTATAAATATTTTACTCCGTGTTTTAATCAACACAATTCAAACAAACCTTTATCGACTGAATTTATTATTCACCAATAAACACTTAATTTCCTCACACAATCTATTATCCTAATTAAAGCACACTTTTTTTTGGCTAACCAAATTTACCATCTACTTCGTATTAAATCCCTTAATAATCCTCATATCATTACATTACTTCCTAAAAACATGTCCTTATAATGTCATTTATCATTTGAGTAAGTTTCTCCAATTAAAACATTTATACACTTAGCTCCTTCCAAAAGCTCTAAACCATTAGGCCTATAAAGAATACACCTACTCATAATCACAACATTTAAATCCTTATATGTTTAAATAATAAACCATTAATCGCATTATATTGCGATCCTCTTAGGGAAAAACAACTCTTAGTAATTTCTTTTTTCCCAAAATGAACCACATAAGGTATTACTCTTATTTCCTCAAAATATCATATCGATAAATGATTCATTACCAACAAAATCAATCACTTCAGTCATAATCCTTCAATAGATATATACGAGTAACATTTGTTACCTTACTCCTTAAGCACACATAAGACAAATCTCCTTACTAAATCCTTTAGTTTATCAAAATCCTCAACATAACCTATTCTTATACTATAACGCTCGACCACTACACTCACGAGACAACGCTCGACAACTCGACTGGAAAAGAAAATAATGCCAATACCCAACTTGGCATTTAGAATTTTCCAACTTATACGTGACTCTTCAATCACTACGTTATGATACGAATTGTAAGGGTCCAAACAAATAACTTTATATTAGTTTGACTGACCCTCTACCATTAACCTTAAAATCGATCTTCTCCTCCTCCTTGAGAATGGATCAATTAGGATAAATGTCAACCTTTAACTGACATTAAACCTACGAATGGACGATAACCTTAAGGATGAATCTAAGGAATAGGTAACCAAAGCGAAGCTTGTAGAAGTTTGAAAACCACTTATTATTAAACCTTATACTTTATACATATAGATCATTTATACCTAACTTGGCAAAATCATTATAGTTAGCTCTTTGAAATAAAGACATTATTATTTCTTTATAAACTCTTACGAAAATCCAAACCACATTTTTTTTAAAGTTATAACACAAACTTAATTTTTTTTTTAAACGTTTATAACTTTATTTTATAGAAGTACGATGAAAATTAACGCTTAACACAAGAGAGTTTAAACATTACTTTTAACACCATAATGAATACCATTTTATTCCTTCAATACTAGGAGAACATTACTTTTAACTTTCAAAAAAAATTAAAACCTTAATTTTAATACTATAATTTAGATTTATGAAATTCCTTTTTAAAAGAAACCAGTTTGTAAATAGGTTCGAAATTGATTTTTGAAAAATTCTTAAAACTAACAATAAGCCAAAATTTTTAAAACCATTGCTCTTATACCATAATTGTAACACCCCCGACTTATGTCGGTAGTGCCACACACCAGTGACCTCAGACGTTACTGTCCAAAGTCACCCTAGGCTTTAATCAGAAAAATTAAGCTTAAATAAGTATATAATAAGTAATGAAAGATTAAGTAGCGAAAGATATTTTAAATGAAATTCAACCTTTTATTAAAAGATCTCTCATTAAATGAGAATGACGATTTTACAACAGGGTGAAATTACAGCGGAAGACTTTTATAATAAATCCTATTACATGACTTGGTTATATATTAAAGTAATACTCAACAACCTTAAAACACTGACGCTTAAATCTTCAACTGTAAGCCTCTCTTCAATTGGTTACTTCAAGACTTCGGGGACCAACCGCTGATGTGCCATATAGGACGGATGACACCAGCCAACCATGCAAGGAATAAAACCCGGTTGGTTAGTCTAATGAAAGACTATGCAAGGGTGAAAACAGAATGGTTCTAGTGATCGTAACTGTTTACTATCATTGTCCCTCGAATAACAACCGAAGGAATGATACATAATCCGGAACTTTCACAGAATGATTAAAGTTTAGACATGCACCGAAAAGAAGACTACAAAGGAATCGAGTCTTATGGGAAACGTATGACAAATGTTTGGGAACGTTAAGTTTACACACAAGTTTAAAACGACCTTTGATTATTTGGGTCCACGACCAACCTCACCGCGTAATGCGAATCCAGATTGGAAAGAGGACTTACTCTAACAAGAGTCCGGGCGGTTTCCACGTTGTACTCCTCGCCCGAGGGTTTATTAATGATGTGCATAACTATACTTATCTTATTTAATTACAAAACGTATATTAACGTTTGAAGCTTTTAATACAATCTCGAGTAACTACAAGAATAACACAGGGTGACATTACGTCCAACCCACTTGCACTAGCAAGGTGCTTAAACACCTCTTATCCTTAACGGGTGGATAAGAAGCAATGGTCATGACCTTTAAAAGTATTAGAGAATTATTCCGACTAATACCAAGTTATAAAGAAACGACTAATCCTCATAAGGCATTAGCGTTCCTATGAATACTCGTGCTAATCTAGCATTTAAGTTTACATTTAAATCCACACCAAAATTAATTACAGTAATAACAGATAGGACTATATAATAGCGTTGTTTCTAGCAATATATACAACCTATTTATAAAGTCATATTTTAAACACATTATTTTATGAAATCTGTTCCCAAATGAAAACACACTTCACTCCATTTTAATTAACAATCAAGTAACTGATAATTAAAGGAAATATGGAATGATAAGCAAGAGTGAACCGACACTTGCCTTAATCTAGACGAAGGAAGATGTCGGGTTCCATGATTTGGAAACCGGAATCTGCGTACGGATTCCTACGACGACGATGAAACAACGACAAAACCCTAAGTTAGATTCGGTACGAACGGATAATGATACGAACGAATGAACGTTAAGAATCGAAAGGAAACGAGGGCCAAAGTTGTGATCGTGGTTGTCCAAGCCACGATCGCGCTTTTTAAGGCAAGCCGCGGTCGCGGTTTGGACTTTCGCGGTCGCGGAATTCTGGGCAGCTTCCGCGGTCGCGGAATTCATCCCCGCGATTGCGGATCCCCTTCCGACGCAACTCCCACTTCGACTTCGAAGCTTACCGACGAACCAACTAACGACAATAGCCTCACCACCTTGCAATGCCACCACTCCAAGCTTCCAAAGGCACTCCGACGACCACCAAAAGCTCTGACGAGACTCCGATGAACTTAAGAACTCCGGCGAGACACAAAGACAAGAGAAAGAGAGAGATATCGATCTGAGGATGGAGATTCAAGTTGCCCCCGACCTCCTTTTATAGGGGAAAGGATAGCTCAACGCCGGCAACCTAATTGTTCTGCCTCCCCCATCGACGAAACGCCGAACACGAACCGGCGAACTCGGATAAGAACGACCCCGAAAACGACGAACGGATTTCCGCGGTCGCGGAAATGCCGCAATCGCGTCCGTTGGCCTATGGTCGCGGATCTCGCTTCGAGGGCATGCTAAATCTTATTTTTAACACTTCCAAAATATTCTTAGACCCCATATACTATAAATGTATATTATTATGATCAACTAATCTTACTGATGCTATAGAAATTGCCCATCATGTCTTTCTTACAAAACGATAGTTCGGGACTTTTAGGGGTTATTACAGGATTAGATGGTCACTTTCACTCTATGGTGTTCGGGTTAAGCTTGGGGGAAGTACTCTGCTTTCCTTTAAGCTTGTGTGTGTTGTGTTGATGTGTTGGTGCCTTGGAGATTCATGATTAGGTGCAATTCTTGGTGGAGATAGTTTTGTTGTGCTTCCTGAGACCTTGGGTATTTCATTGGAGGAGTAGGTTTCTATTAGCTTACTCGAGGACGAGCAAGGTTTAAGCATGGGGGAATTTGATCCGTTGTACTTTGTAATGCGTAACTAGGAGTTGTTATTAGAGTTTTGGGTGCCATTTGTGTGTGTTTAGAGCATAAGTTAGGAGAATGGAGTTGAGGAGAAGGAAGTGTGATTTGGTGGTTTTGAAGTACTTAAATGAAGACTTAAGAAGATGGAGGAGGAAGCCACAAGAGAAGACCGAAGAAGAAACTGAAGAGCGCTACAGAAGGATTTCTGCGAGCGCGGATCATCCAACCGCGGTCGCGGAATAATGCAACAAGCAGCGAAGCTCCAGAAAGTTTTCCGCGGTCGCGGATATCTTGCCGCGGTCACGGACACTGTTCATACGCGCGAAGCCGGGATTTCATCCGAGTTTACTTTATTTTATTTTATTTCTTTTATTTTATTTCCGTTTGTCTCCCCCATACTTAGAACAATGTGGGGGCCGATATGGCTCAATCTGAATATGTTGCACGTCACTAGATAAAGGCTTATAGCCTTGTATGGTTAGTGCAGGGGGGCAAGTGCCCAAATTAGAGGGAATAGAATTTCCTACATCATCTAGTAAGACATCACCAACATACACTTTATGCAACTCACTAGGTCCTTCATTAGTAGAACCCTCAACTACGGTCTCCACTGCATCAGTTTTAACATTTTCATGCACAGAATTATCAATATCACTAAGGCAGAGAGGAGTGGTCAATTCAATGGAGTTGGCTTTATGAATATTATGTTCAAATATTATTCCATCAAATTCCATAGTTAAAGTCCCACTATCTACATCAATCTTTGTCATGGAAGTTTTCATAAAAGGTCGCCCTAGCATAACAGGGGCAACATGCTCATTATAATCTATGTCCATAACAAAGAAATCAGCATGGAAAATTAAGGAACCTATCCTTACAAGTACATCCTCCACTATACCCTTAGGGGGCACACATGATCCATCAGCCAGTTGTATAACAATGTTAGAGTTGTGCAAGGGTCCTAGTTCCAATTTTTCAATCAATGAATAAGGTAGAACATTAATTGAGGCACCCAAGTCTAGCAATGCTTTCTCAAAAAGATGCCCACCTATAGTGATAGGAATAGTAAAAGTACCTGGATCCTTGCATTTTGCGGGCAGACGCTTCTGAACTACCGCTGAAACTTGTTCACCTACTGGACTCTTCTTCTGGGTCTTCTGCTTCTGAGTCCTCTTCACTATGCACAGCTCCTTTAGGAACTTGGCATATCGCGGGATAGCCTTGATAAGCTTGAGCAGGGGTATGTTCACCTCGCAGTTCTGAAATGTCTCGAACAAGTCTCTGTCGTCGACGACTCTCTTAGCCTTCAACACCTCAGGAAAAGGTGCAGGTGGATTTTCCGAACCTAGAGGAGGGAACATGGGGCGAATGTAATTATCAACATAGGTCTCATCAACGGGAACAGATTTTTGAGGGCCAGGTTGCGGCGAGCCCACCGCGGGGCGTAAGTCATCGCCGCGGGGCGGTGGGGTCGCGGTGTCTTTACTGGGTTCAGGCGCCAGGTCACGGCGAGGGTCGCCGCGGGGCGGTGTCAATGAAGCTCCTTTACCGGCTCCTCCCTCAGTTTCTGGCCGACCCGCGGTGACATCCACCGCGGGGCGTTCAGTGATTTCCTTTTCGAACTCGTTCTCCTCTTCAGCATTAGGAGCAACGATCAATTTCTTACCACTTCTGAGCGTGATAGCACCCACGTTCTCTCTGGGATTCACACTGGTCTGGGATGGTAGAGAATTTGATGCCCTTTGGTTAATCTTGGTTACCTCATCGGCTAACTCACCAATCTGCCTCTCCATGTTCTTGATACTCGACTCAGTGGCCTGCACATGTGTGGCAAAATACTAAGTCAGAGTCTTTAGCATATCTTCCGTAGAGGCTCCAGATGTTTGGCCCTGGGGCCTTTGTTGATAAGGGGCTCTCTGCTGGTACTGTTGTTGTGCCGGTTGGTAATGTTGTTGCTGCACTGGCTGTTGACCACCTTGAGGGTCACTCCATCTAAAGCCTGGGTGGTCACGCCCTCTCTGATTGTAATTGGGCTGTCCACCATATTGTGGTCTAGGGGGTTCGTAACCTCCTACAGCGTTTACTTCAGCAATACCTTCCTCTTGCAGCTGGGGACAGGTATCGGTATGGTGGGACTGGTTAGAGCAAAGTCCGCACGCTTTAACTTGTTGATGGGCGTTTTGGTTCGCCATCCTCATCACCAACTGCTTCAGCTCGGCCAACTCTGTCAACACCGGGCTTGGTCTTGCAGGGGTCACAGCATTGACCGCCTTTCTCTGGTACGTCTTTCCGAAGCTCCTGGTACTCTCGCTCATCTCCTGGAGTCTCTCTATAGCTTCATCTGGTGTCAGGTTCAGAATACTTCCACCGCATGCAGCGTCAATCATTCTCCTCTCTTGGTCCAGCAGACCGTTGTGCAGATAGAGGACAAGGTCCTGCTTGGCATATCCATGGAACAGACAGCTGGAGCAAAGCCTCTTGTACCTCTCCAGATAGTCATAGAGTGTCTCATCACCAGCCTGCTCAATGTTGGAAATTGCCTTTTTCAAAGCATTCGCCTTCTTCGTGGGAAAGTACTTGTCCAGGAACGCTTTGTGCAGTTTAGTCCATGTATCTATGGTTCCTGGCGGCAGGTGGTAATACCAATCGCTTGCGGAATCGAGTAGGGAGAAACCAAAAGCTCTCATCTTGATCTGGTCTTCCGTCACATTCCTGGGCTTCATCGTCATACAGACATTGTGGAACTTGCCCAGGTGAGAGATCGGATCCTCTCCACTCAGCCCGTGGAATTTAGGGAGATAAGCAACAACTCCCGACTTCAATTCAAAGTTCACCCCTTCTCCAAGTGCAGGGATGATCACAGCCAGGGGTTGTGCTCTAATATTCGGCTCAGTCAATTCTCTCAGTGTTTCGGCCATTGCAACGGCTGGGATATTGGCAGTCTCAACAGTTTCTGTCTCAACGGTCTCGGTCTCAGTGGTCACGACTGTCTCTACTCCTGCTTCTTCTCTTTGATTGCGCAGGCTCCCAAGGAATGTTCTGTCAATCTCTGAATCAAAAGCAGCTAGAAGAGGGTCAGTACTACGGGTGTCGACCATAAGATAGGTCTCCACCAACAATCAATCACGAAAACACACAATAGACAAAAACCCTCCCCGGCAACGACGCCAAATTTGACGGTGGCTAAAAGATGCACAAGCAAATGTCGTTGATTAGCCTCAATCAAAGTAAAATTTCCTAACAGACCTACTAAACAGAAGTATAGCAGACAAGTAAGGGTCGATCCCACAGAGAAGGTTTGATATAGTATGCAACCGTGAATGACAAGTAACAGAAACGAGGGGAGTTTAGTTATCAAGAGAACAAAGCAAACAAAGCAAATGAATTGAGTTGAGTTTAGAAAATATAATGAGGGAAAAGTAGTTCTACTAGAGCGAAATCCACAAGTACAGAGATAAAGATCGATCACTGAAATCTATTTCGTCCAAGTTCTTTAATTATCCTTATAGTCGTTCCCACCCTGATCTTAAGTACTATTGATTCTCACAGTTGTCAATAGACTTATTACTATGCCAATAATAAAGTACCACTGATTCTCACAGTTGTCAGCGTACTTTAGCACCAACACAGCAATAGCAATACACACAAGGATATAGGATACATGCAAGTAGAAAGACGTACAAGTACTCATTCCCCTACTTAACATGCAACTGATTCTCACTCACAATTGTACACTCGGAACCACTATACGCACAATTGTGTTTGCCACTAGATATGCACTCGGAACCCCTATATGCAATCCTAGCAATTGATGAAAAGCATTCAACCTAGTTGATCAGGCTAAGAAGAACAACAAGAAATCAAGATCAATATAACCAAGAGAATCAATCCAACACTTATAAGGATAAGAACAAGGAATATAAATCTCACAAACACATCAACTGTACTGCTTCAATCGTCTAGTAGAACAAAGGGAAGTTAGTTCTCCATCAAAGGGGATGAAAAACTAAGAAAAGTAAAAACGATGATAACAAAATAGTCCAAGTCTCTGTAATAGTGTGTCTGTCATAGTGTGTCCTCCTCTTAACCTAGAAAGATGGCTTAAATAGTCTTAACAAACTAGGTTAAACTAAAGCGGAAATTAAAGGAAACAGAATAATAATAAAATAAAGTCTCAAACATAAAAGGAAAGAAAATCATCTCTGGCGCGAGGTCATTAAGCACAGCCACCGCGGGGCGGCGAATTCCACCGCGAGGTGTCGAACTTCCACCGCTGGGCGGTAGCATCCTCTGGCGCGGGCTCCATCTTCACTGAGAGTCACTGCCGGGCCGCGATACTTCTGACGCGGGGCGGTAAGCTCAATTCTCCAGCTCTCTTCTTCTCTGCTTCTGCTGCCCTTCAATCCTACCAAGTGTTGGTAGTCTTCTCCATGAATGCTCCAGCAGCTCCATCCATCCTCATGCTTCATCTAAGCTGCAAATCCTAGAATTTCTTCACTTCTCTCCATAACATCTGGATTGCAGACTTAGCACCAAAATTCATCTAAAACCTCTCCTTATCATGCTAATAATTGCTAGTAAAGGTGTATGAAATAACACCTATCAATAATCTAGGATCAACCTATCAAATGAATGGTGGATATTTTGTCTGGCTGATAGGTGTTATTTCATACACCTTTACTAGCAACTATTAGCATAATTTGAAGGAGTTTTGGATGAGTTTTGGTGCTAAGTCTGCAATCTAGATGTTATGGAGAGAAGTGAAGAAATCCAAGGATTTGCAGCTTAGATGGAGCATGAAGATGAGGATGGATCTGCTGGAGCATTTATGCAGAAGGTTACCAACACTTGGTAGTAATGGAGAGCAGCAGAAGAAGAGAAGAAGAAGAAGAGAGCTGGAGGATTGGAGTTCACCGCCCCACGGCGATCCTCGCCGCGACCCGGCGATGACTCTCAGTAAAGAATGGAGCTCGCGCCAGAGGAAGCCATCGCCCAGCGGTGGAGAGTTCGACTCCCCGCGGTGGATCTTCACCGCCCCGCGGTGGCTGTGCTTAGTGACCTCGCGGCCAGAGTTATTTTATTTTACTTTATTTCCTTTTATGCATTAGTCAGATTTCCTTTATTTTATTATTTTATTTCCTTGTAAGATATGGTTTGTGATCTTGGGGATTTAGGTTAACTCTATTTAACCTCTTTTCCCACAGCCTCCAAATCATCATCATCAGACGCACTATTGTTTCAACATAATTTCTAATTAGAGTTTTTCATCCCCTTTGATGGAGAGCTAATTTCCCTTTGTTCTGCTAGACGATTGAAGCAGTACAGTTGATGTGTTTGTGAGATTTCTATTCCTTGTTCTTATCCTTATAAGTGTTGGATTGATTCTCTTGGTTATATTGATTATTGATTTCTTGTTATTCTTCTTAGCCTGATCAACTAGGTTGAATACGTTTTATCAATTGCTAGGATTGCATATAGGGGTTCCGAGTGCATATCTAGTGGCAAACACAATTGTGCGTATAGGGGTACCGAGCGTACAATTGTGTGTGAGAATCAATTGCATGTTAAGTAGGGGAGTGAGTACTTGTACGTCTTTCTACTTGCATGTATCCTATATCCTTGTGTGCATTGATATTGCTGTATTGGTGATAAAGTACGCTGACAACTGTGAGAATCAGTTGTGCTTTATCATTGGCATAGTAATAAGTCTATTGACAACTGTGAGAATCAATAGTACTTACGATCAGGGTGGGAACGACTATAAGGATAAATAAACGAACTTGGACAAAATAGATTTCAGTGATCAAACTCTATCTTTGTATTGTGGATTTCGGTCTAGTGGAACTACTTCCACTCATCATACTTTCTTCCTACATAAACCAAATTTGTTTACTTTGTTTGTTCGCTTTCTTGATTACAAAACCCCCCCAATTACTTGTTACTTGTTACTCGTCATTCACGTTTGCATACTACATCATACCTTCTCTGTGGGATTGGACCCTTACTTGTCTGCTATACTCTGTTTAGTAGGTTGGTTAGGATAGTTTACTTTGATAAGGCTAATCAACGACATTTGCTTGTGCATCTTTAGCCCCGTCACTGGCTAAGTGCTTTTCCCCAATTGATTTCAACCTTTGTTTTTATTTACTTTGTTACTTTGAAACCAAATCAACAAAACCCTCTTTGTTACCTTTGACATACAATTGTGCATTTAGAAAGATTACTTCCTCTCTGTGGGATTCGACCCTTGCTTGCCTATTCTACTAGTTTAGGTTGTTAAGGATTATTTTGTTTAGGTGTCGCGATAACGCCTATCAATTACTTTGATAGGCACTACGACTTTAGCCTCGTCAAGCGCCCAACAATTTTTTTTAAAAAAAATGGTGGGCGCTACGCAATTAGGTGGCGCCCAAAGGGTATCTAGTATATACCCTTGGGCGTCACCTAGTTGCGCCCAAAGGGTTTCTATTGTTCTGTAGGGTTTAAGGAGGGTTTAGGGTTTCGGGTTTGGGGTTATATCCTATAGTTATATACTATGGTTATATCCTATAGTTATATACTATGGTTATATCCTATAATTATATACTATGATTATATCCTATAGTTATATACTATGATTATGTCTTATAGTTATATAATATGATTTTATTCAATAGTTATATACTATGGTTATATCCTATAGTTATATATTATTATTATATTTCTATAGTTATATACTATGATTATATCTTATAGTGATATACTATGATTATATCTCATAGTGATATACTATGATTATATCTTATAATGATATACTATGATTATATCTTGTAGTGATATACTATGATTATATTCAATAGTTATATATTATGGTTATATTCTATAGTTATATACTATGGTTATAGTCTATAGTTATATACTATAGTTATGTCATAAGGCGAAAAAATGCAGTTATCCTAACGAGCGCCTATCGGCGTTGAACTGCCCCAACCACCATCATACATTTCAAGGTTCGAAGCAATTTAGCAAAATATTCGGTCGATATCTAGATATTGGAAGTTATTTTTCCAACTTAAACTTGAAAATCTTAAACTATGTACTACAATGATAAAGACCTAATACCCTAAAACCCTAAAAAACCCTACACTATCCCCCACACAGCCCTATGGGCACAACATGGTTGCGCCCAAGCCCTAGGGCGCTACCTAGTTGCGCCCAAAAGCTCTATGGTGTTTTGTTTTTGGGTTTAGGAGGGTTTTTGGGTTTAGGAGGGTTTAGGGTTATATCTTATAGTTATATTATAATTATATCCTATAGTTATATACTATGGTTATATCCTATGGTTATATACTATGATTACATCATATATTATATACTATGATTATATCCTATATTATATACTATGATTATATCATATAGTTATATACTATGATTATATCCTATAGATATATAATATGGTTATATCCTATAGTTATGTACTATGGTTATATCCTATAGTTTATATACGATGGCTATATCCTATAGTTATATACTATGGTTATATCCCATATTTATATATTATGGTTATATCCCATAGTTATATAGTATTGTTATATCCTATAGTTATATACCATGGTTATATTCCATAGTTATATTCCATAGTTATATACTATAGTTATGTCATAAGGCAAAAAAATCTAGTTATCCTAACGAGCGCCTATCGGCGTTGAACTGCCCCAACCACCATCATACCTTTCAAGGTTCGAAGCAATTTTAGCAAAATATTCTGTCGATATCTAGATATTGGAAGTTATTTTTAAAACTTAAACTTGAAAACCTTAAACTTTGTACTATAATGATAAAGACCTAAACCCCAAAAACCCTAAACCCCCACACAACCATTTGGGCGCAACATGGTTGCACCCAAAACCTTGGGCACCACCTAGTTGTGCCCAAAGGGTTGTATGGGGGAATGTTTTTGGGTTTAGGATTTAGGGTATAGGGTTTAGGGTTTCATATATTATAGGGTAGTGTGAAGTATTTCTGACCCTAATCCGCATAATGGATATTCAGCACGTATATATGGCCCGAATGTTTCAAGAACTTATGTGTGGAATATTTTGGGGTTCTTCCGTCTGCCATGGTTTTTCGGACGAAAGAGTCGTTTTAGCCGAAAATGGTATATCTTCAATAAACCCTAAACCCAAAACCTTAAATCCTAAACCCAAAAAAATGCCAAATTTGATTCTCTCTCACAAAATGAACCCTTTGGGCGCAACTAGGTGGTGCCCAAAGGGTATCTAGACATGACAAGCCAAAGCGGCACCCACAGCCGCCCTGTAGGCCCCTTTGGGTGCAACTGTGTTGCGCCCACTGCCTTAGACGCCACCTAGTTGCGCCTAAGGGGTTTCTAATGTTTTTTTAGGATTTAGGTTTACGTTTTTGGGTTTAGGGTTTAAGATTTTCGTACATTCGAATACAAAGTCTAAGATTGATTATTTGATTTTAGATTAGGGGGGGAACTTAAATTTTTTCTAAGTTTAAAACTTAACATTTTGTCCAACTTAAACTTGGAAATGTTAAACTTTGTACTTTAATGATAAAAGATGACTTTTGGGTTTTATATAAGTACGCTAAGGTTTCATATATTACAGTATAATGTATGATATGTTGCAAAATTGAAGGTTATTAACTAGTGGACAATAAGAATTGGAAAACCCTAAACCTTGAAACATTACCGTAATTTACATAAGTATAGGAAACTACAAATTGGAAAAAGAGTGGATTTACATCGACTAAACATATCCAACTCCATCCCGATCCAACATTTGTAGTAGTTCGATATCCTAAGCACTATGACTAAAGAAATATTCCCCCCCCTGACCACCTATGGTCCGTTCCGTGACGTAATCTCTCATCCCAGACTCAAACGGTTTATCCCATCCTTCAACACTTGCATCTTTGCATCGGGTCCAAACGTGGGGCAGGAGTGGAATTGGACAAAGATCATCAACTAGCCAAACCTGTAAAAATTCAAGCATTAGAATACATAAAAAATAAATAAAGGTTAATGATGATCGAATGTGAAAATGCATACCGATACAAAATGGTCATGGTTGCCTACAAGGGCTATCGCATGCACCGTAGTGGGAGGTTATGCGTCTGGGGGAGCCCACATTGGGAGGCATGTGTGAGGTCCAGACAGTGATAGTACAACAAGAGCCACCTGGAATCGTGTGGCAAACGCCAAGCCGACCATAGGAACTTCCATCCAGTGATGGATCAAGCACACTCCGGTATAATTCACTAACCTGATCAGCTCTGTTATCGGGGTAACAACACAGGTCGGGGTGTACAACGCTCGACGTTGTTGTAGCTCCTTGGAAAGCTTCCATCGGACGTAGTCATAATTGTCTTGGTTCCCCCTGATAATACAACCAGTAAACAGTACCCACAATGACCATCGCACATTACATTCTATACTCATGCAATGTAGGCGAACATGAATGAATCAATATTATCTCGACCCTAGTTGAAGCCGAGGTAAATCACTTCCTTCGTGTCCTTAGGTGGTCCAGTAGTGCTACGCTTGCCAGGTGAAACTCTGCTGCGCGGTTTACTGCTTGGAGGACGTCCTTTAGATCCCACGGATGAATTTTTCCGCTCCTCAACCTTCTTCTTTTTTTCCTCGTCCTTCTTTTTTTTTCGGCCGCCCTGTGCTCAAACCAACTCGGGTCCCTCTTCGTATCGTTCTTCTTCTTTTTAGGTCTCCCCTTCTTGGTTGAAGCGGCTGGGGGCTCTTCTGCGGTACACGATCTCGACTCACATAAGTCTTTGTACTTGCGGGTAAACTCGGTCTTAAGCTCTAGGGGCAAATCCTTGTTGGCCCAATCTCCACACATGGCACCTAAGATGACATCTTCTTCTGTGAAAAAGTCGTCCTCATCCGATTCGAGCTCGGGAAGACGCACTCCTTCCCACTTGATTTGCTTCCAATAAATATGAATTGCACTTGGCTTCAATGGGGTACCGGCCTTTACATAGTCCTTGATCCTGTGTGGGCAAGGCAAGTCTAGGGAGGATTTCCAAAGCACATCACGTCATTCTTCATCGGGTATTTTTCCTTCCTTTGCCCTAACAACTTCCTTGTATAGCATTCTTAAGCACTTTTCCGGGACCTTATAAAGAATGCGCCTGAAAAAAGCCTTCACCCAACTCGGCCCATTTACGATCTATGTGGGCACCTTAAAAGCACTATGCTCCATATCACCCATGATTTCTCGAATCTGATCAGCAAACATATTGTCAATTTGTTGCACGAGGGTGTCCAAGCCTCCAACATACGATTTGATCCCGTCCTTCAACACAGAGTGCTTACTCTCAACCCTGAAAATAGAACTCAAGTTACACTTAGTATATATTGATACGTATCTAAAGGGGTTTTCCTAGTTGCACTTATGAATTTACCTGTTTGATGATCTTGTGGTGAAATGGAGAACTGTGTCGCACCACGCACAGACTAGCATCTCCTTGTAATGATCAAGCCATACCCTCTTCACGTACTCCATCAGTCAGGGTAGCTTATTCCATTTCTCTGTCAAGTATTGAAGTAGTGCCTCATACACATCCTCAGTGGGCGACCTCAACAACCAACAAACATTACCACTAAAATGGTCTAAGTTGTCAATACATTTCATAGCATAACCTTACACGTTGCGGTTGACATGGACCCTACACAACAGATGCTGTGAATTGGGAAAGACTGCTTCGAGAGCGTTCACAAGACCGAGCTCTCGATTTGACATGATCGCCTTAGGTTCCTATCTCCCGAGCATGATCTTAAGGCGCTGTAAGGCCCATACATAGTGCTCCGTCGTCTCATCATACATGAATACGATCGCAATACAGAACGTATGGTTGGTGCAAGTGAATCCAACAAACTCCAACAAAGCATGTCGTACCTATAAATGTAAAAATTAGAACATTTATATGCAATTACATATTTTAGATGTAGTAATATCGATAACTAAACTTCCATACCTGTTGGTCTTGTAGGTCTGATCCATGATGACGACGTGGGGGAACAAATGCACACAAATGTCTAGCTTTGGGGTGACAAATAAAAATGTCACTCAAAACCTTCTTCCCTTCTTCATTGCGAACCTTCTCGGTGCTTGTATAATAACCTCTCGCGTGTAGAAAATCCAGCGTGTATTGCGGCACCGTCAAATTCCCGCCATTATCCCATTGATTCCTATGAATATAGGAAACTTGTATTTCCCGCCTCTCCTTAGCCTTGTAAATTGTAATTGTACAGTTGGTTCCTTGATGTCAAGCATTTGGGATCCGTCTTTAGAAATAGACTCATAATAGCCTTCGGCTTTATGTCGGAGGCTGACAAAACATTCGCGCACTCTCGTTGTTCCTGTGAAAGTCGCTCGGCAAATGCATGACCAATCAAACTACTTGAAGGATCATGGTCGTGCCATCCTCTAACGACTGATAATCTCCACCTGTCAGATTTGATCCAATTTCCTTTCACAAGCACCCCACACAACTGAAACGGGCACTCACTCTTCTTTGTCCTCAATTTGTATTTCCGTGTAGGGATTGTCTCGGGACCCTCAACCTCCTTCTTCTTCACCGCCGATCTATATGACCCAGACTTCTCACACGACAATATGACCTTTCTAGCCCATGATTTACTTATAACGATCACCATACACAGTTCCAAACCTACATTCTGAGTCCAATTGATCATACTGTCTCTATCACTCTATTCCTCACTTGTAGTAAAATGAGCAGAATAGTCCACTGGAGAAAAATCGCTATCACTCGAGTCGTCCTATTTATTTTCAAAAATATTATACATTAGAGGTTTTTCTAAGAGCGTTTCAAAAAACTAACATAACGATGTTCTGAACACAAACATATAATTTACTTAATAAATGATAAACTAACACATGTGATCATCCTATTTTTGTCGCAAATAAATATATCGAAAATACCACCTAAAAATACTAACATATTGTCCACTAACCTAAAACATGTAATCATTCCATTTATTTCACAACTATATAATAGGATACAGAAAATACCACCTAAAAAGACTAACATAACGTCATTAACCTAAAACATGGAACCATCCTAATGTAATGATCGTATGTACATTTTAATGAACGTTCTAAACTACAACAAACGACTTTAATCTACTAAATTTCAAATAAACTTGGGAAAAAACATATACGTACCCGTAAATCATCGTAATAAATCAAATCAAGACCGGATGCATCATCGTAGCTTGGGGAAGACATTCTTTTAATATTTCTTGATTTCAATTCGGTGGTATGTTCAAATGGACCAAATAACTATCACATATACCAAAAAAATTACCGTTTTAAAACGGTAACTTTTTGGACGCTACGTCGTTGTGCCCAAAAAGTGTTGAACCGGTCTAGATGAAGAATCGGTTCAATAATCTTTTAAAAATCATTTTCAAAAAAAAAAAAACCCGAACCTTGGGCGACACCCAAAGATTTTTTTGTCTTGGACGCCACTAGATTGCGCCCAAGATAATTTTTTTACACGATTACTTTTCGGCGCATAGACATTTTTGCCGTTTAGCGCATAGGGCTCGAGCGTAACGTGTGGTAAGGGCCCACACGTTACGTGTGACAGTGATCCACACGTTACGTGTTACAGTGATCCACACGTAACGTGTGGGCCCATTTCACACGTTACGTGTGGTTTGTACCCACACGTTACGTGTGGTTTGTACCCACACGTTACGTGTGGTGTTATAGTGTATATTATATTGTATGATTATATTATACTTTAGGGTATTTGTGTATGTCATATTATTGTATATTTTTAGTATTTATTTGTGGTTCAATGTTGAATTATTAATTATTTTATATATATTATAATGTTATGTGTATGAATGTTGTATCATATTATTGTTTATTTGTAGTATTTATTTGTTTATCTAAAAACCCTAAAAAAAACACCCCAAAATAATCAACATAGAAGATAGAATAGAATTGTTCATTACGTTGGATGACTACAACCACATTTAGCTCACAATACAAGAAATAATACAAGTTCTTCATAAACTTAGAAAACCTAGCACAAAATAAATGACATCGCCTAGTTGCGTTTGAAGAAATTAGGATAGTCTCTGGTAAAACTTTGCAACATATCATGTCTCTGCTTTGATAAAATTGATTGCTCCCTACAAAGGTTGATAGTACGTAAACAACATTACACAATAGATACGACATCAAGGCAATATACGATGTACATCATTATATAGTTTGAGATTATACCTACGCATCTTATCCAGATCTTGTAAAAGTTCTTGATTTTGCTTAACAAGATCTTGATTTTGCTTAACAAGATCTTGATTCTCCTTAACAAGATCTTGTTTTTCCTGCCATTGTTGTCGAATAACCGTGTGTGCCCTGTCCTCGTACATAGAATCAATATTCTTCCTGTATAAACACCCCAGTCTTGGGCATCCCCAATACCTCCTTCCGTAGTTTCACTGTAAATCCCAAGTACGGACAATGGTTTTCAAATTACACTCGCATTGTGGAGCACTTATTTGTTGATGGTGCCTATTTGGGTTTGATGATGATTCGGATGAAGATGCCATTATTTGTTGTAGTGCTTGGTTTCCTACAAATCCATTAATATGAAAAGGCCAATTAGGGTTACTAAATCGAAAGAAACTGGAAGAAGAAGTTTACCCACAAATGAATCTTCAAGCCCCGCCTGTGTTAGACTTGTTGTAGTGAACAAACAACCCTAATTAATGCATCTTAAATCGAAAGAAACTGGAAGAAGAAGCTTACCCACAAATGAATCTTCAAAACCCGCTTGTGTTGGACTTGTTGTAGTGAACAAACAATCCTAATGCCTCTTATATAGTGAAATGATATGTGTTTGACAGCTAATCTATAGCTATATACAACTATATACAGTTGTAGTATATAATGACCTCAACCACTAGCATTAAAGACCTCAACCACTAGCATTAAAGACCTCAACCACTCTTACCCTAATAACCCTAAACCCTAGACCCTAAACCTCAACCACTCCCACAAACAATGTAACTCGCATACCCAAATTCACCCTTATTAATTAAAGATAAACCCTAAATCCTAAACCCTAAACTCTAACCCTAACCCTAAACCCTAACCCTAAGCCTAACCCTAACCCTAACCCTAACCTCATTAGCCTAAACTCTACCCCAATACCATAACCCTAAACCCCCAAACACTAATGAAACCCTAAACCCTACCTACGCCTAAACCCTAAACCCTATGCTATACGTTACGTGTGGAAGAGGCTCACACGTAACGTGCCAAGCTTCCAAACTCGTTACGTGTGCAATGGGTTGACCCGTAACGTGTGGTGCAGTCTGTAAAAAAACGCATTGGATTAACCGTCTTGTCCCCACCTAACTGTAATAATGACCCGTCTTCTTCCCCGGCTAACACCCATTTCGAACCCATTTCGAGCCTAAACCCTCATTTGAAACACTCACAAATTCTTGTTTTGCACTCTCAATATTTGTAAAAAAAATGGATAATCCGAACAACAACGAGTCTTGGAGCAACAATGGGGAAGATATTGATATACCGAACGAGGTAAATTCTATTACGTAACCCTAAAGTTCTCTTTTTGTTGTTGTTTTGAGCATGTTTAAAGTTTTTAGCTTGATGGTTAGGATTTTGAGAGCTATGATAGTTGTTGTTTAGGGTGTTAGACATGATATTTATTGTTTAATATTAAGGATCTCATTTTATTGTTTAAGGGATTAGAAACAAAGATTGAGCATTGTTTATGGTTTATGGTTGCGAAGTTGCTGTTACATTGAAGAACACACGTTACAGGTGAATAGTGTTCACACGTTACGTGTGGATGTCTTCCACACATAACGTGTGAAACACTCCCACACGTTACGTGTGAAATCACCACCAGAAACCAGTGTCATTCTGTAATATGGCACAGTTTGTCACAAACCGTGCCATTTTACAATTAGTGCACTATACTGATGAGATGATTTCATGTGTATGCAGACGAACTATTATTTATACGAGGGGTTAAACAATATCTCCCTCAATGACTGAAGCACCCCGGAGAAGACATTTCCAGCTTGGGAAACGCCTCAAAAGCTTCAGAATTGGAACACGTTTCCTCCAGAAGAATCTTCATCTTATGCTACCCCACAGTTTTGCTTTTCATCACTACACACACAGCCTCAGTTTAGTGTACCACCGGAGGAGGATGTTTATGTCTCTGCGGATTATTGGAGCTTCTTTACAACGGATAAAATCTGGGAGTCTAGAAGAAGCATTTTTGTGGGCGCGGGAGAAGGCTATGTGTAAACACTTCTGCATCAAAAAGTGGAGGAATAAACCTTCCACCCCTTCGACCCTTGGGGGGACTTGGTTACCGTGTGATAGGCATGGACAAAACGTGCCTAAAGGAGCTGACCAAGTGAGAGACATCACAAGGTCGAAGAAGTGTGGGTGTCCTTTCATGTTGAGGCTGAAAGAAGGGCCGAAGGGATTGTGGAGGATCATTGTACAACATGGAACTCATAATCATGTCATAACATATAATTTGTATGGTAGTGCACTAGCTGGGCGACCAAGCGCTGAAGAGAAGGAGATTATTAGGGTGATGACGTTCAACCATTGCAAGCCGCAAAAGATTCATACTACAATCCATTCGTCCCCTGGCAATTTGACCAAGATGAAGCAAGTATACAACATAATGCATGAGATAAGAAAGAAGGGCATGGAAGGAAGAACAGTTGTGCAACAGTTCTTCTATGAGTGCAATGAGAAGGGATATTTCATGGAGCATAGATTCAACAAGGAGACCAACAAGATAACAGATATCTTCTTCGCAAGCCAGGATCAGTTGTCGTTGCTGAAGGCATTTCCGTACATTGTGCTGCTGGACTCTACATATGCAACTAACTGGTTAGTAACATACATATGTATTATACTCTTCATTTGTTCATGTCAAGGTTAGGATGCCATAATATTTTATATATGATTATGTGTGCAGCTACAATTTGCCCTTCCTTGAAATTGCCGGCATCACATCTGTTTGGAAAAACTACAATATTGCCGGGGTGTTTCTGGAGAAGGAGGACGAAGACAGTTACAAGTGGGCCATAGAGCAACTTGCAAAGATGTTTGTCAAGGTGCAACGAGCACCCACATGTTTAGTAACTGATCGGGAGAAGGCATTGATGAATGCCTTAGAGAAGCAGTTTCCAGAAGCCAAATTCCTCCTATATAGGCGGCATGTGAGGAAGAATATTGAAGACTTCGGGAAGAAGGCCATGGATAAGTTTAGGGGCACAACGTTTTCCAACGACTGCATGAAACTCTTCAAGGAAACGACCATACAAGGGTACGAAGCATCACTCTGGAAGCTGAAGTGTGATTGTAAGAAATCTCCAAAATGTCTCCAGTACCTACAAAAAAACTGGCTTGACCCCTACAAGGAAAGAATCGTCTCCGTATGGACAGATACAGTGTTCACGCTCGGTACTACCACCACTAACAGGTTTGTGCATCAACATTTTTTCTAAATTTAGCTAGTTATTTGAACTTAGTTAGACCTTTACAACAATATACTGATTTCGGATTCTTGATTGTAATACAGGGTTGAAGGGGCCCATTCTAGTCTGAAAAGCTTCTTCATAAGGAACGATGGCAACCTTTGCACTGTGTTCGATCAATATCATATACGGTTGCGCAGTCATATTGGTGAGATAAGGGGGGCATTGAATGAGAGCATTGGAAAGAGATATACGCTGCTAACGAACGCACATCTTTTCTCCAAGCTGCACTTCAAGGTCTCTGCGGTTGCACTGACTCGTTTGATTGAGGAATACAGGAAAGGAGAAGCTCCATTGTGGAGCACTATATGCAGATGCCAGATGAGGGTCATAGATGGCTTGCCTTGCGTGCATGACATGGCGCAAAACGTGAGGAGCGAGACCCCAATTGAACCTAGCTCATTGCATCCGTTCTGGAGGCAATTGACCTTGTCAGAAGTGAAGACAGAAGAAGAGGAAGAAGCCTGCACACGCAGAGTGAATAGATCGTTGCTTGACGAATTTGCCCAAAGCGTCTTCCCCACATTGCCAGTTGAGGTTCAACAAAGAGCTGTCTCCACGCTTAGAAGTATAGCACATCCTGAGCAGACTACTCTGCAAGAGCCAGCCAAAGTCAGGCATAAGGGTCGGCCTCAAGGAGCTCTGAACTTTGCCACCAAAAGACAACCGTCATTATGGGAGCACACTGACCAACAGATGGACGGAACACCTCCGAAAAAGCAAAATGGAAGACCACCGAAGACGGGCCTACCCTTACCATGTGGTGCCACGTCATTGATCAAGAACCCGTGGCGATATGAAACCCAGTTCCCCAAGTGTATGAGACCACACTTTGGAGGATGGTATGAGATAGAGGGTGATGGAAACTGCGGGTACAGAGCAATTGCGCATGGTCTGGGCTTAGGGCAAGATCAGTGGCAATTTATTCGACGTACCATGATCGTTACGTTGAGAAAAGAGTATGAGCTACTCGCGCCACTTTGGGTGTCTACGATGACACTTGAGGCAATGGAGGCGATCCCATTGTTTAAGTCAATCGGGCCGTATGGCATCCACTCAACCTAAACACAATTGTATTTCAAACAACTTATCATGCATATAATTTCATATTTTAACATACTAGATAAGGACCGTATATGCACTTACACTCTCAACACGCATCCCATCCAGCTCCTCCCTATAATTCCTGGTCCGATTGGGTTGAATCGACATGTCCCATTTTCTGGCGTACGGGATCGGCTGTTGGGGGTCCCAGTATACACTCTGTGCAGGTCTAAACATGGGAAAGTATTGATATATCCATGCCTACAAAACAATTACATGTAAGTCAATTCCCTAAATAACAAATAACAAATATATCTATAACAAAAATTCAGATATAATTATTCAAGCCATGTAATACCTGAATCAGAGTGAAACATATGGACATGACCCGCGCCTACTTCTGTGTGCACTCGCCCAAGCTGCGGTACACATGGGCAAGAACACCGGTACCCCATGCATAGTCCGTGACCTTCGAGAGATCAGTCATGAACGGAGTGTAATAAACGGGCAACCGTTGCTGAGACTTGTCAGGAAAGAGGGAAGACCCGACCAAGTACAACAAGAACCCAGCCGCATGCTTCTTGTCAACCAAATCCTGGCAATGACCCCTAAATTCTGCCGCATGCACGTTACCGGCGACGATAGCACCATCCTCCAGCTCAAAAAACTCATGCGCCTGCTCCATCAACGCCTTCTTCAAATCATTGCGTGTGAGCTGCTCGTGTCATTTCTTTGGGGGCCCATGTCTTTCCCTTGTATTTTCAGCCCAAGGATCATCCACACATCATGGAGAGTTATAGTCATCTCTCCCCATGGCATGTGGAATGAGTTGGTTTCCGATTGCCAACGCTCGACAAAGGCACCAATCAACGTCTCATCCACATGCTCGTGCATGATGTCCGGTAGATGACATAGCCTGGACGCAAACGCCATGTTACCCCACGCGTCTTCCGTTGTGCAACGCCATGAGCGTAACTGCTTGCCTCGCTGCTGGAACCTCAAGGGTTGCACCGGCTGTATATGAACATATTTAAGCAATCCTTCAGACTTACTTAAAACAAGATTAATAATTAAAAGAAATAAAGTTACATGCAACTTACAATGCGCTGGTACAAGAGGTACGCCACGTGGTTCACATAACTCTTCAGGAGGTCCGGATAGCTCCAAAATCCAAAATCACCCACAGAGAACAACTCGGTCGAGTTTTCGACCGAGTTGTTCTCTGTTGGTTTCCAGAAGCTCCAAAATCACATCAGTTCACACGTAACAACGTGTGAACTGATCTCACACGTAACGTGTGGTGCACATTCACACGTTACGTGTGAATGTGCACATCCGACATTTCGCCGGTGAGTCGCCGGTGAAATTCCGGCGACTCTCCGGTCATCTTCTCCGGCGAGCATTCATTTAATCCGGCGGGTTTTTTTCATCAAAAAATACATGCAATTCATCCAAAATTGCACAATTTTTACAATTCTATCAATACTATCACTTTCACTTTCATACTTTCACACAAAATTCAACATAAATCCTCATGCAAACAATTACTTCAAAATTACCCAAAAAATCAAAAACAACCACAAAAGCTTCCCCAAAACATAGATCTACCACCCTAAACATCAAAATAACATAGATCTACAATATGGATCTACAATTACTAACAAAAAAACTTCAAATGTAACAAAACAAAACCAAACAACAATTTCTACTAACTAACCTTTCAAAGATCTTGAACGTAACGCGCGGAGTCGATCGATTCGTCACGATGAGAGCAAAGAGACGCGTAACGAGTATAAATTGTTGTGGTGCGGTTCGGATGAATGAAAGGAAAGGAGGAGCAAGATCTGGCTTTTAAAGCCAGATCCACTCCACACGTTACGTGTGGAGTGATCCCACACGTAACGTGTGGAGGTGCTCCACGCGTAACGTGTGGGGCAGTCTCACACGTTACGTGTGGGTCTTGAACGGGTGTCTTTCCGCGTGTATCGCGGAAAGCCTATTCTCACATTACGCGCGAGCCATATGCGTCAAAAGGCAAAAAATGCCTATGCACCGAATAATATAACTCTTTTTTGATTGGCACAACGTCGTGATGCCCAAAATGTGGTACACGAAATAAAAGAAAGTGGTGCAAAGATGAATTCCCTAAATAAATGAAATGAAGTTTCATTACAAACCATGAAGTATTATTTCTTAACTTTTTTTTTAGTCGAATTATTTCCTTATTTCTAAAAAGGCAGGCACAAACCGGAAGATCCACTCTGTCAATCCAACGTGGCCGGCGCCACCGTCATGAATTTCTTCTACTTTTATTAGTTTTTCTTTAGTATTTCCCTTCTCGTCTTCCACCTTTCTCCCCATTTCTCCTCAGTCCTCTCTCTGTCTCAAACGCACTCCTCTCCCTCTCTCTGTCCGAAATCTAAAAAGCTGTGCAGATAAATCAATCATTCACTCTCTTTATCTACATCCATCCCGCCTTTTCCCCCCCTTTTCTATAATTTTTCCGCCATTGCCAGCTCTTCTGCCCCTACCTTGTTCACCTTCCTCTCTCCAAAAGCCATTTCTAGTCATCGTCAGACCTTGGAGATAGTCAGTGGAAGTGGAACCATCTCAGGTTGGTTTCTCATCGAAATTCAACATAATTCCCAAATTGCTTGCGGTAGCATTGATCGTTTCTGTTCTGCAAGCATCTAGTTGATCGCTAATTCTTTCAGATCCCTACTGCTCTAAGCTTTGCGTTGGTCATAGATGTGGATTTTGTATTCATCGTGACTATGAATTCTGTTTTTTTGCTGATTAGAGTAACTTGAGTTTGATCGGTTGTTAGTGATGGCTTCTGATTGCCCGAATTTCGGTTGGTTTGTTGCCTACTTTGTCACGTATGGCTGGTAGTTTGCTTCTTATATACGGAAAGTTATTGATTCTGTTAGATCTTGAAAAAGTTGCTGCTGCTGCTATTGCATCTGAGTTTTTGGTTTCGGATGTGATCAGATCAAACTTTTTGTTATCATGTCTAATTTGTAGACGCCATGATTAGCAATTCAGTATCTCAGATACAAGGAAACCATTCAGGGAGTAATTAGGCTGTTCAAATTTAGGCTGATAAAGCTCAGGTTCTCCGTTCATCCATCCAATCAACTGGTGTGCTTATTGTTGTCAATGAGATGATCAACTTCAGATATTGTTTATGGAGCATGTGATAAAGTAGTGTTCAAGTTTCTGTGCCTGCTTGTTGTGGCCCTCTTTTGCCTACAATCTTTGGCTCTATGTTAGTAGTTTTCAGTTTTGATCACCTTCTGTGTTCTTACTTAACACTCCAGCAGGCAGGCTTAGCCTTACTCGTGACTTTTGTGAATGCCTTGTTATGCATTGTAGAGTTATTAGCATATACTATTTATGTATTCCATATAGCTGTAGGTCATGCTGTCACTGCCAGTTAGGAGATCCTATAGTATTAGTACCTTAACCGCTTTTTTATTGTATTCAATGTCTTCTCATGCAGGTATCACTTTTCTAGCATCTGAGGAACAGAGCACGGGATTGTGAGAAACCGTGTCCGTTTCTTTTCCTTCGTAAACTACAGGAGGATTCAAGAAATGTCTGGCTCCACAAAGGCCTTGGACCCTGCATTTCAAGCAGCGGGTCAAAAAATGTATCCTTTTTGTATTGGATTGCAACAAAGCATTGCTAGATAAACAGTTGTTTTGGGCTTATTAGAAAGAATGTGAAGTTACAAATAGGAGAGTGCAAGTGCTGAATTTTTTTTTGTTTGAAGTTGAACCCTTCATAATGCTGAAAATATAAGTTAGTGTCATTTTAGAAATAAGAACTGTAGGTAAAATAATGTTTTTCTAAAAATAAAATTGATGCTATGATAAGCTTAACTCCTTGTAGTGGGACTGAGATATGGAGAATCGAGGACTTCCAACCAGTTCCCTTGCCAAAGTCTGATTATGGTAAATTCTACACAGGAGATTCTTACATTGTTCTGCAGGTTTGTATTAATAACTGATCACTGCTTCAACATTGCTGTAGTTTTAATTTTCATGATTAGATTTATAGCTTAGCAATATCTCCAGATAGGAAAAAGTATTAACAAATATATAAAAAAAGGATGAGCCATGTGATGCTTTCATTTTTAAATTAAGTTAGTTCTGTGATCAAATAGTTTGTTTTTTTGTATAATCTTCCTTGATTGAATCGTACAAGCAATTCATACCAGGAATAATGTATTCTAAAATTATCTAGATGCATTTTTTTACTTGCTAGTCCTCATGTAACTTTATATTTATATTCCTGCAAATAACAGGAATTAGGTTAGGCAAACACTTAGTGACCATGTATCAATACTTCTCTTATTCCATAGATTTTCCAAGTTAAGTGTCTCTTTCATTGCATTGTTCGCGTTTGGATGTCTCTTTTATGCGGAAGCACACTTTGATGATGCTAACAAAGCATTGCAAACCAAAGGAAGAAAATTGTTCTATGGTTATTATCCAAGCATGACCTTCAATAGATGAAAGTATTACATATGAACTATGAAGTTATTCCTAATTCTTCTGAAAAGAGATATCTAGGTTGTTTACCAGTTGTCTGGAAGAATTTCTATATAGAAGTTGGTCTTAGATATTTTGGCATGTGTTCATGCAGACAAGCCGTGGAAAGGGCGGTGCTTATCTGTATGATATACACTTCTGGCTCGGGAAGGATACTAGCCAAGTAATGCTTATTTCTCCATTTGCTTTTCAATTGATTTTTTTAGTTCTTCACTTGATGGTTCTAATTTTGGTCCTTGCATCACAGGATGAGGCTGGTACTGCAGCTATTAAGACAGTTGAACTAGACGCGTCTCTTGGTGGGAAAGCTGTACAGTATAGAGAATTACAAGGGCATGAGTCTGACAAATTTTTGTCATATTTTAAACCATGTATCATACCTCTGGAAGGTGGAGTTGCTTCTGGGTTCAAGAAGCCAGAGGAAGAGGAGTTTGAGACAAGGTTATACATCTGCAAAGGGAAAAGGGTTGTCAAACTGAAGCAGGTATGGCTGGTGCTGCTGCGAGTTTTCTGGATATGAAGTAAATGCTGCTAGGATATGGTGTAATATGCGTTACTTTGGTGATGCAGGTTCCTTTCGCGCGATCCTCTTTAAATCATGATGATGTTTTTATTTTGGACACTGAAGATAAGATCTATCAATTTAATGGTGCAAATTCTAACATCCAAGAAAGAGCTAAGGCATTAGAAGTAATTCAACACCTCAAGGATACATATCATGAAGGGAAATGTGATGTTGCTATTGTTGGTAAGGAAACATGAATTCCAAGTGGTGTAGTGTGTATGACATTATTAGTCTGTATTGTAACAGCGTTAGGTGTTTGCGTCTTGGTTCTTTTCATACATTAGATGATGGGAAACTACAGGCTGAGTCAGATTCTGGTGAATTCTGGGTCCTTTTTGGTGGTTTTGCACCAATTGCCAGAAAGGTCGCTAGTGATGATGATGTTATTCCAGAGGCTACACCTGCCAAACTTTACAGGTAATTTATATATCTATAAAGTAAGATAAAGTATCAGAGAAGGTCAACAGATCTACTGACCTCGATGATGCGGTTAATTCCCAATTTTCCCACCCCTTCCTCATGCATATGAAACAAAGCTGTGAATGTGGTTATGCTTGTTTCCTTGTGTATACTGAGCTTTCAATAGTTTAATTAATAATTACCATCATTGTTTCAGAGAATCTCAAAATTTAAATCTGGAGTTCCTAGGTCACTATTGTTTGCATTATGAAGTTGAAAACCTTTTAACCTCTTTGAAATTTCATTGACCTTAGACAAAGCCAGAAACTGATTGATGAATCAATCACTTGTGTGTCCAAAAGAGGGTTAAAACAAAGAGGAACTACTGCTTAAGTTACATGATAAATGACTGGTCTTACTAGAAATCATGTTATAATCACGTGTGTATGCTAATTATTCTTCACCTTGTATTTGCCTAGTGTTGCTGAAGGCCGGATTGATCCTTTAGAAGGTGACCTTTCCAAAGGGATGCTGGAAAACAACAAATGCTATTTACTAGACTGTGGTGATGAAATAATTCTTTGGTTTGGACGAGCTACTCAAGTGGATGAGAGGAAATCAGCATGCCACGCTGCTGAGGTATCACTGAGTGACTTTTCTTTCATATTCTTCGTCTGCCTGTAGATTCTAAATTTTAGAAATTCTGTTGTCTAGGATCTTATTACCAGCCAAAACAGGCCAAAAGCAACCCGTATAACTCGGGTTATTCAAGGTTATGAGTCACATTCATTCAAGTCCCACTTTGACTCCTGGCCAGCAGGGTCAGCAATGCCTGGTGCTGATGAAGGAAGAGGAAAAGTAGCAGGTACAGTTCTTCTCTTTTATGAGATTATGTCTTTCAATTTTATGGACTTGTTATTAATTTTTATTTATATCACTCCCAGCTCTTCTGAAGCAGCAAGGTGCTGGTGTCAAGGGTGCAACAAAAGGTGCTCCTGTGAATGAGGAAGTTCCCCCATTGCTTGTAGCTGGTGGAAAAATTGAGGTACCAACAGTAACAACTAGCTGGCTGTCACTTCGCTTTGTTTCACAATTTGAACCATTTCTCGGTTGATTTATTTGTTTCTTAGGTATGGAGAGTCGATGGTAGTACCAAAACATCAGTGCCAAAAGAGGACATTGGAAAGTTCTATAGCGGAGATTGCTACATTATTTTGTATTCCTACCACTCTGGCGATAAGAAGGACGACTACTATTTATGCTGGTGGATTGGGAAGGACAGTGTAGAGGTGAGACTTCAGTAAGCTGTGTCGCTACAGCTATAAAAATTCCACAAATGTATAGCCTGAAACATGAGAAAATATATTATATTAGATATTGTAGACAAATAAAATGAAGTAAATGTACCCTATAGAAAAGAGAAAAGGAAATAATTTGAATATTTTCTGAAATCAAAATTATTATCTACTGGAGTAAAGAGGATTGGCTTCTTGCTATATTTTTAGTGCCTTCATATCTCCAAATTATAAGTGAATTCCATGTATGTGATAGGAGTAGCAGAGAGAATTTTGAGAAGTTGTTTCGGAAATAAGCATATTAATGATAAATTTGATTACTAAATAGCTGCTCTTATGTTATCTCCACTGTATTCTCTTCTATTCACTTATGAGTTGAATTAACAAAAAACTATCGCTTCAGAGCATGCTGTCATTAACTTTTCAGCTTCGATGCTAATTTTATTGTTGAGCTTTTGGCTTTTCAAACTATGTTCCCTGAAGTATGGAATTTGTGTTGTTTGTTTTGATTTATTTTCCTTGATGTCTATATTATTCACATTATGTGGAATATGACCTTTGATGGTATTCTTCTTCTTTAGGAGGAGCAAAAGATGGCTGCTCAGTTGGCTAATACTATGTCCAATTCACTGAAAGGAAGACCTGCTCTGGTATCATAGTTTTCTTTGTAACTACATAGTTGGGATACAGTTATCTGGAATTCTGTATGATTCATAGTCTTACAGGGTCGCATATTCCAAGGAAAAGAACCACCTCAGTTTGTTGCGTTGTTTGAGCCTATGATTGTGTTGAAGGTACTTTGGTCCACATAAGGATGAACCTTACATTATTATTTGATTGTTGTGGACTTTCTCATGATTCTAATAAACCTTATATTCTCCTTAAAAATTACGCTGTTTACAGGGAGGCTTAAGCTCAGGAAGCAAAAAGTTGTCAGGAAAGGCATCGGGTGATGAAACTTATACCATTGATGGTGTTGCTCTTATCCGGATATCTGGAACATCTGCACATAATAGTAGAGCTGTTCAAGTTGACGCGGTACTAATCTTTCTCTGTTTTTCCCCCAGTTACTAAATGTTTTAAAGCAACATTATTTGCACACTATATGATTACAGGCTTACAGCTATTCACTCTTCCCTGTTCTTGCTTCTTTGGTTAAAGCAACATAGTTTGCTCACCATATAGTTTTCTCACTGCTGAATGATATACACTGTTGAATGATAGTAGCATTGTTGTCTGATCTGTGCTCTTTTAATTTTAAAAGTCTTTCCCACAGTGAGATCTTACCTATCTATTGTTTGTTTATCTACTCTGGCACCTGCTTTATTTAAGTGAAGATTTTAGCTCAAATAGCAATGCTTGGTAATCTTAACACAAATGCCTGATACCATAACCCTGCTTGTGATTTTATTAACTTAAGTTGTTAGCAATATTGATATGCACATACTTAGTAGGTGGTGAGTAGGTAAGGTGTCCACTAGCTAACATCAGGTAGCTTCTTTATGACTTTATTTGATTTCTTATGCTTTCCGAACAACTCTGATAGGATTATTATTTCAAATGATTTTTTCTACTTCCAACATTACCACGATATTGTGAGAACTATCGTCAAAGCTCTCATCCTCTGACGACTTCAGATTTCCATCTCCAGGTGGCAGTGTCATTGAATTCCTATGAGTGCTACATCCTGCAAACTGGAACTTCAATCTTCACTTGGCAAGGAAACCAAAGTCCTTTTGAGCAACAACAATTGGCTGTTAAGGTTGCTGAAATTCTGAAGGTACAATCTTCTTTTTCATCACCATGATTACCCTCTAGAGAAGCCAGAAAGAGTATTTTAAAAACTGATATTGTGGATCTCCCAGCGCCCTAGGGCAAAGGACGTGGAGGTGCCATGATGGAGTGTCATCTAAAAAATATGATACTGTTCCCATATATATGTATGAATATAAGCTTGAAATCTCTTCTCTATTGCATGTGCCGAAGATCTAGAATAATAGATGTAAATTTGTTATTATGAATTTCATGATATAAAAGTAACACAATACACACAAGATGGTATTGGCTGGGAAATTTACGTCTCTGAAGAACATCTGTCGTTTGTGTTCGAGGATTAAGTTTAAAGCAAACATTTTCCAAATTCACAGATGATAGTAAATTAGTAATTGATGCTGTGTTTGATTCTAGTCGCAAGAACTGATTCTTTCCAAGTAATTCAAGGTTTGCATTCCTTACCTCTAGATCCCAAAAGAACGGGCAAATACAAATACGGAAAGTGCTCTGTTAATGCTGTTTAATTGAAGTATAGGAATCAAGGCTTTGATTTTATTGCCAACCTTGATACTGTTCATTAAAGATCTAAAAATGAAGTAGAAATTTAGTGTATGACTTGCGTGTAAAGATGTATTATTGTATTTAGGCTTCTTCATATGTCTGCTCTTCTCGTTTGTCTTTTAGCCTGGAGTTACTCTGAAGCATGCTAAAGAAGGAACTGAAAATTCTACCTTCTGGGCTGCACTAGGAGGAAAACAAAACTATGCTAGCAAAAAGGAGTCTCAGAACATAACCAGAGATCCTCATTTGTACTCGTTTTCACTCAACAGAGGTTACATTTCTGAATGTCCTTGGATTATTGAGTTTTAATATGGTTATAATTTTCTTATACTTCTCTTTGCTTTTCTTGTCCGCTTTCTGGATTCACAGGAAAGTTTCAGGTATGCTTGACCTTCAAATTGTTGTCACTGCCTTGCATATCCATCACATTTACTATGTGTGAGGGTTTGTATTGAGGAATCATGTTTTACTTGGCAGGTTGAGGAGATATACAACTTTACCCAAGATGATTTGTTGACTGAGGATATATTGATACTTGATACACATGCTGAAGTTTTTGTTTGGGTTGGCCACACGGTGGATCCAAAAGAGAAGCAGAAGGCTTTTGAAATGGGAGAGGTATGCATGAGCCATTGGTCTTTTTCATCTTATCCCTGGACAGAGCAATTGACAATTTTTTTACTTGTGCATCGAATTGCAGAAATACATTGCACTAGCTGCTTCACTGGAAGGATTGCCCCCACAGGTCCCATTGTATAAGATTACTGAAGGAAACGAACCATGCTTCTTCACCACATATTTCTCCTGGGACCCAGCAAAAGCAACTGTATGAACATTAACTTGTAGCAGGAATAGCTAATGTGTCAGAAGCAAGATTTCTTAAATTTTTGCATTCTTGTGGAAGTCATTATGTGTAGTGATTATGAGATGCTTACAAATTTGGCACATGTGATGACATCCGGTTAAATGAGCCCATGTTACGCTAACTGAACCTAGGTAGATATGAAGTAAAAGAAAGTGATATAAACTAGCATAGTATTTCTGCAGGTAGATCTACTTTATGGGTGTCATTTGACATATATCTACGAGTTGAAGATGCTTGTTGCACTTTTCGTTGTTATTATATTGGTCTACCCAGTATGCACTATGTCTATATGGTTGTTTCATGTCCTAACTTCTGCATTATTATACAGGTTCAAGGAAACTCGTTTCAGAAAAAGGTTATGTTATTATTTGGTATAAGCCATACTGTCGAGGTAAGTGAGCAGATTCGAAGCCTATAACTCAATGGTTTATGATTACCAAGTTGTGTACTGCTAATGTTGACTGCTTCAAGTTATCTTTGATTTCGCTAACATTGACGAGCTGTTGAACCTGTGACGACAAATTATCAGACTTTACTAGTTGCTAAAGTTTATACTTTGTATTTTCATACGATTGTCAGCTTCTCTTTTCTACTGTTTGCTCTTTATAGCTGCATTCTTCGTCCAACTATTAAAGTACCAGAAGACAATGTCTATTTCTGCTTGGTTTCATTTTAGTTTCGCTGCTGCTGAAATTGCATTATGGTCTTTTTTCCTGTTCTCTCTCTTTTTCCCATTCAGAAAGGGAGGCTTAAATTTAAATTTGATTAAGTGATTTATTGTGCTCATTTTGGTCGTCTATATGGCATGTTAATTATAGGATTTTCAGGCTTGGTTGCTGTCTTCCATTGGATTTGAATTTGTTTTCCTTTTTCCGGATATGTATGTGACCTGCAAGAATACTTATTATTGCAGAGTGCAAATAGATCAAATGGCTCAAGTCAAGGAGGTGCCACGCAGAGGGCTTCAGCTTTAGCTGCTCTATCGTCTGCCTTCAACCCTTCATCCGGTGATAAACCTGTTACAGTAGGCTCTCTTCTTTATACCATTTACTTTTTTTTGAAAGTCCCATTCTTCAGGCCCTCCTTATATCATATGCTCGAATTTTTATCTTTCCTTTCTTGTTGTTTCTTGTGTTCCTTTTTAAAAACAAGGAATTTAATGCATTAACTGGTGCTGTTGTTATCAGGGTCTGCATAAATCAAATGGATCAAGTCCAGACGGACCTACACAACGGGCTGCAGCTTTAGCTGCTTTATCATCTGCCTTCAACCCATCAGCAACAAAAAAAACTTCAACTGTTAGAACATCAGGTAGTGGCCAAGGATCACAGAGAGCTGCTGCTTTGGCAGCTCTTTCATCTGCTCTCACTGCTGAAAAGAAACCAGCGACACCTGATGCATCTCCTGTTCGGGCCAGCCGGAGTCCTTCACCTGCACAAACTAGCCCTGCTGGTGAGCCATAATTGCTTCCCCATCTTGATTAAGACGCCACACAAGTTATTCCCGTCGAGTGATGGTTTTTTCCATACTGCCACTGCCAGAGTGCCAGTCCCTCTGATTATCATCATGTGCAATGCTCTAAAGAAGTCCTAAAATCTATCTATTTGCTCGAAGGGTCATGTTCATGCCTTGTCCATTTGCTCCAGTGCAATAACAAGCGGTTTACTTTCCTGGCAGGTCCAGTAGAAGCTGAAAACCTTCCATCTGTGAAAGTTGAAGAATCTCAAGATGTTCCAGAAAGTGCTGCAGATGATAAAGAGCCTAAAACAGAAAGTAAAGAAGAGGAATCAGAACCGGAAAAATCTGTAGAACCAGAAGCAAATGCCTCAAATGCTTCTGAAGGTAGTCAGACTACATTCACTTACGAGCAACTCATAGCTAAATCCGACAATCCTGTAACTGGAATTGATTTCAAACGTAGAGAGGTTAGTTCCTTATGCATAACCTTGGTTCCATGAAGTAGAACTCGTGTCTTGATACATTCATTTACGTATTTTCTTGTTTTCGCCTTATTCTAGACCTATCTATCTGAAGAGGAATTTCAGACCGTGTTCGGAATGACAAAGGAAGCATTTTACAAGTTACCCAGATGGAAGCAAGACAACCAAAAGCGGAAGCTCGACCTGTTTTAAAACATTACTTCGCTGCCTATTTACGACTTCTCGTCCATTGAAAATACTTTCCTTGTGAAGGTAAGAATGCAGTTTTATTCAGGACAGGTTTGGATCACTTTGCTTTATCTTATGATGAGTCCATTCATATTGGAATGGATTTCAGCATCAGAACTTAAAGAATGAAATTTATCATATTCTTTGGGTTGTTTTTCTTCTTTTAACTTCACAAGTGCTATAATTACAGGTTTGTAACCATTTTTGGTTTGTGTTATCCTCTCGGGAGGAAAATATCATATTCTTTTGGTTTGGTCATTGTTGTAATTTTGAGCTGTGCAAAGGGTGTTTTGTTTGTTTGTTATGTATAAATGTACTTGCACTACGTCACTGCCTCAGAGCCTCGATGCTCTTCATTTTTTATTTTTTTTTATTTGATAAGGTAAGAATTCGAGTTATCGACATTTTATGTCGGACAGCTCGAGAGGCCGATAAATCGGCAATCGGAAAAATCAGTACAGAACAACACAGACAAGCAAATGAAAATACAACAAAGCAAAATCGAGTTATAAGACTAGAGAGAGAAGTGAGTCCAGCACAAACGAACAGTGCAACCAGACGATGGGTCAAACAGGAAAACAATCCTGGGAAGTGTTGAATGGACAACCATGACGTTGTCCCCATCTAGATGAGAGATCTTCAGGAGTCTCGACCACCATGACGTTGCCTTCTGGATCTTTAAGAGCCTCAATACAACCACAACCATAACTGGAATAACTCGATCTCCACCATCAATCAGCTCAACAGAAGCAAAGAAGTATCACACACAAGCTTGTACACAAAACACGAAACCAAAAAGGCCCAAAAGCAACGAGATTACAATTGTCATTCCTTTGTTTTTGTTTTTATTACTATGGGCTTGTTATTTTATATTTTATTGGTAATTCTTATGGGCTTGTTTAAAACAAATGGGAGAAGGCCCAAAAGCAACATCTCCCAATTTTGATTAGGTTTCTTTAATAATAGTGTTTGGATGAAGAAGCTTGCACAACAAGCCGTGGTTAGACTTCATATTTTTTACTCCCTATTTTCTTCTTGTTCTTCCAATTGGTGGTGATGAGCAAGAGAGAAAGTGGGTGGAGAGCAGTTAGGCGGACGAAGGAATTAACAAAGGTGGCAAGTCAGAAATGACTTGGTGCGTTTGGTTGTAGATCTGATGTTGGTGGTAAGTGGAGGGATGAATCAACAAGCCAAAGGTTTCAGAAATCCAGATCTGGAAAAAGTGAATTTTACTGTAGCTTTTCCTCTTGCTTTTATTACCCAGCTTGCAACAAAACCTACACGATCCAGTTAGAGGAATGCGGTGAACGACTCGGTTTTGGCTAGGATTTCGATACCGCCGACACAAATCCAAGAGCGGGGCGGTGCGACAAGGTCGAGCGGTGGCGGTGGCTTTGACTTGGTGTCGGAGGATGGCTTGATTTCCACTATTCCGCTTATGAACCATGCGAGACAGCAAGCTTGCGACGCAAGCACATCAAGAGTCAAACAAGGGTTCAAGGTGGTGATTAGGTCATTCGAGTAGGGGTTTGTTTTTTCGACAAGGTGTGGATTCGTCGAGGCAAATAGTGGATAACTAACGTCCAATGAGTTTGGTTTAAACCAAAGGTATAGAGAGTTAATGTTATGATGAGCAGATCTGGGGACATGATTTGTTGGATTGTAAACTATGGTGATATGATTAGCAAATCTGGGTCATGATTTGATTTGCGTGACTTGGTTTCGTGGAGCCGTAAATCAGGCTCGTGGAGAGTAAGATGGTGGGAGCCATAGATCTGGGGACATGTTTTTGAGGGGTTTCCTCTTATTGTTTATAGAGAATAAGATGTTGGGATTTACCCTGGGTGTTGATGATGGGGGATTGTCCCAATAAAATGGGAGATTGCCCCAGTAAAATTGTTGATTGTTGTTGTTGAAGGAAGTTTGCTCCTTTAGTTGTTTAGGAATTGGTTTTTGGGATTTTCTAGAGAGAAGGGAGAACCCCTCTCTCTAGAGCCCTCACTGTCAATCGATGCTCTTCAATTTATGTTTGAAGTCTGAAACGCCTCTAAGCCCTATTATGTTATAATAATGTTTGAATCTTATGAATCGGCTTACAAAATTTGTTTATTCTAATTCTGTTTTGACATAAGAAAGCCTTACATAAAAATATAACAACCTATAAAATGGAAAAGTTTTTGCAGAGATCAATCATACAAAGGAAAATTACACAAATTTACCTAAACACAGGAATATTACTAAATACAGCCCAACCTACGAAATAGTTGTTGCTCGTCTTTTATTGCGTCCATTTTACACAACTAGAAAGGATTTTCAAAAAAGTGAATTTTGTCTCCATATTCTTACTATACTAAAAGCCTATTTCTACTATTTTATTACAATTTTATCCTGGGCTGCCCTCCTCTTCCATGTGTAAGTTTCTTCCTACTCCTTCTGCCTAGATGTTACTCCCTATTCTTCCCACATGTACATCATATTGCCCTCCTCTCCAAATTGCTTACGCGTGTCCACTGCACACCGCCTCTTTGTAGTCTTCATCTCTCCATATATTGCACACGACCTCTTTCTTTTTCTCAATCCGATATCTCCAACTTTAATTTACACATATACCCTCAAAACCGTCGATGGAGACTCCTCCCTCCCCTTCTCCGGCTATTTCTCTGAATCTGATGGCGTTGCCTTCGCCAACCCCGCTCGTTCCCTCTTTTAAGGTTTGTTTTCTCTACTTTTCCTCCATTTCGGGGAGAATTCGTGGACCGATTGGGGTCACAAACAGGACGTCAACTCTCTCAGGTTATGTCCAACGTGCTCGACGCTGAAACTCCAGGTTTGCTTGATGATCGCTAAATTGTACAGAGTTGAGTTGTTTGCTATACTGAATGATGTTAGCAATAGAATGACAATTTATTACTTTTGTTGGTCGGTCTATTATTTCATGGAAGTATGGAACCCAATAATTTTGCAATTTTTTGTTTTGATTATTGGAGAAATTAGGGATTTCATTTTGTCTGTACACTAGGAAGATGATGACTTGATAGACCAAAGATAGAAATGCAGAGAAAGTTGCGAGCAAGTTGATTTAGTAAAGGGATTTCATGAAAAAGAGTCAATGAATCAAGAGTACTAAGAATAGAGTTTCGCCACTCATAAAAGAGTTCAATCTGCCTGCATCAGTCCAATTAACATGGAAAGGTCATTTGGGTTATCTGATGAAAGCATTGGTTAGTTTGCTCAAGTGATTTTAGTTGACTGCTATAATGACTAGATATCCTTGATTATTCCATCCAACAGAGCAAAGTACAAATATGTATCTTAGGTTATTCCACCCTTCAATTTAGAGCAGCAAACTATGATATTGTATATAGTAGAGGAATGTGAGTCACGTGCTTGTCACATGTTTTGTCTGTAACATCCTATAAAGGCTCTCTCATGTAACAAATAGAATCAATCAGTTGCAACAAACTTTCCCTCTCTTTCTTTTCTCTGTATCAATGGAGGTTTTCTTGCTTTTCTCTTCCGCTACATGATTACATGGTATCAGAGCTTCAAGAGATTAGATCCTAGCCCGTTTTGTCGATCAATTCACAGTCTCGGTGTTTGATCGTAGAATTTCTTCGTTTTCTTCATGTTTCTTTGAGCGATGGCGAATTTTGGAAACGACAACAATGATACGCTTTTCTTACATTCAAGCGATCATCCATGCCTTTCTCTGGTCTCACAAGTCTTTGATGGCCAGAATTTCAGAGAATGAAGAATCTCTATGTGCACAGCTCTGTAAATGAAGAATAAGCTTGATTTCATCAATGGAACCCTAGCTCGTCCTCCGAGGGACGATTTGAGGCATAATCGCTGGGAAAGATGCAACAACATGGTCAAATCTTGGTTGACCAACGCCTTGAGTGCTGAAATACGTCGAAGTGTAATATACACGGAGACTGCACATGGAATCTGGGATGAATTGAATGCTCGGTTCGATCAATTGAGCTGTGAAGAAAGAGTTGCATTCTCCTTCGCATGGATCTAGTTCGATCTCTACATATTTTACAAAGATGAAGGTTCTTTGGGATGAACTTGCAAGTTTAAGACGCCTTCCTCATTGTACATGTGGAGCTGCGTGCGAATACATCAAATGTGATGATGATGAGTGGCTGGTGCACTTCCTGATGGGACTAAATGACGTCTACACAACTATTTGTGGCATGATTCTCATGATGAAGCCATTTCCTGATGTCAATCATGCGTATTCACTGATTCTCCAAGAGGAGAAACAAAGAGAACATCAATCCAACTCTTAGATAAACAATGAATCAGCCTTTATGCATGTTAATGCTAAACCTCCAAGGCCAAATCAATCTCAGCAAAGGAACAACAGAGAGAGGAAACCACTATTTTGTACCAATTGCAAGAAGAGTAATCATACAGTTGATCGGCGATTCTTCATCATTGGTTTTCCTACTGATTACAGGGAGAACAAACCTGCTAAGTTGAGCCAAGGAGAGAAGTTTGCAGGATCTGTTCAATCAAGTGAAATTAAAGGTCCATTATCCGAGTTAAATGTTGATCAGGTTGCTAAGCATTTGAGCTTATTGGACACTGGTTCAAACAAGGGAAAAGGAATGGCTCGGGATGATTTTACAGGCTTCGCAGGTACTTCTCTCAATGTCAAACTCTTTAGTGATGTGTCCTGGATTATTGACAATGGAGCAAGTTGTCATATGTGTTGTGATTTATCACTATTTGTCAACACACAGAAACTAACACAACCTTATCTGACCTCCTTTCCAAATAAGGATATTATATCCATTCACACAGTTGGCTTTATGCCTTTATTGCCTGATCTCTTGCTGAAGGATGTCTTGTTTGTGCCTTCTTTCAAATGCAACTTATTATCAGTGGGGAAACTGGTTAAAGACATGTATTGTGATGTGCTATTTACTCCTCAAAACTGCTTGTTGCAGGCTCCTTTGAAGAAGCCAGTGGAGATTGGTAAGGCATATAAGGATCTATATTTTCTTAGTCTTGTGTTGCAGCACCAGCAGCAGGCTAAGACAGTAAATAAGGTGCAAGATACCTTTGTTTCATGTCATGTGGATGTGTCTTTGTGGCATGCTCGCTTAGGACACTTACCATATTATAAACTTTCTTATTTACCTTTTATCTCTAGTTCTTTGCATAATAAGAATGAGATTGTGCCTTGCCTAGTTTGTGTTAAGTCTAGGCAGTCAAGGCTTCCTTTTCCTATCAGTTCTATTTCTAGTTCTTATCCATTTCAATTGATTCATGTAGACCTTTGGGGTCCATACCATACCATGACATATAATGGCTATAGGTATTTCATGACTATAGTTGATGATTTATCTCTCTACTTGGATTCATTTGCTCTCTGCTAAGAGTAATGCTCTTCCTTTGTTGAAGAGTTTCTTTGCTATGGTTAAGACACAGTTTGGGAGAACAATACAGGTGTGGAGGTCAGATAATGCTCTTGAACTGGGAACTAGTAGAGAGGTTGCTGAATTTTTGAGATCACATGGTGTTGAGCAACAAACTTCTTGTGTAGCTACACCACAACAGAATGGTGTCGTTGAACGAAAGCATAGGCATATTTGGAGATTACCAGGGATTTGATGTTTCATTCTAAACTTCCTATCCAGTTTTGGGGTGACGTCATCTTGACAGTTGCTTGCCTTATCAACAGACTCCCTTACAAACTTCTTCATAACCAAACTCCCTATGAACTTCTCTATCACAAAAATCCATCCTATGACCATATTAAAACCTTTGGGTGTTTGTGTTTTGCCTCTACTCTTCAGCATGGTAGAGACAAGTTTCAGGCTCGTGCTATCCCTTGTGTCTTTTTGGGATATCCCTTTGGGAAAAAGGCATATAAGCTTTACTTGAGACAGGAAAGACCTTCTTTTGGATGTGGTGTTTCATGAAACCATGTTTCCATTGAACCAACCATCTCCCTCACCTATTCCTCCTCGGTATCCTTCTACACCTCTTCCTCTAGATGACAATGAGCCTTTATTTTCCACGCCTCCATCTATTCCCACTTCTTCCTCTCCACCTGCCCTTGACATTCCTCCTAGAGGAACTTCTAGGCCTCATACTACTCCTTCCTATCTTTCTGATTATGTATGTTCCTCTGTTGTGGGAACTGAATGTCTTTGTGCTCATACTTTGACATCCACCATAAAATTTCCCATTCATTCTTTACCTTTTGTTTCCCAACCTGAAACTGAACCCTTTTCTTATAACTAAGCTTGTAAATTTGAAGTTTGGCAACAAGCTATAAAAGCTTAATTCTCTGCTCTTGATTTGAACAAGACTTGGGACATTGTTTATTTGCCTAAGGGTAAGAAAGCCATCAGTTGTAAATGGGTGTACAAGGTGAAAAGAAAGGTAGATGGCAGTATAGAAAGATATAAGGCCAGGCTGGTGGTCAGAGGCTTTACATAACAGGAAGGTGTAGACTACAATGACACTTTTTCTCCTGTCATTAAGATGACTACTGTGAGAGCTCTTATTTCAGTTGCATTAAAGAGGAAATGACATATTTTCCAATTGGATGTCAATAATGCTTTTTTGCATGGAGAATTAGATGAGGAGGTGTATATGCAAATTCATGCAAGTCTTCTTGCTGCTTCTCATTCACATGTTTGCAGATTGAGGAAGTCTCTTTATGGTTTGAAGCAGGCCTCTAGACAGTGGTATGCCAAATTGTCCTCTACTCTACACTCCAAAGGTTACACACAATCCTTGAATGACTACTCATTATTTTTTAAGAAGTCAACCTCTTCTATGGTTTTTGTGGCCATTTATGTGGATGATATATTGCTTACTAGTGATGATGAGACTGAGATGTTAGCCTTAAAGGCATTTCTTGACTCAGAATTTCGTATCATGGATTTGGGCTTCATTTCTTCTTAGGCATTGAGTTCATATCTACTCCTCATGGGATGCTTATGAGTCAGAGAAAGTTCATCTCTGAGATGCTTGTTGACTTCCCTAATGTTCCTTCTCACTCTGTTGTTAGTCCTTTGGATCTCAGGTCCAAATTCCTTCCTGAAGATGGTGAATTAATTATTGATCCTCTTCTATATCGCCAACTGATAGGCAAGCTCAATTTCCTTGTCAATACACGGCCTAATATTGCGTTTACTGTTCAATTGCTCACCCAGTTCAATCAGGCTCCCAGACAGCCTCATCTGGATGATTCATATCATGTTCTCTTCTACCTCAAAGGTACTCAAACAAAAGCTCTTCTCTGCAACAATTCTCATCCAATTCAATCAGGCTCAATTTCCTTGTCAATACACGGCTTGATATTGCATTTGTTGTTCAATTGCTCAGCCAGTTCAATCAAGCTCCCATGCAGCCTCATCTAGATGTTGCATATCATGTTCTTTTTTACCTCAAAGGTACTCAAACAAAAGCTCTTCTCCTCAACAATTCTCCCTCCTTTCAGCTTCAGGCTTACTGTGATGCTGATTAGGCCACTTGCCCTTCTACACGCAAGTCTGTCAGTGGCTTTGTGATCTTCATTGGTGGCAGCTTGATTTCCTGGAAGTCTAAGAAACAACAAAGTGTTTCCTTATCCTCTGTTGAAGCTGAATATCGATCACTTCGTCGTGTATGTGCTGAATTGGCTTGGTTGAGTTGTTTGCTTGGTGAGCTTGTTGTTGCCAATGTTACTCCAATTCTTGTCAAGTGTGATAATCAGGTTGTTGTCTACATCGCTCGTAATCCTGTGTTTCATGAACGCACGAAACACATTGAATTGGACTGCCACTTTGCACAAGAGAAGTTGTTGGATGGTCTCATATCCTTGTCTCACATTCCTACTCGCTTTCATCTTGCAGATTGTCTTACTAAAACTTTACCTGGTGTTCATCTTCATTCATTGTTTCCCAAGATGGGTTTGGTTGATTCACCACCTCCATCTTGAGGGGGTGATATAGTATATAGTGGAGGAATGTGAGTCACATGCTTGTCACATGCTTTGTCTGTAACAGCCTATAAAGGCTCTCTTATGTAACATATAGAATCAATCAATTGCAACAAACTTCCCTCTCTTTCTTTTCTCTGTATCAATGGAGGTTTTCTTGCTTTTCTCTTTCGCTACATGATTACAAACTAACATCAATGTCTTGTGGATCCTACTGCATTATTATCTCCACTTTTTTATGTAATTGGTCTTAGAGCTAGCAAAGGATTGTTTGATTTATCTCTATGAAATTTTACAACGATATACGGCAGATTTCGTGGTGTATCTTGGAGATTTGATCACTAGAAATAACATACCAATAGCAAATGCAAGCATGTAATCTCAAATACTAGCTATTTTTTCATATGCATGATTTGTGTAGATTGGAATTAGTAACTGGTGGTCAACAAATTCGTTTTTGTGAAAAAGAAAATCATAGATCACATTGCTTTAGTCTAAAGATTTAAGACTCAAGTATTACATTCTCATATTTAGAGGGTTCTCTTTGAACTTCTGTATAGATTATCATTTGCCTCAGGCTAATCATATTGCTTTAGTCTAAAGATTTAAAGATTGAGTATTATATTTGTTTTTGTGGGATCCTCTTTTTCTATAGGATACATATGATAGTGTAATATTCGATTGTGTTTTGCTTCATATCAGCCTTTTCTTTATATTAGTGAAAATAGGTATAGGTTACTTCCATTGATACGAAAGCTATTTTGGTTGGTATTAGATGGATGTAAATTACCACATACTATATATTACCTGATCAAGTTGACCAGCTATGCTTGGAAAACAATAATTACCAAATCCATTTTTTTTCATTTAGAGGCATTTTTCTAATTATAACATCAGGCAAATTTAATTGTAACCTTAGACTAATTCATTATGTTATCCATTTCTATAGTTCCATCTCTTGGTTGTTGAGATCGGGAACTTAAATATGGTGGCAATATCATTGCAGACGGCCTTATCTAACTAAGAGTATGCATAAACATAGCACATGATATGAAGCCTTTTGGTTATCCTTACTTTGATTTCTAAGTAGCATTAATTAGGTTTACTATGTCAAATAAACAACCTATCATAAGTTTTTAGAGAAGAGTATATATATTTGTTTTAGTTGAATAAATTATGTCTTTATATTCATATATGTCATTTACATGGCTCATCGTTGGCCTTCCTTCTTGTGTGTTCAATATTATTAACAAATGAAAGAACTTAAGAAATAACTTTGTTGAATGTGGCTCTATGATGCGCTCCTACCCATCATGACTGCAACGGAGGAAGAGGAAGCTATGAGCATTCGCTCACAACCCTATAACAAGATCGCGTGCCAAAGCCATCGCCAATGCGACACAATCTTTGATTGTGCGTGTCGTCGCTAGCCAAGGGACGCAAGAGACCGCGTTCTCTCTCAGACTCCTACAGCCAAGTCCAGAGAACGCGGTCTCTTTCAAGATCCTCTCCACTATCATTGACCGCGATCTTTGATTGTTTTGACACTTTAGAACATTAATATTTACAATATTTTTCTTTTGGGTGTGTGTTCCACGTGTGTCGCGTGGGCTAGCCCATTAAGCGAGACTCGGCCCATCTGAGTCCCGCTACCCCCTATAAAAGGCTATCTCGGCCTTCTATATTAGGTTACGTTCATTTTTAATCAAAGCTTGAGTATTGAGAGCTAATTGCCTCCTCCCCTTTGATCGGACGTCACAAACTTACTCTCACTTCTCATCTTCATTCCTTTGCCGCCGACGCTACGACCACTTACTCGATCTTCTCGAGTCTATCCCCTCCGCTGCCGACGCTACGGCTTCGCTCACCCCTTCGAGCCACCTTCCAGCATCGCGCTCCCCTTACTCGCGCGACGAGACAACACCGCGTTCCACCATTCCCTCCTTGAATTCGACATGCGCGACTCATCACCAAGATCTCGATCCGGCATTCGAAGGCAGGAACGCATCAACTGGCATCAGAGCCTTTGATCTTGTAAGTCGCTTGTCAAGTTGTCATTTGTTCATGAATTTTTTTCTTCCCCATCATACTTGCTTCCGCCATTGTTACTCAAAAATTTCTTCAAACACATGCTTGTCTCACCGGTTGCACAAGAGAATCTCTTGACCGATTAATTACTTGATCCCCAGAGAAAATTGTGTGATTTGCTTAGCATGAAATTGTAAGTAATTAATTGATTGATTTGCTTAATTAATTGCTTAAATTTCGCTAATCATATCTTGCATATCTTCTTGTGTGGCTGTTACAAATCTCAATCAAATATTCTCTCTCCTATCACGTAAATCGCGTGATTTGTTTCTTGATTGTTACTTAGCCGTAATTTTTTTTATTAAATTTATTTGATTCAAATCTTGTCCGATATCAATCTAAAGTCAAAGAAAAGATTTCGGATTTGAATTTCAAAATTCAAAAGTCAAAGTTGAATTTAAAAAAAAAACTCGACTTTCAAAAAAAAAAAGGAAAGCCAAAATAAGGCAACATTCTTCCCCCTATCGGCTAGGCTCATCTCTTACCCCTCCACCGTCTAGTGTCACACTTGAAGGTTTGTCTTGTGTGTGTGTGTTCTTTACGCAAGAGGTCAGGACTTCATTCTTATGGTTTCGTTTGCTTTTGTGCTTGCATATCACACTTGCTTTGCTTGCCTTAAGCCGCCCTCACGGCCAAAGGACCTTGCCTTCCTACGTGAACACTTGTTACTTGCTAAGTGCTTGCTTGCTCTTTGATTTTCTTGTCTTTGTTCGTTTTTACTTTCGATGTCGCAACATATTGTGATAGGTAGCCTCACGACGTCCACCGGTGGTAGTGGCCAAGGAGATGGCAACAACAATAACCCACCCTAATACATTGCCCAACATGAAGTTGTCCCTCTCGCCAACCCTCCCCACCAAGATCCCATTCTGGAGCTCTCGGATGAACAACGCGAGATACAAGAACTCATGCGCCAAGTTGCTCAACTGCAGGCCACACAACGCGCTGCGCCGATGCTTCCCACACAGACTATGATGGTCCCTATAGACACACTGGCCGTGCCGCGTCCCACTGAAGTCGGGGCAAGTCAACAATTTGTGGACAAGGGCAAAGGATTGATGCCCTCCACCTCAAACTTGCAACCACGACTTCAAAGGATACAATCCGTGATCGAAAGCCGCCAAGGCTATGTATCGCATCGCGAACGCTACGCACCGCGAGCAACACCAGCCGGCTACGATAGCGGCTCCGACCGCGACAATGATTCCCATGGTGAGTACTCTGAACCCTTTGACTCCCATGACAGGTATGAAGCCAGAGGAACAAGATGCCGCTGTGAGGCTGCTTCAACACCTCTTGTCAGCCGCGCAAGACGAGAGGAACGCGACTCAGGTTTGCCGCGTAGATCCTATTGCATCACAGACAGTGAGCCGCGTCAGCGTCGCCATGTTCCCACTCCAGTGCCATTCGACATCAACGACCACCTTGGCCATCAAAGCGCGCATACACCGCATTATGGCTCTGATGGCTATGGATCGACGACGCCGACTATCCATGATGACTTCAATGAGTTCGACGATGAGGAGATGGAGGACGCGGGGGTGATCAATCCAGGCTCGTTCCATCCTCCTCTTGGTGATCCAATTGAGCTCCAAGATAGGCCCGCGGATTGGATTCTTCTCCCACATCATCGCGTTCTCGGCGACAATACACGTGACACTCGTGGCCAACACCACGAGGACATGGCGCGTGACTTTCGTCGCTAACACGATGCCCCTGTTCCACGACGACGCCAACGACGCACTGAGTACAACGCGCCACCTGGGGACTTCGTCGCTGAAGATATCCAGGCTGGCCAAGCTCGCCGTCATCATTAACGCGCTCAAGAAGCTGCTCAACGCGCATATGCGCCACAGCCTGCTCATAACACACCAAGGCTTAGTCGCCATGAGGTAAAAGTTAAAATTGAGCATTTCTTTGGCGAATATGATCCGGCTGTGTTTCTTGAGTGGGTGCAGGCTACATAGTATATTTTGCGATATTGCCGCGTTCCCACAGAAGAACATGTTGACACGGCAACGCTACACTTCTGAGGTGTTGCACGCGTCTGGTACCACAGGTTCGTGGACGACCGCGTTCGTCGACACCTTGCTCCCATCACGGAGTGGCACCAGCTTGTCTGTCATGACACAGAAGTACGTGCCCGCGGACTACAGAAACCAAATGCGAATGGAGATCGCAATGGCGCGATAAGGTTCCAAAACACCTCTAGAGTTCTTCTCTCAGTTGGAAGACATGTACTACAAGACCAGCATTAGTGTCGCCCCATCCACACTGCAGACAAAGTTCTTGAGTGGCTTGAATGTGTCAATCCGTGACTAGCTCGAGATTTTGCCAATCAAGGATCTCAATACCTTGACTCACACCGCGATGCAAATACACAACCAACAATCGCGTCGCCGACAATCCTCTTGGCAAACCCCAGGTCAAAGAAGGTATGATTCTAACTCTGGTCAATCCCCTACTACTAACGTGCGTGGTCCACCCACAGGAACCACCGCGTCAAATCAAAGCCGACAGGGGAAGACCGCGACATCTACCACCAATGCTCATCGTGCGACACCTACAAAGGGCTCATCACCAGCTCCTGAGCGTGCGCATGACTTGGAGTGTTTCAAGTGTGAAGGACGAAGGCACTACAAGCGAGATTGCCCAAACAACAAGAAAGTCCTCTTCTCCAGCATCACCGCGGGATATGAGTCTTACGAGGAGGAGGACACGACCCTTGAGACCATCGAGGAAGGGCTCGAAGATGACAACGAGGAGGCTTACACTTGTGAAGCCACTGCGCTACATGATGGCACACCTCTGAGCCTTGTCACGCGACGTCTCCTCACTGTCAAGGAAGCCACACTTGTCGACCAACGCGAGAACCTCTTCCACACGCGTTGCTTGGTCAAGACAGCATCCTTGAGTGTCATCATCGATGGAGGCAGCTGCTGTAATATCATCAATGAAAAGGTGGTCAACCATTTCAACCTACCAACCACTCCTCACCCACAACCCTATGGCCTACAATGGATTTCATCGAGTTCTGGTAACACTGTAACTCGACAATGCCTTATTTCTTTTTCCATTGGCCAGTATTTAGATTCAGTCCTTTGTGATGTCATTGCAATGGACGCCACACATCTTTTATTGGGGCGCCCATGGCAATTCGACAGGCGCGTTCTTAACGATGGCTATTTAAACACTTATGTGTGTACTTACCACGGGAAATGCGTCACGCTCTTACCCATGTCTCCCTATGAGATTTTACAGGATCAGGTTGAGCGTGATCGACAAAAGGCTTTAGAAGCAGCACAGACCGCGTCACAGCCGACGCATTCCAAACAAGATAATGGGGATTCTTCCCACACCCCAGACCAAAGTAGCAGGAGAACGCGTTCTTCCAAAGGGCACGAAGGCCCTTCCAAGGACAACGCGCACACAAGCGCCGCATTAAAAGGAACCTGTGAGCAAAGATTGCTTCTTGCCCGATCGAGCGACCTCACTACTACCTTGAGCGGCAAGGCACCATGTTTCCTATTGGTGCCAACGCCTTGCATTCCAGAGAACCCTATCACAGAAGCTTTGACGAGCGCCATCCACGCGTTGCTCGATGAGTTCAAAGACATCTTTCCCGATGAGCTTCCACAAGGCCTTCCCCCATTACGAGGCATTGAGCACCAAATTGATTTGGTGCCCGGTGCCTCTCTGCCAAATCGCGCTGCCTATTGCGCTGGACCAGAAGAAACCAAGGAGTTATAGCGCCAAGTGCAAAAACTTCTGGATCGCGGCTACGTAAGGGAATCTTTAAGCCCTTGCGCGGTCCCAGTGATCCTCGTGCCAAAAAAAGATGGCTCGTGGCGCATGTGTGTCGACTGCCGTGCCATCAATCAGATTACAGTGAAATACCGACACCCAATCCCGCACCTAGACGACATGCTAGATGAGCTCCACGACGTGATCCACTTCACAAAAACTGACTTGAAGAGCGGCTATCACCAGATTCGCATGAAAGAGGGTGATGAATGAAAGACCGCGTTCAAGACAAAATATGGCCTTTATGAATGGCTAGTCATGCCGTTCGTCTTACTAATGCGCCAAGCACGTTCATGAGGCTAATGAACCATGTTTTGAGGGAGTTTTTAGGCAAATTTGTTGTTGTGTACTTTGATGACATTTTGGTGTATTCACGTAGTCTAGATGACCATGTAGAGCACCTTACGCTTGTGTTAGAGTGCTTGAGACGCGAACACTTGTATGCCAACCTTGGCAAGTGTCGCTTTGCTTCAGACACCACCAACTTTCTAGGCTACGTGGTCTCCAAAGATGGGCTACGCGTGGATGAAGACAAGGTAAAGGCCATCCGAGATTGGCCCACACCTACCACTCCAACAATGGTTCGAAGCTTCCTTGGCTTGGCGGGATTCTACAGGAGATTTGTTCGCGATTTCAGCTCCATCGCCGCGCCTCTCCATGAGCTCACAAAAAAGGGTGCCGCGGTGAATTGGAAGGATCACCACGCACACGCGTTCAACGCATTGAAAGAAGCCTTGTGCAACGCGCCACTGCTCCAACTACCAGACTTCAACAAGCACTTTGAAATTGAATGTGACGCGTCAAATGTGGGCATTAGAGGAGTCCTACACCAGGAAAAGAGGCCCATCGTGTTCTTCAACGAGAAGCTCACATGGGCAACTTTGAACTACCCTACCTACGACAAGGAGCTCTACGCTCTTGTCTACGTGCTAAAGACATGGCAACACTATCTCTGGCCACGCGAGTTTGTAATCCACTCGGACCACGCGACATTAAGCTATCTGAAGAGCCAGGCCCACCTTAGCCGCTGCCATGCTCGATGGGTGGAATTCATGGAGACGTTCCCCTACGTCGTAGTGCACAAGAAAGGTAAGGAGAATGTAGTTGCCGACGCCCTTTCTCGCAGGTATATCCTCCTTACTCGTCTTCAAACTAAACTCCTTGGCTTCGCGTTAATTAAGGATTTATACTTGACTGGTCCATTCTTTAAGCCAATTGTTGAACACTGCCTTAGGGACCGCGAGTTTGATACATACTTTTTCCATGAGGGATACCTTTACAAAGCAGGTCACTTGTGCATTCCTAGCTCACCCATTAGAAAGCTCCTCCTTCAAGATGCTCATGAAGGACACGGTCATTTTAGGGTTACCAAAACACTAGCTGCCCTTCACGAGCATTTTTTTTGGCTGCGCATGACTACCCAGGTGATGCAATATTGTAAGGGTTGTGTCACATGTCAATGCGCAAAGTCTAGTTCTAATCCTTATGGCCTCTACACGCCATTGCCCATCCCACTAGGCCCTTGGGACGATTTGTCCATGGACTTCATCACAAGTTTGCCTCTCTCTCATAGGGGTAAGGACTCCATCTTTGTTGTTGTGGACAGGTTTTCCAAAATGGCACATTTCATCGCGTGTAAGACCACCAATACTGCTAGTGAAATCGTCGTGTTATTCTTCAACAATGTGGTATGTTTGCACGGGGTCCCTAGGTCTATTGTGAGTGATCGCGACACCAAATTTGTGGGTACATTTTGGAGAACACTTTGGGGAAAGTTGGGTACAAAACTTTTGTTTTCCACTAGCTACCACCCCCAAACCGATGGCCAAACAGAGGTCACCAATCGAACCCTAGGAGCCCTCCTTAGGACCATGCTCAAATCCAAGCCCAAGCGTTGGGAAGACTTACTTGCTATTGTTGAGTTTTCTTACAATAGGTACAGGCACTCCGCAACAAAGCTCATCCCGTTCGAGGTCGTCTATGGAAGAAACCCTTTGATACCCATCGACATGCTACCGCGGCCTCTAAAGGACAATGAGCACAGTAGCGCGGCCAACCGCGCCGCGATGATCCATGATCTGCATCAGTGAACGCGAGAGCAGCTGGAACGCCGCACAAATCAATATGCCACACAACACAACCGTGGGTGCCGCCGCGTCATCTTTGCCCTAGGGGACTTGGAGTGGATACATCTTCGCAAATGCCATTTTCCAACTAAGCGCAAATCTAAGCTGGCACAACGCGGTGATGGTCCTTTCCGTGTTGTGAAGGCCATTGGCGACAACGCCTACGAGCTAGAGCTGCCACCCGACTACGGTGTCCACGCGACCTTCAACGTCACAGACTTGGAGCCTTATGTGGAGCCAGAGTTCGATGATGGTGAAGCGGGGACGCTTCACAACCAAGTGGGGGAGGGTGATGCGCTCCTACCCACCATGACTGCAACGGAGGAAGAAGAAGCTATGAGCATTTGCTCACAAGGCCCTATAACAAGATCGCGTGTCAAAGCCATCGCCAACGCGACACAATCTTTGATTGTGCACGTCGTCGCTAGCCAAGGGACGCAAGAGACCGCGTTCTCCCTCAGACTCATCCAACCAAGTCTAGAGAACGCGTTCTCTTTCAAGATCCTCTCTACCATCATTGACCGCGATCTTTGATTGTTTTGACACTTTAGAACATTAATATTTACAGTGTTTTTCTTTTGGGTGTGTGTTCCACGCGTGTCGCGTGGGCTAGCCCATTAAGCGAGACTCAGCCCACCCGAGTCCCGCTACCCCCTATAAAAGGCTATCTCGGCCTTCTGTATTAGGTTACGTTCATTTTTAATCAAAGCTTGAGTATTGAGAGCTAATTGCCTCCTCCCCTTTGATCGGACGTCGCAAACTTACTCTCATTTCTCATCTTCATTCCTTCGCCGCCGACGCTACGGCCACTCACTCGATCTTCTCGAGTCTATCCCCCCTGCTGCTGACGCTATGGCTTCGCTCACCCCTTCGAGGCACCTTCCAGCATCGCGCTCCCCTTACTCGCGCGATGAGACAACACCGCGTTCCACCATTCCCTCATTGAATTCGACACGCGCGACTCACCACCAAGATCTCGATCCGGCATTCGAAGGCAGGAACGCATCACTCTATTGTCTTTGATAACTATTAGTGAAAGTTAGTTTATGATTGATTACTATAATGCTATGATTGATTAACGTCATTATCAGTTGTATATAGGCTTTTCGAGAGTTCTCAAATGTCAGAATTTGTAAGTCTTTATTCTGAAATCAAAAGGAAGATAGATAGTGAACCATGTTGCTTTCATGGATATTTTGACGAAAGTTTAGATTGAATGAGTGAAGCGTTAGCATATATATACAAAATTTTGTAGATGTCTAAATAGACGAAATCACATAATTTGATGTTATTTTCCTAATTATGTTGTAATCAGGGTGTGATATTGTACTTTGAAACAAATCAAGTCTTATAATATATCAATACTAAAAAAATTGCATTTATTATTCACCAAAAAATACATTTTCAGAAGTACGCACGAGCGCTTCAGTTTCATAAAATACATCCTAAAGTTGGATGATTTTTGTATATTTATTTATACACCATTGAATTTGTTAAACCCTTCGTAACTCATAGGTGATAACTAAATTTACCAATCAAGCTATTTTTTCCTTGCTAACCCTTAATTATTCCAAATCTTATCTTAACTAAAAACTATTAAAATGAATTTAAACAATTGAATTATTACATAATATTACTTATTAACAAATTGACTAGACTATTGCTCAATAAATTTAACAATCCCATTCCCTGACATTACCACACATATTACTTGAATTGATATGATGAAAAAATAAGTTCATGTGAAGGGATACAATTCGTGTTTCGAATGTCTATATTAATTGGTCTAGTTTTGAGGAGTGATATATTCTAGGGCCTTAGTTTAGGATTCCTAAGGTTTATTGTTCTTTGACATCTTTGTTGTTTCCCCGCAAACTCCATATATACGGGATACGGATTGATGTTGTGGTATGGTGAAAAACAAACTTGATACGAACGTTTATTATATAAGGAAAATGCCTTTCTCTTTTGAAAAACAAAATCCGACCACAAAAAAACCGCTATTTTATGAGGAATCTTTTTATAGCGCATGGCAATCTTCCGTCCATTTTGCATGGACTAATTCATTTCGTCCGTCCATTTTGAATGGACTAATTCGTTTTGTCCGTCGAATATAGACGAACGAGTAAGATAGATTTCGTGGAAAAGGATTTTGTCCATAAAAAAAGGACAGTTGCGGAAATATTCAACAAAAATAAATGGACAAATTGTTATTGTCCATCCAAAAGGAATGGACAGTTGTGCAATCATTTTTTCAAGTACTTTTGTCCATAAAAAATAGCAGAGAAATTGAATAAGTCAATACATTCCGGACGAACAAGTATTATTTTGTATGTTCATTTTGGACGGACAAATTCAATCGTTAAAAGTAAAAATATGCATTTATTACTCATATTACCAACATCTACCCCATTAATATACGCGATTATTGTTCATAGCAATTGTAATTCTTCCATAACTCTTCCATATTCTTGTTCATGAAAACAACAAAAGTTCTTCCACTTCTCTCAAACTCATTGAACTATGTCATATGAAGAAGAGTTAAACAATGGTTTAGAAGATATCTCATTGAACTATTTCCAAAATGAGGTATGTTCTTGTTTTTGTTGTTAAAGGTATAAGTTTTATAGATTAATTTGTATATATATATGTTTCGTGTTATGTCTTATTTGGGGTTTATGGTGAAAGTTTTGTTCTTTTTCATTTAAAAGTTCATGTTCTAGGTTTTGAATATTTGGAGATTTACATACATGGGTAAGGATAAAGGTTTATTTTTATAGATTATTGATGTTACAAGCTCAATTTTTAGGGCTATGGTTTTTTAATACAACATGCTTTATGGTTAAGTATTTAAGGAATAGGGAAGGGTATAGGATTCTCAACTTATAAATTGTATGTTTTTTGATTTTTTGAAGTTTAGGCTTTAGGGTTTCAATATAGTTTTTTTTGTCCATATAAGTTTAATGGACAGTTAGCAAACTATCCACTAGTTTTACACGGATTAAATGTTTTTGTTCACACGTTTTGTGTGGACAGATTCAGATATTCCCCAAACTTTGGATAGACACATCAATACTGTCCATTTGTTTTGGACGGGCAAACTGTGTATTTTTTCCCTCGATTTTGAACGGATTTGATTAACTTCTATTTTGTTTGAAGAAGGTTGAACATGAAGTGTATATTGGGATTGAGAATAATATGCAGTATCAGTAGTCTACAACACATATGTCACAAACTTATGACTACTATTGGGATAATTATGTTAATCCGCATTTGGTTCTCGCATATCATTTTCAGTGGAACAACGATTACCCTATCTAGATTCAACCTATAGAGGTATTGCCATCTTCATTAGATTTTGACTGGGATGAAAATGATTTGATTGAAAGTCAAGAAGGATCTTATATTGATTATTCCAAATTATTTACAACGGATCAAACATTTTGTACTCAAGATGAAGCAATTAATTTGGTGAAAGTTGTTGGAAGGAAGAATTGTATGTGCATAAAGAAATATTGTGTGATGAAAAGTTGTGTTTTAAAGCTTAGAAAGACATGGTTGACGTGGAAAGATATGGACAATTCACTCCCTTGAAAGGTAGGGAGGAAATTACCAAGACCAAGATATGTGGGTGTCCTTTCACTTTGAAGTGTTACGATCATGTACGAGATTCATGGAAAGTTGAAGTTATATGCGTCAACCACAACCATAAGATTGGAAAAAGTTTACATAGTGATTCATTTTCAGGCAAATTGACCAAGGCATAGTATGAATTGACAAGGAACCTCACTATCAATCAATGTGCCCCAAAACAGATCATGATTGCACTGGAGAATGATAAGGACAATCTCACCACATATCAACAAGTGTATAATGCTCGACATAAGATTGAGAATGAGATTATGAATGGACACATCGTGTTACAACATTTTTTCCTTGAGACCACTAAATCGGGCTACTTTAGAGGAACATAATGAATTCGAGTATAAACATTATAAGTGACATTGTGTGGACATATCTAGAATCATTCGCTCTTTTAAAAGCATTTCTAAATGTGTTGATTATGGATTAAACCTACAATACAGTCATGTATTTTTAATCTATTACTTTTAAATTCAGCATCGGTTGTTACAACTTTAGGACATCTTTAGTTAACTTGATATATGAATTGGTATCACATGCCTTGTTTTGAAAAACTGGATTGACATCGACGTGGAAGGACTTCAATATTGCAACTGCGTTAATAATAAGGAGAAAGAGGACAACTACACTTGGCTTGTCACTCAAATTGCTGAATTGTGTGACATGGTTAAAGAGACACTAGTTGCAATTGTGACTGATAGAGAGAGCATGTATTGATGAACGCGATAGACAATGTTTTTCCTACCGCGATGCACCTATTGTGTCATCGACATGTGAACAAGGATATCGAGGACAAGGCAAATAAGTTATGCAAGGATGATGATACTAGAATTAGGTTTGCAAATGATTGAATGTCCTTGTTTAACTCAAAGACTGAAGGGTATACTTTACAAAACTAACACGTCTTGAGTCTTGTTGGAGTTATGTGCTTAATTTAGTTGCATATCTTATGAGGACTTGGCTCAATCCATATAAGAAAATAATTGTATCTACTTGGACGGACAAAGTAACTCAGTTTGACACTCACACGACAAATAGGGATTTTCATCTTAAGGTTATGGTTTCGTCATTCTATTTGTATGGAAATTATTCATGCATATTTTATTATGTTGACTTTTACAGGGTTAAAGGTGCTCATGCTGTGTTGAAACAATTCCTTGGCACCCCAACAAATGGAATCAACGGTGTCTTTAACAAATGAAATTGTCCATCCAAAACTGATGGACAAACTGAAATTGTTCATCCTAAACTGATGGACAGTTATCATTAATCCATCCAAAAGACTGCATCAGAAAACTCGTGCTTATCAAAAAGCGTTTAACAAAGCAATCAATTTCATTAAATCAACAGACTGAAAAATGTGAAATTTGACCCTTCTCGACACTTTGGCTTGTATTAGCACTAGTAAAATTTCATTACATCAAGAGACTTTGTCTTTATCCATACATATGAAACGAAGGTCAGTTAACCAAAGATTTCAAGGATAGGAATCAAACCAAGATTTCCCAACACTAAATGCTCACATAGTAATCTCATCAAAATGTAACAAACGATTTTTAAACATAAGAAATTAAACCAACATTTCAAGCAAAATAAGGTCAGTACTTAAACCAAAATAAAAGTATATACACAAACAAGTGAGTCAACTAATTAACATCGGTCATGAATTAATTGATTATTCAAAAAAATGCCATTTGCATATCAGGACAATTTGGACAATTATATATTGCTTTGTTTTTATTCCCCTTAGTTTAATGCCTAAGACTAACCGTGATTTTATAGCTATATAGCATACACAACTCCTTCATTCAAAATCACAATGATACCTACTAATGCCATGCTAGCCAGAATCGTAATGCACTTATTTGTATTCGTGATTAAATAAAAACTTATATTTGAAAGAATATATGTGTAATTTAAATATAGTATGAAAAACACACAAAAAACATCTACAACTGGGATTCTAATAAGCTATGAAAATGCAACAAAAATTGAAGCTTAAATCACTACTTATATTGGCATCAATACTCAATAAATTTGCATACCCTTCATTACCCGTGCCAAATTCCACTTTTGAGGTCATAGCTACAGAGAATAACTACATGAAATGGATAGAACACATGGGCTTTGTAAGGTCTTACAAGAAGCATTATCGCCCTCACTCTAGCACAAGCATGCAAGTAGATGGTTCATTTCTAAAGTCTAGTATTGCCATGACATGAAAAAGAGAAGGTTGATTTCTAGAAGAAGAATTATATATAAATTGTAAATTGAATACAATCAGAAATAGTCAAACAACTAACAAACTATTCATATCATCTAAGCATTGGGTGCACATTGATAAAAAAGCAGAATTTCACTTGATAATTGGACCTCATATCTATTAGCTTCATTTCATATTATTGCACAAAAGGACACAATTGATATTTTCTTCTCCTTTAAAACAAACAATCATGATGTACGTCTTTTTCTATTCAAATTAATGTCCTCTTAGTCCAATTCACGGATGCACAATTCATCTAATTCAATATGAAATGGAGACCATTTGTCATCATTAACAAATAAGAGTTATTGCACCTACTTTGAACTTAATTTGTTACACAATCCATCAAAAAAAAATTGTTACACAAAAGAGACATACTCAAAATGCCAAGCACATATTATAATTTCAAGATGCCATAATTTCAAAACACCAAGCACAAACCCTAAAACCAATCCATGAACTTTGTTAAATCCCTAACTCAATTTTCAACGTCTAACCTTTAGTGGCGATAAAGACATGGTGGTCGGTTGGTGTTGATGGTCGAATCTGGTGACTTGGTGGATGGTGTAACACCCCCAAATATTACATTGAAAGTATTAACGCCAGTGATCTCAGATTTCACATCTGAAGCCATCCAAGGCTTAACTACTTTATACAAAACATAAAATACATTGATAATATGAAATATCATAATCTTTATTGAAACCAAAGTCTCGGGATTACATCCGTAAATTTCAAATACAACAGAAATACAGAATATGTTTAATACAGCGGAAGTCTTAAATAAATAACATAAGGGTCTTGATCACGTGATCGCACGCCTAAGATCTTCAACCTTGATAAAACTCTTAAAAACTTCATCTGCCTTCATTGTCGGATTCTAGCCTTCACGGAACGGGAGTTTACCTGATGTGCCGTATGAGACGGATGACACCAGCCAACCATGCAAGGGAAAATAACTGATTGGTTAGTCTAATGAAAGACTATGCAAGGGTAAAACAGAAAGGTTCTAAGTAGTCGTATTAGGTTAGACCCATCGCTTCTCGAATGAAAGCCGATGACGATAGTAAACCTTGAAACTTCTACAGGAATATACGAAGATTGGCCTCGATGGCTTTGATGTGAATTATTGCTCTTATGTTTTAATTGTTTAGTTAGAACGAGTATTCGTAGGAACACTATGTACCTTGCGAGGTTTAGTGGTTTCTTGATAATGGTGCTAGGAGGATTTTCCCTAGTATCTTCAGTCATGACCTTACCCTTACTCAGGGTATGTGCACACAGCTGGTGCCGCCATTTGGAATGTATTCCCTTTGATATCTCTTGTGAGGAGATCCGATATCTCTTGTGAAGAGATCTTAAAAGCTTATAACGTAAAATGTACGTTTTGGAATTAAATAAGATAAGTGCTTTAGTGCACATAATTAATATACCCTCAGGCGAGTAGTGCAGCTAAGAAAGTAGTGCAGCTAGGAAACTCGTCTAGACTTTGGTCAGAGTAAAGTTCTCTTTCCAATCTGAATTCGCATTGTGCGGTGAGGTTGGTCGTGAACCGAAACACCAAGTCAGTTTTAAAACGCTTGTGCGAAATTGATGTTGCCAAGCACTTGTCATACTTTCCAATAAGACTCAACCTTTTGGAGTCTTCTCTTCATATGTTTCCGTAAGACTCATTCTTTCAGAGTCATTTCTCTTGATCATGCCTTTTCGTATATTTCAGTAGGAGTATGGTGGTTGACTATCGTCATCAACTTTTATTCGAGAAGCGATGAGTCTAACCTAATACGACTACTTATAACCTTTCTGTTTTACCCTTGCATAGTCTTTCATTAGACTAACCAACCGATTATATTCCCTTGCATGGTTGGCTGGTGTCATCCATCTCATACGACACATCAGATAAACTGCAGTTCCGATGAAGGCTAGAAACGACAATGATGGCAGTTGGAATTTTGAAGAGTTTTACCAGGTTGAGATTCCTTGGTGGGTGATCGTTTAGATCAAGACCCGTGTGTCCTTTATGTATTAAGACTTCCACTGTAATATATTTGATTATGTATTTTGAATCATGGATGTAATTCCGAAACATTTGCTTTAATCAAAAGTTATGATATTTTGTATTATAACTGTTGTTTTATGATTTATATAAACGGGTTAAGCCTGGGGTGGCTTCGGATGTGAAATCCGAGGTCACTGGCGGTAATACCTTTCAAGGATATATATTTGGGGGTGTTACAGATTATGTTTGGTAAGTTTTCCGAACACTCGTGACCTCGGATTTCACATCCGAAGCCACCCAGGCTTAACCCGTTTATAAAAATCATAAAACAACAGTTTCTTTTCTTGTACTTCAGTTGTTTTGTTAAGAACCTAAGTCTCCGGGCAATTTTGTCTTGACTCTCGGGAGATCCCTTTTGTAAAACTTATTAGCTCGGTTGAGCTTATCAATGAAAATTACCAAGTTTGATCTATTCTGAGTTGATTTTTATTACGTTAAGTATATTGAATGATATTAATGTAATAAAATACTTGGAATTTGATCGGTAAACAGATGGTAAACACAAGGAGCACCATTCGTGTTGGTGTTGGGCCAAGTAATGACCCCAGACCAAATGAGAGGAATACCGCAAACCCCGTGGATGAACACGAGTCTGCTTCTAACAACAATCAAAGGGGCAATGACCAAGTTACGGTCAACACTCCAATGGTATTTGATGCAGCAGCAATTGAAGCTATTCGGGGAATCGTTATGAAACCATTCACCGACATCATGCGACCAATTGCGCCTCGGGCACAGGCTGTGCCAATTCCTCCAGCGGTTCCAAGATTTGAGGAGCCAGTTGTCCATGCGCCGCAAGAAGAAGCAGTCAGGAACATAGGCAATTATGGCCGAGCACTGAAGGCCATTAGCTCTATAAGGCCCGACTGCTATGATGGGAAAGGAGAGCCATTCAAAGTGGCTTATTGGTTCTCACACATAGAGCAACTATTCCGCAATGTTGAGTGCACTGAAGCAGAGAAGGTGCACATTGCATCCCTTCAGCTAAAGGAAGTAGCCAGTGAATGGTGGGAAGGTACAGGTTTGGCTGATCACCAAGGTTTGAACTGGGAAATGTTTAAAGCCAAGATGACTGATCATTTCTTCTCTCAAGCTATGAGGGAGGAGAAACATAAGGAATTTCTCTATCCAAAGACAGATGGTTTGAAAGTGACCGAGCTTGCGACCAAATTCAATCATTTATTACAGTATGCTGGGCTGGAGGTGTCCAATGAATAGCAAAAGAACTGGCATTTTCACGAGTGGATGAACCCAGATATTAAGCCACTAATGATACGTCACGGATGCTCTACTCTGGAGTAGTACGTGGACGTTGCCTATAAGTTGGAAGTGACTCTGGAGGAGTCAACAAAGAAATGAAGTCACCAGAGGTCAATGCAGGGCCAGCCTCAGACGAGTGGATTTAAGCGTCCCGCGCCACCGTCTAATTTTTCCAAGTCTGGCAGAGCAAAAACGGATATGACTCATGGAGGGTCTACACGTCAATCGGGTCAGGGCAAGAGTCCGATACAATGCTATAACTGTGGTACACACAGACACAAGAGTAATGAGTGTCCGAAGGAGAAGAAGACGTGTTTTGGCTGCAAAAAGGTGGGACATTTGCAGAAGTTATGTCCACAACAAAGGCAGAAAGGAGCTGAGTCGCAGCAAGGGTCAGTTAATCAGAACAATCGACCTAAGTTCAGACCAGTGGAAGCTCCTAGTCCTTCGATACAGACGTCTGCACAGAATAAGGGGAAAGCCCCAGCTGCTTCTGGAGGTCAACGCCTTTACGAGATGCATGAGGCTGATGGACCTAATGCTCCAATTGCTCAAGGTACTCTATACCTTCATTCTACTTCTGTATGTATGTTGTTTGATTCGGGTGCTACTCATTCCTTTATTTCGGAGAGTTGTGTCAGTAAGTTAGGCTTAGTATGCAACGAGGTTTGTGAACCTTTCGTTGTGAATCTTCCTAATGGTGAACATTTAGTGGGCACCAAGCGTCTGTCAGAATTTCCGATTACCATCCAGGGTAAGAAATTCGAAGCAGATTTGATTTGTATAGTCATGACTCCATATGACATTATTCTCGGTATGGATTGGCTGACGCGTCATGGGGCGGTAATCGATTTTAGCTCAAGGAATGTGACGGTATCATCTGGGGGCCAGTATGTATGCAAGTTCAAGGGTCGGAATGACGCTGATAACGGCAGGCTTATCAATGCGATGGCTGTGTTTAAGCTACTTCGACAAGGATGTGTCGGGTACCTGTGCTATCTGGACAAGCCCAAGAAAGATGAACCTTCAATTCATGATATTCCGGTTGTTTGTGAATATCCGGATGAGATTCCTGGTTTACCCCCGCATCGTGACGTAGAATTTACTATCGATCTCGAGCCTGGTACTGCACCGATCTCTAAGGCACCGTACCGGATGGCTCCTCCTGAGATGCAAGAGTTGAAGAAGCAACTCGAAGATCTTCTTGAGAAGGGTTATATAAGGCCGAGTGCATCACCTTGGGGTGCTTCGGTCTTGTTCGTCAAGAAGAAGGATGGATCGTTCCGACTTTGTATCGACTATCGTGAGTTGAATAAGGTCACGATCAAGAATAAGTATCCGTTGCCGAGGATTGATGATCTGTTGGATCAACTGCAGGGAGCAAAGGTCTTTTCCAAAATCGATCTGAGGTCTGGTTACCATCAGCTCAGGATTCGTGAGGAGGATATTCTGAGGATTGTGTTCCGGACGAGATATGGTCACTACGAGTTCGTAGTCATGCCATTTGGACTTACCAATGCTCCAGCAGTCTTCATGGATCTGATGCATCGATGTTTCCACCAATACTTGGATAAGTTCGTAGTGGTCTTCATCGATGATATTTTAATTTATTCCCCGAGTGAGGAAGCTCATGAGGAACACCTTCGGATCACTTTGTCAGTTCTTAGACAAAATCAGTTGTATGCAAAGTTGTCTAAGTGTGACTTTTGGATCAAGGAAGTGGCTTTCTTAGGCCATGTGATTAATGAGAATGGGATTATGGTTGATCCCCAGAAGATTGAAACAGTAGCCAATTGGAAGCGGCCTCAGAATGTGAAGGAGGTGCGCAGTTTTTTAGGACTCGCTGGTTATTATAGACGGTTCGTGGAGGGATTCTCTAAGATCGCTCTACCCATGACCGGTCTGCTCCGCAAAGTCCATAAGAAGTTTGTCTGGGATGACAAGTGCGAGGCCAGTTTTCAGAAGTTGAAGCAATGTCTGACCTCCACACCAGTGTTAGTGTAGATCTCCGATTTGTTGGGATAAGAATGCCGACAAGGTTCTGCTCGGACCGGAGTTAGTCAAAAGGACTGCCTCGGACATTGCTTTGATCAGACAGAGGATGTTGACAGCTCAGAGTCGACAAAAGTCTTACGCAGATCTGAAGCGTAGGAATGTCGAGTTTGAGGTTGGTGACAAGGTGTTTGTCAGAGTGTCGCCATCCAAGGGTGTGTTTAGGTTTGGTAAGTGTGGGAAGTTTAACCCTCGCTACATGGGACCGTTTGAGGTCCTTGATAGAGTGGGGTCTCTAGCGTATCGTTTGGCATTGCCGCCATCGGCACATCCAGTGCATAACGTGTTCCACGTATCTTTGTTGAAAAAGGAAGTGCCAGATGAGTCTCATGTGCTGAGTTCTGACGACATCGAGAATCAGACAAATGGTACCTACGAGGAGATACCGGTGCGTATTCTCGAACGCCGTGAGAAGCAGTTACGGAACAAGGTGGTACCATTGGTACGGATTTTGTGGTCCAAGTCAGGAATTGAAGAAGTTACTTGGGAAACCTGGGAAACGGAGGAGGATATGCTTAGACGTTTTCCCGAGCTATTTTCGGCCTAGTTTCGGGGTCGAAACCCTTTTAAGGGGGTAGTGTTGTAACGCCTCGCTTTTCTTTGGTTTATTCGGCCAAGTTTCGGGGTCGAAACTTTTTATAAGGGGGAGGTGATGGAATACCCCTCATTTTAGTAAAGAGTATTTTGGTAAGTTTTCCAAACACTCGTATTGTAGTCGAATTATTTCCAGAGAAGTTCAGAATTTCTGTTAAATACTTGATCTCTGTAATAATTCCTTGAGTGGAATAAAATACATTCGACGTATTTTGGGGCTTAGAATATTTGTTCGGATACGAATATGTTTAAACCGGGGTTAAAACCCATACCCATAATTCTTCCCGGACAAAAGTGGGCAAAAGGCACAGAATTTGCCTTGACCACACCCGCGGTCAGAATTGGTCGCCACCGCACCCCGCGGTGAGACCCACCACACCCGCGCCGTCGTGATTTCTTTTCTGCTCCGCCGAACTTCGCCTGAGCTGCTTGCCGATCTTGTCGGAGCTGAAGCGGTGAGGCGGTGGGGGAGGTGCCAGCTGAGCTCCTTGCTTGGCCTATAAAAGGAGGAGGCTTGGAGGAGGAAGACATCTCAAATCTCTCTCTCTCCAATCTCTCTCTCGTTCCATTGTCGCCGGAGTTGCAAGCTTTCGCCGGAGTTCTTCAAGGTCGTTGCCGGAGCTACCATAGGAGGAGGAGGTGCCCTCAAGGTGGTGTTTGGTGGCCCAAGGAGTTTGGAAGTCGAATCCAATCCAAATCGAGCCCAACGTGTCATCCCCGGTAAGATCTCGTCTTCGTCCCCGACGACTGCACTTGTGACCGCACCCGCGGCAGGGCCACCGCACCCGTGGTGTGCCTGGGCGATTATGGATGTGGCCTTGGGTTTTGTGATTTCGATCGGGACTTCGTTCCTTCGATTTCGTTCGCCTTTCTTTAGATTTGTACTATTTATTGTCGAATCTAATGTTGGGTTTCGTTATGGGTCGTTCCGTAGGAAATTATAATCCGAGTTCTTCCTCGTTTCGGACCCGGAAACCCGTCGTCTCGAGCTTCGTTGAGCCTCGTCTAATCTAAGGCAAGTGGCGGTTCTCTCTTGCTTATCATTCCATATTTATATTGATTATCAATTGTTTAATTGTTAATTAATTTGGGATGAATATTGTTTTCGTCTCGGAACAGTTTTGATAACTGTATGTGATTTAAAAAGAGATATTGTAATAGGTTGTATATATTGCTAGAACCAACGCTATTATATATATATGATTGAAATACATATATTATAATAGGTTGTATATATTGCTAGAAACAACGCTATTATATCTGTTATTGGCCTCGATGGCTTTGATGTGAATTATTGCTCTTATGTTTTAACTGTTTAGTTAGAACGAGTATTCGTAGGAATACTATATACCTTGCGAGGTTTAGCGGTTTCTTGATAATGGTGCTAGGAGGATTTTCCCTAGTATCTTCGGTCATGACCTTACTCTTACTCAGGGTATGTGCACACAGCTGGTGCCGCCATTTGGGATGTATTCCCTTTGATATCTCTTGTGAGGAGATCCGATATCTCTTGTGAAGAGATCTTAAAAGCTTATAACGTAAAATGTACATTTTGGAATTAAATAAGATAAGTGCTTTAGTGCACATAATTAATATACCCTCAGGCGAGTAGTGCAGCTAAGAAAGTAGTGCAGCTAGGAAACTCGTCTAGACTTTGGTCAGAGTAAAGTTCTCTTTCCAACTAAATTCGCATTATGCGGTGAGGTTGGTCGTGAACCGAAACACCAAGTCAGTTTTAAAACGCTTGTGTGAAATTGATGTTCCCAAGCATTTGTCATACTTTCCGATAAGACTCAACCTTTTGGAGTCTTCTCTTCATATGTTTCCTTAAGACTCAATCTTTCAGAGTCTTCTCTTGATCATACCTTTTCGTATTTTTCAGTAGGAGTATGGTGGTTGACTATCGTCATCGACTTTTATTCAAGAAGCGATGAGTCTAACCTAATACGACTACTTAGAACCTTTATGTTTAACCCTTGCATAGTCTTTCATTAGACTAACCAACCGGTTATATTCCCTTGCATGGTTGGCTGGTGTCACCCGTCTCATACGGCACATCAGATAAACTGTAGTTCCATGAAGGCTAGAAACGACGGTGAAGGCAGATGGAATTTTAAAGTGTTTTACCAAGGTTGAGATCTTAGGCGTGTGATCGCTAGATCAAGACTTTTGTGTCATTTATTTTAAAAAGACTTCCGTTGTATTAAGACTTCCGCTGTAATATATTTTGGTTGTATTTGAATTATGGATGTAATTCCGAAACTTTGATTTAATCTAATACTATGACATTTCGTATTATAAATGTTGTTTTATGATGTGTATAAACTGGTTAAGCCTTGGGTGGCTTCGGATGTGGAATCTGAGGTCACTGGCGATGATACCTTTCAAGGATATATTTGGGGGTGTTATAATATAAGAAACAGAAAGATCACGAGAAGACTCTAGAAGATTGAGTCTTATGGGAAACGAGTGAAGAGAAGACTCCAAAGGATTGAGTCTTATCGGAAAGTATGACAAGTGTTCGGGAACGTTATAATTCCGCACAAGCGTTTTTAAAAAGACTTGACCATTTGGGTCCACGACCAACCTCACCGCGCAATGCGAATTCAGATTTGGAAGGAGGACTTACTTTAATCGAAGTCCGGGCGGTTTCCACATTGTACTCCTCGCCCGAGGGTATATTAATTATGTGCATAATCACACATATCTTAATTAATTCCAAAACGCACAATTATGTTATAAGCTTTTAAGATATATCATCTCAACACGAGAGATATCGGAGGGGATAAATCTCGAGTGTCGGCACCAGCTGTGTGCACCTACCCTAAGTAAGGGTACAGTCATGACCAGAGAAAGTACTAGGGAAAAATCCTCCTAATACCAGTTATAAAGAAACGACTAGACCTCGCAAGGTACATAGCGTTCCTACGAATACTTGTTCTAACTAAACAGTTAAAACCACACAATAGTCCACATCAATACCATTATGGCAATAACAAATATAATAGCATTGTTTCTAGCAGTATATACAACCTATTATAATATCACTTTTTATATCACATACGTTTATCAAAACTGTTCCCAAACAAAAACAACATTCATCCCAATTTAATTAACAATTAAAAACAATTGATAATTAATGGAAACATGGAATGATAAGCAAGAGCGAACCACCACTTGCCTTAGTCTAGACGAACGATTGAGCGACGACGGGTTTTTGGGTCCGGAACGAGAACATAAATCGGATTACAGATTCCTACGACAACGACCCACGACGAAACCCTAGGTTAGATTCGACAATTAATAATATGAATCTAAGGAAAAATGAACGGAACCGAAAGAACGAGGGTCCCGTCCGAGACCGGTTTGTCCAAGGCCACGATCGCGTTTGCTAAGGCAAACCGCGGTCGCGGACGTCTGGACATCGTCCGCGGTCGCGGCAGTTCATGTCCGCGGTCGTGGCCGTGAACTCGGCGACCCCAAATCGACTAAATTCTCACCGGCGACGACACGACGGGGCTCGAGGCGAGAGGGCTTCGACTCCTATCCTCGCCGCGCTTCCAATGCACCACCCCACGGCCACCACAACTTCCGGCGACACCACAAATTTCCGGCGACGAAGAACACGAGAGAGAGAGAGAGAGAGAGAGAGAGAGAGAGAGAGAGAGAGAGAGAGAGAGAGAGAGAGAGGAGATCTGATTTTCGGATGCCTAAAACCCTCCAACTCGGCCCCCATTTATAGCCAAAGGAGGAGCAGCCCGCCGACCAGATCGACGGCAACTCAGAGGATCGACGGCGATGCGTTCGACGAGGCGCGGAGGAAGACGAGGCGTCGCACGCATGCATTATTCCACGGTCGCGGAAATCTTCCGCGGTCGCGGAAAATTCCATTGCCCAGCGTCTCTGAGTGCCATTTATCCGCGGTCGCGGAAATGCCCTTTTCCGCGTCCGCTTGCTCAGGGAAGGATTTAGCACGGGTTTGAGTCCCAGAAATTATATATTTGTACCCAAACAAATATTCTAAGCCGCGAAAATACATCGAATGTATTTTATACCACTCAGGGAATTATTACAGAGATCATACACGTTACAAAAAATTCAAACTTCTCCGAAAGCGACACGATTACAAAATGAGGGTTGTGGAAATTACCCAAATACCCTTACTAAAAATGGGGGTATTACATCACTTCCCCCTTAAAAGAAGTTTCGACCCCGAAACTTGGCCGAATAACCCAAAAAAACGAGGCGTTACATCACTACCCCCTTAAAAAGGTTTCGACCCCGAAACTAGGCCGAAAATAGATCGGGACAACGATTACGCATATCTGCCTCAGTCTCCCAGGTTTCCCAAGTAACCTCTTCAGATCCAGCCTTGGACCAAAGAATCCGTACCAATGGTACTACCTTGTTCCGCAATTGCTTCTCGCGACGTTCGAGAATACGCACAGGTATATCTTCGTAGGTACCATTTGCCTGAATCTCGATGTCTTCATAGCTCAGCACATGAGACGCATCTGGCACGTACTTTCTCAACAAGGACACGTGGAACACGTTATGCACTGGATGCGCCGACGGCGGCAATGCCAAACAATACGCTAGAGATCCTACCCTGTCAAGGATCTCAAACGATCCCACGTAGTGAGGGTTAAGCTTCCCACGCTTGCCGAACCTGAACACACCCTTGGATGGCGACACCCTGACAAACACCTTGTCACCAACCTCGAACTCGACAATCCTGCGCTTTAGATCTGCGTAAGACTTTTGTCGACTCTGAGTTGTCAACATCCTATGTCTGATCAAAGCAATGTCCGAGGAAGTCCTTTTGACTAACTCCGGTCCGAGCAGAACCTTGTCGGCATTCTTATCCCAACAAATCGGAGATCTGCACTTTCGACCGTACAAAGCCTCGAATGGAGCCATCTTAATGGTAGCATGCCAACTGTTGTTGTACATGAATTCAATCAGACTCAGGCTGTTCTCCCAGCTAGTCGGACGATCAAGTACACAAGCTCTCAGCATATCTTCTAATGTCTGGATGGTCCTCTCAGACTGTCCATCCGTCTGGGGATGAAACGCAGTACTGAACCTCAACTTGGTTCCCATGGCCTTGTGGAGTTCCTTCCAGAATCTCGACATGAATCGGCCATCACAATCCGATACAATGGTTTTTGGTATACCATGCAAATGGACAATCTCGTGTAGGAACACTTCTGATAGCTTCTGGGTTCCCCATGTTGACTTGATAGCCACGAAGTGAGCACTCTTCGTGAGCCTTTCAATGATTACCCATATCGCATCCTTTTGACTCTGAGTCTTTGGCAACCCTGTGACGAAATCCATAGTGATATCCTCTCATTTCCACTCTGGCACTGGAAGAGGTAGCAATTTACCACCTGGTCTACGGTGTTCTATCTTGACCTTCTGACACGTCAAGCATTTCGCCACAAATTCTGCTACGTCCCACTTCATGTTGGGCCACCAGAATTTCTTTCTGAGGTCCTTGTACATCTTGCTAGAGCTTGGATGTACATAATAAGCTGACGAATGGGCCTCATTCATCACCAACTGGCGAAGGCCATCAACGTCAGGCACACAAATCCGGTCCTGAAACCAGAGTGATCCATCCTCCTGAATCACGAATCCGGGAGCTTTCCCGTCCATCACTTCACTGCTTAGCTTTATCAAGACCACGTCATCAACCTGCTTCTCCCTGATCTGATCAAGTAGCGTAGCCTGAATCTCTAGCATACTTAGGTATCCTCGACGTTGATCGTACAAGACTTCAATCTCGCACAACCCTTGGTTCAGCTTGGTCTGAGCAGTGAGTAGAGCCACTACAGTCTCGTGCGGCGTTTTCCGGCTCAATGCATCGGCTACTACATTAGCCTTGCCCGGATGATACAACAACTCGATGTCGTAGTCTTTGAGTAGCTCTAACCAGCGACGTTGTCTCATATTCAGCTCCTTCTGAGTGAACACGTACTTGAGACTCTTATGATCGGTGAAGACTTGGCACCTCACACCATAGAGATAGTGCCTCCAAATCTTCAACTCAAATACTACAGCTGCTAACTCCAGATCATGCGTAGGATAGTTTGCCTCATAGGTTTTCAATTGTCGAGATGCGTACGCAATAACCTTCCCCCTCTGCATCAGTACACATCCCAACCCATTATTCGAAGCATCACTATAGACTACATAACCATCGTTCCCTTCCGGTAGCGCCAAAACTGGTGCGGAGGTCAGACACTGCTTTAACTTCTGAAAACTGGCCTCACACTTGTCATCCCAGACAAACTTCTTATGGACCTTGCGGAGCAAACCGGTCATAGGTAGAGCGATCTTAGAAAATCCCTCCACGAACCGTCTGTAATATCCAGCGAGTCCCAAAAAACTGCGCACCTCCTTCACATTCTGAGGCCGCTTCTAGTTGGCTACCGCTTCAATCTTCTGGGGATCAACCATAATCCCATCCTCATTGATCACATGGCCTAAGAAAGCCACTTCTTTGATCCAGAAGTCACACTTAGACAACTTTGCGTACAGCTGATTCTGTCTAAGGACTGACAAGGTGATCCGAAGATGTTCCTCGTGAGCCTCCTCACTCAGGGAATTGATCAAAATATCATCGATGAAGACCACCACGAACTTATCCAGATATTGGTGGAAACATCGATGCATCAGATCGATGAAGACCACCGGAGCGTTAGTAAGGCCAAATGACATGACTACGAACTCATAGTGGTCATACCTCATCCGGAAAGCAGTCCTCAGAATGTCTTCCTCACGAATCATGAGCTGATGGTAACCAGATCTCAGATCAATCTTGGAAAAGACTTTTGCTCCCTGCAGTTGATCCAACAGATCATCAATCCTCGGCAACGGATATTTATTCTTGATCGTGACCTTATTCAACTCTCGATAGTCGATACAAAGTCGGAATGATCCGTCCTTTTTCTTGACGAACAAAACCGGAGCGCCCCAAGGCGATGCACTCGGCCTTATGTATCATTTCTCAAGAAGGTCCTCGAGTTGCTTTTTCAACTCTTGCATCTCAGCTGGATCCATCTGGTATGGTGCCTTAGAGATCGGCGCGGTACCAGGCTCGAGATCAATGGTAAACTCCACGTCACGATTCGGGGGTAAACCGAGAATCTCCTTCGGAAAGACATCCGAAAATTCGCGAATAACCGGAATATCAAGAACTGAAGGCTCATCTCTCTTGGGCTTATCCAGATAGCACAGGTACCCGACACAACCTTGTCGAAGTAGCTTACACGCAGCCATCACATTGATGAGATTGCCGTTATCAGCGTCATTACGACCCTTGAACTTGCATACAAACTGGCCCCCGGATGAAACTGTCACAGTCCTTGAACTGAAATCGATCACCGCCCCATGATGTGTCAACCAGTCCATCCCGAGAATAATATCGTATGAAGCCATGGCTATACAGATCAAATCTGCTTCGAACTTCCTACCCTGAATGGTAATCGGAAATTCTGACAGACGCTTGGTTCCAACCAAATGTTCACCATTGGGAAGATTCACAACAAAAGGCTCACAAGCCTCGTTGCATACTAAGCCTAGCTTACTTACGCAACTTTCCGAGATGAAAGAATGAGTAGCACCCGAATCAAAAAGTATACACACAGAAGTAGAATGGAGGTAAAGAGTACCTTGAGCAGTAGGAGCATTTGGTCCATCAGCCTCATGCATCTCGTAGAGTCGCTGACCTTGACCTCCTAAAGCAGTTGGGGCTTTCCCCTTGTTCTGGGCAGTTGTCTGCGTCGAAGGACTAGGAGCCTCCACTGATCTGAATCTGGGTCGGTTGTTATGACTAACGGACCCTTGATGTGACTCAGCTCCTTTCTGTCTCCTCTGCGGACAAAATGTCTGCAAGTGCCCCTCCTTCCCGCAGGCAAAGCACGTCTTCCTTTCCTTCGGACATTCATTGCTCTTGTGCCCGGGTGTACCACAGTTGTAGCACTGGATCAGATTCTTGCCCTGACCCGAACGTTGCGTAGACCCTCCATGAGTCATCTCCATTCTTGCCCGGCCCGACTTGGCAAAGTTTGACGGTGGAGCGGGTCACTTGAACCCACTTGCCTGAGGCTGGCTCTGTGCCGGTCTCTGGCGATTGCACTTTTTTATCGACTACTCCAGAGTCACCTCCAACTTGTAGGTAGCGTCCACGTACTGTTCCAGAGTAGAGCATATGTGGCGCACCATCAGTGGCTTAATGTCTGGATTCATCCACTCGTGGAAATGCCAGATTTTCTGCTCTTCACTGGACACTTCCGGCCCAGCGTACTGTAACAGATGATTGAACTTGGCCGCAAGCTAAGTCACCTTCAATCCATCCGTCTTCGGATAGAGGAACTCCTTATGCTTCTCTTCCCTTATAGCCCGGGAAAAGAAACGATCAGTCATTTTTGTCTTGAACATTCCCCAGTTCAAACCAGGATGATTAGCTAGACCGGTGCTTTCCCACCATTCACTAGCCACCTCCTTCAGTTGAAGGGAAGCGATGTGCACCTTCTCAGCTTGTGTACACTCGACGTTTCTGAATAGTCGTTCCATGTGCAAGAACCAATACGCCACTTTGACTGGCTCTCCCTTCCCATCATAGTTGTCAGGCCTCATAGAGCTAATGGCCTTCAGTGCTCGACCATAATTGCCTATGTTCCTGGCCGCATCCTCATGGGGTACATGGATATCTGGCTCCTCGAATCTAGGAACCACAGGAGGAATTGGCACACCTTGTGCCTGAGGCGCGATCGGTCGCATAATATCGGTGACTGCTTGCATCACAATCCCCCGAATGGCCTCAATTTCCGCAGCATCGAATACCACTGGAGCGTGGACCAGAACTTGGTCACTGCCCACAGGATTGTTGTGAGAAACTGACTCGTTCTCATCCACTGGGTTCGCGGCATTCCCTAAATTCAGTCTGGGGTTGTTGCTTGGCCCAGCACCAGCACAAATGGTGTTCCTTGTGTTCACCATCTGTTTACCGATCAAATTCCAAGTATTTCGCAACATTAATATCATTTCAACATGCACGACATATGAAATCGACTTAGAATAGACCAGACTTGGTAAACTTTTATTGATGAACTTTGAAACTGAGTTTGAAAATGGGCTACATAGAAAAGCTCTCCCAAGCGACAAGACAAAATTGCCTGGAGACTACAATTCTACCAAAACGAAACGACAAAACACTAGAAAAGAAAACGCTAAGCGCTCAACACCGGCCCCCATCATGGTGCCCTGAAAAGCTTCCTATAATAAGGAGCTCTCATGCACAACTTCTTCGAACGGGGTCTATCATCGGGGTCTGGCGTCAGACTCCTTGCCCTACTCGGCTCTGGAGCACATGACTCATTCCTCGGCCTTAGTGCCCTCATCCTTTCCCTAGGTGCGGAAACACTCGGTACAGTCATATCGTATCCCGGTGGGTAGCAAAACTCCTCCATGAATCCTGGTTAGAAGTCTACCCTGTTCACCTCATACAAAGGGTCGAGTAGCAACCTTGCTTGGCGGATATACTCCTGGAGCTCATAGACGTCCCCAAGCATTCGGGAGAGACTGAGCTCAGTCTTGTATGTCCTCTCCTCCATGTCGTATAGGCGTATAGGGCGTTCGACCACTCCTCCAGTCGCTCCTCCAATACTCGGGGCCTTGGCCTGACCTGTTGAGTCGGGACCACAACTGGTATACCCATCGACTCTCACGGCCTTTCCTTTCCTCGAGCATGCTCAACCGCCTCATCCACCTGGCGACGCGCCTCAGATGAAGCCATCTGACTCTGGCGAAACACCTGTCGCGAGTCAGGACTCATCACCGGCCCACTCATCCACCTGATGATACCTTCAACACCAAGTGTCTCCCAAGTGGCAGGAGACAATGGAGAATACTCCCGCTCATGTGGCGACGCCGGACTCGGGAAGATGAATTCCATCCCCGGATCCTCGCAGTCCACCAGCAAGTGCGCCAAGCTATCAGACTCGTAGCCCTGCCCCCACGAGGTCCTCCTCGGGGTCCTCCTCTGGATCCTCCTCCGGATCCTCTTCCGGGTCTTCTTTAGGGTCCTCTTCCGAGTCCTCCTCGGGATCCTCCTCAGGAACCTCTTCGACCTCGAATTCCTCGTCGAAGTACCCTCCTGTGTACTCCGCCGGCTCTTCTTCCTCAGTGTCCTCCCAAGGATCCACTTCAGGCTCTGCCTCGGGAACCTTGTCGGACACTAACACCACCGACTCCTCGAGTACGGTCTTCACCTCCTCGGGTGGACTACTGGGTTCCCCGACCTCAAAACACGATGGGGGAACCGGGAACTCGAGCCTAACTGGAGATGGCGGGGCCACCTCGGCTTCCTTCGGGTTCCTCAGTTGAGAGATATTTGCGCCCATATCCTGCGGGGCGACGAGAAAGAGTTAGTCTTTCTAAATATAGAAGCGAACTTACTATATCAGACTGGAGAGAAGGCACGACTAGAATGGCAAAGATTTCAAAACAACACATTTTCTAGTCAAGTATGGTTTTATTCGGAAATTCAAATTTTTTGAATTTAAACAACTTTCTTAGTTCAAAAACAGATAAACGGTTGATAAAAATCTTTGCTTTCAGTAAGATGATTTGAAACCCAACCCGTTTTTTTAAAAAAAAATTGGCTCTGATACCAAATCTGTAACACCCCCAAATATCACCTTGAAAGTATTACAGACAGTGACCTCAGATTTCACATCCGAAGCCACCCAAGGCTTAACTACTTTATACAAAACATAAAATACATGGATAATATGAAATATCATAATCTTTATTGAAACCAAAGTCTCGGGATTACATCCGTAAAATCCAAATACAACAGAAATACAGAATATGTTTAATACATCGGAAGTCTTAAATAAATAACATAAGGGCCTTGATCATGCAATCGCACGCCTAGGATCTTCAACCTTGATAAAACTCTTAAAAACTTCATCTGCCTTCATTGTCGGATTCTAGCCTTCACGGAACGGGAGTTTACCTGATGTGCCGTATGAGACGGATGACACCAGCCAACCATGCAAGGGAAAATAACCGGTTGGTTAGTCTAATGAAATACTATGCAATTCTAAGTAGTCGTATTAGGTTAGACCCATCGCTTCTCGAATAAAAGCCGATGACGATAGTAAACCTTGATACTTCTATAGGAATATACGAAACAGAAAGATCACGAGAAGACTCTGCAAGATTGAGTCTTATGGGAAACGTGTGAAGAGAAGACTCTAAAGGATTGAGTCTTATCGGAAAGTATGACAAGTGTTCGGGAACATTATAATTTCGCACAAGCGTTTTTAAAAAGACTTGACCATTTGGGTCCACGACCAACCTCACCGCGCAATGCGAATTCAGATTTGGAAGGAGGACTTACTTTAATCGAAGTTCGGGCGGTTTCCACGTTGTACTCCTCGCCCGAGGGTATATTAATTATGTGCATAATCACACTTATCTTATTTAATTCCCAAACTCACAATTACGTTATAAGCTTTTAAGATATATCATCTCAACACGAGAGATATCGGAGGGGATAAATCCCGAGTGTCGGTACCAGCTGTGTGCACCTACCCTGAGTAAGGGTATAGTCATGACCAGAGAAAGTACTAGGGAAAAATCCTCCTAATACCAGTTATAAAGAAACGACTAGACCTCGCAAGGTACATAGCGTTCCTACGAATACTCGTTCTAACTAAACAGTTAAAACCACACAATAGTCCACATCAATACCATTATGGCAATAACATATATAATAGTGTTGTTTCTAGCTGTATATACAACCTATTATAATATCACTTTTTATATCACATACGTTTATCAAAACTATTCCCAAACGAAAACAACCTTCATCCCAATTTAATTAACAATTAAAAACAATTGATAATTAATGGAAACATGGAATGATAAGCAAGAGCGAACCGCCACTTGCCTTAGTCTAGACGAACGATTGAGCGACGACGAGTTTCAGGGTCCGGAACGGGAACGGAAATCAGATTACAGATTCCTACGACAACGACCCACGATGAAACCCTAGGTTAGATTCGACAATTAATAATATGAATCTAAGGAAAAACGAACGGAACCGAAAGAACGAGGGTCCCGTCCGAGACCGGTTTGTCCAAGGCCACAATCGCGTTTGCTAAGGTAAACCGCGGTCGCGGCTTGGATTCCGCGGTCGTGGACGTCTGGACATCGTCCACGGTCGCGGCAGTTCATGTCCGCGGTCGCGACCGACTGGACATCATCCGCGGTCACGGCAGTTCATGTCCGTGGTCACGGCCGTGAACTCGGCGACCCCAAATCGGCTAAATTCTCACCGGCGACGACACGACGGGGCTCGAGGCGAGAGGGCTTCAACTCCTATCCTTACCGTGCTTCCAATGCACCACCCCACGGCCACCACAACTTCCGGCGAGAGCTCCGGCGACACCACAAATTTCTAGCGACAAAGAACACGAGAGAGAGAGGGGATATCTGATTTTCGGATGCCCAAAACCCTCCAACTCGGCCCCCATTTATAGCCAAAGGAGGAGTAGCCCCCCGACCAGATCGACGGCAGCTCAGAGGATCGACGGCGACGCGTTCGACGAGGCGCGGAAAAAGACGAGGCATCGCACGCATGCATTATTCCGCGGTCGCGGAAAATTCCATTGCCCAGCGTCTCTGAGTGCCATTTATCCGCGGTCGCGGAAATGCCCTTTTCCACGTCCGCTTGCTCAGGTAAGGATTTAGCACGGGTTTGAGTCCCGAAAATTATATATTTGTACCCAAACAAATATTCTAAGCCGCGAAAATACATCGAATGTATTTTATACCACTCAGGGAATTATTACAGAGATCATACACGTTACAGAAAATCCAAACTTCTCCGAAAGCGACACGATTACAGAATGAGGGTTGGGGAAATTACCCAAATACCCTTACTAAAAATGAGAGGTATTACAGATGGATGGTGGCAGCATAAGCAGAGGAGATGGTGATGACTTCATGCCTATCCCCATGACGGCGAGAGACGAAGAGGACCTCCTTAGGGTGCGTTCCGATGGACCGATGACTAGAGCCCGTGCTAGAAGCATTGCCAAAGCTACTCAATCTCTAGTCACCCGCATGGATGCGAGCTTTGGGTCCGAGCCAAGTTGTTCGTGGGTCTCCCTTTCGACCCTTGATTTCTAGGGGGTTATCTTGCGATTCTGCCCCGGGCCCGCCTTCTATAGCTTTGCTTGTTATGTTTTACATTCCCTTTTTAGAATGATGTAATGGATTGGGCCTTGTATCTTGGGCCCAAGCCCCTTAGGGTTTCCTCTTCAACCCTAGTTTTCCCTTTGTTTTTCTATAAATAGGGTAGAACTCTCATTGTATTTCTCAAGTTAAGTTTAAGACAATCTAGTTGAGAGTCCCTCCTAGTTGTCCCTTGGCTTCAATCTCTCTCTCTCTCTCTCTCTCTCTCTCTCTCTCTCTCTCTCTCTCTCTCTCTCTCTCTCTCTCTCTCTCTTTGAAGGCTCTCCTAGACTTTTCTCAAAGTTCTCTAAGGAGCCATAACGTTGGCCTCCTTCTACCACCTCGGGTGTTCATAACGTTGAACCCCTCCTCCCATCCTCCGCCAGGGTTTGATCCGCCAAACCCAAGAAAGGGGAACATAACGTTGTTTCCCTTGAAGGAGTTCTTGAAGAAAGCCAAGAACACGAAGAACGCAAAGAACGAGTGCTTGCTTGGGAAGAACAAACGATCCGGATCTAGATCGGTCTTGCTCCACGGGGATCGATCGTATCAATTGGTATCAGAGCCATTCCTCAAGCTAAGTTTCTTGTTCCTTTCGATCTTTAAATTTTGGCACTCAATTCCGTTTCTAAGTTTGTTCATATATTTCCATTGTTTCTTCCATAGTTCACCTCATAAGGTCGGTGCATGCGTGATTCTTCACTTTGTGCCCGTCCGTTACCGTTCACCTTCACTTGTGCGGTGCAAGCGTGATTCTTCATTGCTTGACCGTCCATTTCCGAGGTCAAAAAAATAATAATTGAAGACTCCCGTGTCCCGAGTAGCATATAGTTGTTCATGCAAGCAGATAACTTTGTATAAAGTTGTCTTGAATGCTTTTCATCTTTTAGATTTAATTTAATTGAAATTGTGCTTGTTTTTCTTCCTTATTAGTTGCTTGTCTCTTCTTATCTCCAATCACACAACAACATAAAGTTTGTGTGACTTCTTTCCAAAAAAATAATAATCTTGCGTCGCCTTTGTTAAAACAAAAAAGAAGAAGAAAAGAGTAAAGATCCCCCGCTTAGCGCAAGGTTTCCATTTCCTTCCCTTCCATTGTCTAAATTGCAACACGTGTAAAAGGTTTGATTTGTCTTGCTATCTTTCAAGAAGAATTACTTCTAACACGTGAAAATCATTGTTGACTCTTTGTGCATCACGACGCTTGTGTAAATCGATTGCTTGCTACTTCATTGTTTTTAGCCTTACGTCAAGCCTAATCTGCCTCATGCTTGCCCAAAGTCTCGGCTTTTGAGTGCCAAATTTTGGGTCGTTTGTGACAAGGACTTGGTTTGTCGTTAGGTTCTCTTGCCTTTGAATACTTTGATTCCAGTGTGTGCATGATCACAATAGGTTCGGTGTCCATGGATCAAAATGTCGAGCGTGACGAAGCACCCGTCAGCAACCAAGAGCAAGTAGCAAACCGTTCCCCGTCTGAGGGCACCGCTAGCCTCCTTGCCCTCGTTGCTGAGTTACGCGCCGAAAATACCGCCCAAGAGTCCAGACCCCTGATGCCCACAGGTCCGCCACCACAAATTTTTGTGGACCCGGTCGTCGAGGCTCAAGCTAGAGAAGGAGCCGCCTTATTCCGAGGCAAAGATCCCATGGCTCCCTCGACCTCGCATCAATCGGTGCTTCCCCGCCCCTTGAGGTCCCAAGTTGATATCCATCCCGGCCGTGTCAACCATTGAGATCGCCACAACCCTAGGGTGCCCCACTCTCGCCCGAGTCATTCCTTGGGACGTGACCCACCCGGCGATGACTACTACCAGGCTCCGGAGGATCCTCTTCTCTATGTGGATACTCGAAACCGAACCAAGGTTGCGGAACGCTTTGCTAGGCGTTTCCCATCAGGTGGCTGCAATAGTCATACCGCCTATGGTAGTGATTGTCCCGATTTAGAGGGCGACGACGAGGACTTGCAAGTTGCCTCCAATGAAAGGCCATACCACTCTCCGATTGGTGAGATCTATGATAGTGATCGTGATGAAGATTGGATTCCCCAAGCCCATCCTGGGCCTCGCAATCAACGAGAACACCATGGCCTTGATCCTCGCCATGATCCCGATTGGTCACCAGAAGTGCGCCGTGGTCCTCCGCAACGCCACTATGACCTGTCGGATGATTATGATTCAGACGAGGACCCCCGTCGCGATCCTCGGCTGCCCCGAGATCGCGACCCATCTAGGAGCCAATACCTAGCTCGTCGTCACGAGATCAAGGTGAAGCTTGACTACTTTACCGGTGAGTATGACACATCCAAGTTTATTGAATGGAGGCAGTCCTGTGAAGATGCCTTTGCTTATTGTCAGTATTTCCCGAGAGAAAAAGTCAGGGCATCCGCTCTACATTTCACCGGCAATGCTCGTGCTTGGTGGGCCCGACTCCGAAAAGAGCGCAAGAGACGGTACTTGCCCCGCATACGTACTTGGGAACAACTCATGTATGTCATGACCAAGAAGTACGTTCCAGAAGACTATGCTGAACAGATGCGCCTTCAGATCGCCCTCTCCGAGCAGGGAAACCGCAACCCTCTTGAGTACTTTGCTGAGCTCGAGGATATGTGCCACAAAGCCGGTGTTAACCATTCAACTACAGCCATACGCACGACCTTCATGCATGGGTTACATGTGGAGATCCAGGATCAACTCCGAATTCTCAACATCAAGGATATCCACATCTTGACTCACACGGCTATGGAGATCCACAACCAGAACCAATGACGGAAGAAGGCGGCTTGGGTCTGCAACTCCGCTTCAAGGTTTGGCCCCACCCCGGCTTCGACCTCATCAGGACCACCCCGGCCTTTGGCCCCCACTCGCCCCGGTTATCCTCCCAAGGCGCCTTCGAATGCCGCACCTCTTCCTCGCGGTGCCGCACCAACCGGCCGTCCTGGAGCCACCCCCGAGGAACGTGCCCATGATCGGATTTGTTTCAAGTGCCAGGGGTGTGGGCACGTGCAATGGGATTATCCGAACAACAAGAAGGTACTCTTCTCCGCTCATTCTGGTTATGAATCATTTTATGATGAATTTGAGGCCAATGAGGCCGAGCACCATGTTGACGCCGAATTTGAGGCCGGCGATGAGGAGTATTTTTGTGGTGCAATTGACGAGGCCGACGGCACACCTTTGAGCCTTGTCACCCGCCGTGTCCTAACCGCTAAGGAAGGCACTCTGTTGGACCAACGAGAAAGTCTCTTCCATACTCGTTGGTTGGTCCAAACTTCCTCATTGAGTGTCATCATTGATGGTGGGAGTTGTTGTAACATTGTGAATGAAAAGGTGATCAAGCACCTCAATCTGGCCACCACCCCGCACCCACAGCCGTATAGCCTTCAGTGAATTTCTGAGGGAAAGGGCAATGTTATGGTTCACCGCCAATGCCTCATCGAGTTCTCCATTGGCTACTACCGAGACAAGGTGCTATCTGATGTGATTGCTATGGACGCCACCCACCTCCTCTTGGGCCGTCCTTGGCAATTTGACAAGAGAGTGCTCCATGATGGGTTTCTTAACAGCTATGTGTTCATGCACAACTCGAAGAAGGTGACTCTCCTTCCGATGTCCCCGAAGGAGATTTTACAAGACCAAGTGGACCGCAACCGTGTGAAGGCGCTCGAGAATGCGAAGGGTAAGAGCCTTCCGAGCCGTGAAGCCGCTACACCACAACGCCTTGGCCAGCCACCGGCCAAGGCCAAGACATCTCCGGCTCCTCTTTCGGGTCCCGCTCCAGGTGCCGTATCATCTTCGGCACCCATCAAGGGCACTTGCGAGCCCCGACTCCTCATGGCCCGCCAATGCCACCTGGCGCCTATCTTGCACGGCTGACGCCCATGCTTTCTCCTGGTACCTAACCCTTGCTTTATTGTCCATACTGATTTATTAGAGTTACCCCCTGTGGTTGCTACTTTGATGCAGGAATTTTCAGATGTGATGCCCGATGAGCTTCCCATTGGCTTGCCCCCGGTGCGTGGAATCGAACACCAAATCGATTTTGTGTCGGGCGCTTCTTTGCTAAATCGGACCCATATCGTGCTAGCTCCGAAGAGACTAAGGAACTCCAATGTCAAGTTCAAGAGCTCATGGACAAGGGATATGTCCATGAGAGCCTTAGTCCTTGTGCTGTGTCCATGATCCTTGTGCCCAAGAAGGATGGCTCTTGGCGAATATGTGTAGATTGTCGAGCCATCAACCAAATCACGGTCAAGTACCGCCACCCGATCCCTCGCCTTGATGACATGCTAGATGAGCTTCATGGTGCCACCTTGTTCTCTAAGATCGATCTTAAGAGTGGCTACCACCAGATCCGCATGAAGGAGGGCGACGAGTGGAAGACTGCCTTCAAGACCAAGTACGGTCTCTATGAGTGGCTCGTGATGCCTTTCGGCCTCACCAATGCCCCAAGCACCTTCATGCGCCTCATGAACCAGGTTCTTCGGGCTTACTTGGGCAAGTTTGTGGTCGTCTACTTTGACGACATCCTGATCTACAACAAGAGTTTGGAAGAACATGTTAGCCACCTCAGGTCCGTGCTCGAATGCCTCCGAAAGGAGAAATTATTTGCTAACCTTTCCAAATGTCTTTTTGTGCCCCTTCTACTATCTTTCTAGGTTTTGTGGTGGGACGCGATAGCTTGCGCGTCGATGAAGAGAAGGTGCGCTCCATTCAAGAGTGGCCTCAGCCAACAACGGCCACCATGGTTCGTTCTTTCCTTGGCTTGGTTGGGTTCTACTGGCGTTTTATGCGGGACTTCAGCACAATTTCCGCGCCTCTGCATGAGTTGACCAAGAAGGGAGCTACAGTGGAGTGGAGTGATGCGCACGAGTTGGCATTCACTACACTCAAGGATCGCTTATGCAATGCTCCTCTGCTTCAGCTGCCGGATTTTTCCAAGACCTTTGAGGTGGAATGTGATGCCTCCAACCACGGCATAGGTGGTGTGCTTCTCCAAGACCGACGCCCCATTGCCTACTTCAGCGAGAAGCTCTCCGGTGCCACTCTCAATTACCCGACGTATGACAAGGAACTCTATGCTTTGATCCGGGTCTTGAAGACGTGGCAACATTACCTCTGGCCGAAGGAGTTTGTGATCCATTCCGACCATGAGGCTCTCAAGTATTTGAAGAGCCAAGTGCATCTCGGCCGGCGTCACGCCCGATGGGTTGAATTCATGGAGACCTTCCCTTATGTGGTGAAGTACAAGAAGGGCAAGGACAATGTGGTCGCCGACGCGTTGTCTCGGAGGTACACTCTTCTCTCCCAACTGGATGCCAATGTCCTTGGGTTCTCTCTTATTAAGGAATTGTATGCACAAGATGTTTTCTTTGATACAATCTTTGACTTGTGCATACAAAAGGGAGAATTTGAGGGATTTTATGTGGACAATGGGTTTTTGTACAAAGCTGGCAAATTGTGCATACCCGACATCTCCATTCGTAGACTTCTTATCCAAGAAGCCCACGAAGGGCGCGGCTACTTCGGCATCGCCAAAACTTTGGCCGCGCTCAAGGAGCACTTCTTTTGGCCCAAAATGCTTGACCACGTCACAAAGTTCTGCAATAGCTGTGTGACGTGCCATAAGGCCAAAAGCAAGTCGAGTCCCTTTGGCTTGTATACCCCTTTTCCAATTCCGGCAGCCCCTTGGGAGGACATTTCTATGGACTTCATAATGGGGTTGCCCATGTCTAAGAAGGGGAGGGACTCAATTTTTGTTGTGGTGGATCGATTTTCCAAAATGGCTCACTTTATTGCATGCAAGATGACCAACAATGCTCAGAAGGTTGCCACTTTGTTCTTTGAGCATGTAGTCAAGCTACATGGCATTCCTCGTAGCATTGTGTCGGATCGCGATGCGAAGTTTGTGAGTCACTTTTGGAAGACTCTTTGGTCCAAATTGGGGATGTGACTTTTGTTCTCCACTAGTTGCCACCCTCAGACTGATGGTCAAACTGAAGTGACCAACCGTACTCTTGGCGCCTTATTGCGCACTATGTTGAAAGCTAACATCCGCAGGTGGGAAGATTGTTTGCCCCATGTTGAATTTGCTTACAACAGGTCCATGCACTCGGCAACCAAGAAGACTCCATTTGAGGTCGTCTATGGCCTCAACCCTACCACCCCGCTTGATTTGATACCATGGCCGCTTCACGATGCCGAGAGCGTCACAGGTCTTGACCGTGCTGAGTTTGTCAAGAGCCCCCATGAGCGCACCCGTGTGCAACTTGAGCGCCGAGCTGAGCAGTACAAGCGCCAAGCGAACAAGGGACGGTGCAACATCACCTTTGAAGAAGGCGACATGGTGTGGCTCCATCTGCGCAAGGAGCGCTTTCCAGCCAAGCGTCGCAACAAGCTAGATCCCCGAGGCGATGGACCATTTCGCATCTTGGCACGCCTTGGTGACAATGCATACCGTCTCGAGCTGCCAGACGAGTATGGTGCACATCCGAGCTTTAATGTTTCAGATCTCTCTCCATATGCTCCCCCCCCCCCGAGTACGACGAGGACGAAGCGAGGACGCTTCGCAACCAAGAAGGGGAGAATGATGACTCCATGCCTACCCCCATGACGGCGAGAGACGAAGAGGACCTCCTTAGGGTGCATTCCGATGGACCGATGACTAGAGCCCGTGCTAGAAGCATTGCCAAAGCTACTCAATCTCTAGTCACCTGTATGGATGCGAGCTTCGGGTCCGAGCCAAGTTGTTCGTGGGTCTCCCTTTCGACCCTTGATTTCTAGGGGGTTATCTTGCGATTCCGCCCCGGGCCCGCCTTCTATTTATAGCTTTGCTTGTTATGTTTTACATTCCCTTTTTAGAATGATGTAATGGATTGGGCCTTGTATCTTGGGCTCAAGCCCATTAGGGTTTCCTCTTCAACCCTAGTTTTCCCTTTGTTTTTCTATTAATAGGGTAGAACTTTCATTGTATTTCTCAAGTTAAGTTTAAGACAATCTAGTTGAGAGTCCCTCCTAGTTGTCCCTTGGATTCAATCTCTCTCTCTCTCTCTTTGAAGGCTCTCCTATCCTTTTCTCAAAGTTCTCTAAGGAGCCATAACGTTGGCCTCCTTCCACCACCTCGGGTGTTCATAACGTTGAACCCCTCCTCCCATCCGCCGCCAGGGTTTGATCCGCCAAACCCAAGAAAGGGGAACATAACGTTGTTTCCCTTGAAGGAGTTCTTGAAGAAAGCCAAGAACACGAAGAACGCGAAGAACGAGTGCTTGCTTGGGAAGAACAAACGATCCGGATCTAGATCGGTCTTGCTCCACGGGGATCGATCGTATCAGATGGTGGAACCACGACTTCTTCAGCTTCTTCACCCGAGCGAGTGGTGGCGGCCCAAGCGATTCGAGCGACGGCCATGCGGGTTTGAGCGGAAGTAGAGCCACATGCAGGTTCGAGTGGCGATGCATGGGGTGTTGAGCAATGGCGTAGCCAGATGGAGACGAAGAGGGAGATGGTATCACAATAGGTTAGAAATGATAGGAAGAGAGAGAAGAAAGGGGGGAAATGAGGATGACATTTTTAGTCTACTATATATATACACTAAATCAATAAAAAAAATCGCCACATGGTGCTTTCACAATTATTTTGCCACGTGTCATTTCTTACAATTTCACATTTTATTAAACCTCAAAATATATAGCATATATTTGATCAATTTATATTCTAACATACAAATCACATAATTTCTAAATAAGAAAGAAACAAATCACACATTTCCTAATTTATACTAAATATTATACCTTTATTAAGAAAGTCTCGAAAAAGAAAAATCACAAACAAAAATTCACAATATACTTTCTTCCATAAATACGTTGAAGATATAATTTCACATTTTTAGACATCAAAATATATACCAAATATTTGATCATTCCCTAATATACTATACATATCAGTCACACATTAATTTAAATAGAAATAATTCACACAACTCATAATTTACATAAAAATGAATGACTTTCTTCCAAAAATAAATACAAATGAATCACGTTTTTTTGGAAATCGTGTGAAGAGAGTCCTCCAACTGCATACTCCAATTCCAATAGCTTTGCAAACTCCAATTCTTCACTCGCAATTCCCGCATAATTTCGGCCGATATGGTTTATTTGTAATTTTCCGATCTTTAAAGCATATTATTTAGTCTTTAATATGCATCTATTCAGTGGTATATGATTGCTTATATTTAAAATAGGGTACTCTATAGAGTTTAGTTCACAGTGACCGGAATTTCTTAAAACAAATTAATGTTTCCAGGGTTTTTGTCGTTGATAACACACACATTAAGCAAGTGAGATGGTAAATCTTAATGATGGGTTTATTATATCATTGATAGCGGATTCCCTTTAAGTTTAATGGGTTGTCCTTTTTCTTCTTTTGTGATAGAACATAATAAAATTTGGCACTCCAATAATTCATTTTGTCACACAAAATCTCTATAACAAATTGGTCACATGTCATTTTATTAAAAAATCACCATTTTTTAAATCTCAAATTATATACCAAAAATTTGATCCCTTCATATTCTACCATACAAATCAATCACAAATCACACAATTCCTAATTAAGATAGAAATAAAACACACAATTCCTAATTTATACTAGATATTGTACCTTGATTAGGGAAGTCTCGAAGAAAAAGAATAACTAATGGTAAAAAAAAATGGTTAGTGATATTATGATGTTCAAGACCGTGACTTCTTAAAATGAAGTGAATCGAATTTTTAAATTATTTTTCTAACATAGATTAGGAAGAGAACAAATCAATAACACAATTGTTTTCCTAATCTACTTTCTTCCATAAAGACTAAGAAGATATAATTTCACCTTTTTTAAACATCAACATATATACTAAATATTTGATATCTTCCTAATATATAATACAAATCACTCACACAATTCCTAACTTAGGGTCCGTTCGGTTCGCTAGTTAAGTCGACTTAAAGTGACTTAACTGAACTTAATAAAAAATTTAAGTCAGGATGACTGAACTTACTTATAAAACTCGTTTGGTTCACCAAAAAGTTAAGTCAACTTAAAGTGACTTAAAACGACTGAACTTACTCAAAAATTTTAAGCTACAAATCCTGACTTTTTTTTTATTTTAAGTGACTGAACTTAAACAAATTAATCAACCCACCCCCAATATTACATCCCAATACCCCTCATTCCATTCATCTTCTGACCCCCAATTTCACACACATCTCTCATCTCGTGTGCTCATCATCTGGGAATCCCACAGCCGTAGTGCCTCCGGTCATCTTCTCCGGTGCCTCCGGTCATCTTCTCCGACTGTCTTTGGCTTCTTCTTCGGCGATACCATCTCTCCTCTTCCTCTGGCGTTCTCGACTGGAAGCCCATAACAGGTTTGTCTTCTCCATCTCTCCTCTTCCTCGTCTTCTCCATCTCAGTTATTCCTCCTCCTCCTCATCTCGTTCTTCGACTGGTTGGTCGGAGAGGAAGTCCGCCGAGTTCGCCGCGAATGAACATAGAAGCTTGAACTTGCTCGCCGTCGGGGAAGCCCATCGAGGTCGCCGCTGAGGTCGTCGTTGGGAGCTGAGGTTGCCGCTGAGGTCGCCAATTACAATCGCCGCCGAGTTCGCCAGTTACAGTCGCCGTCGAGGATGCCGTAATCGCTTACTCCAAAAAGACAGGGGCATAGAGAACCCTAAAAGATCGAGTTGCAGCCATGTAAAGATATGAGGAAGAAGTCACGTGAGTGGCATGTGATGCCCCTCCACAATTTAATTTTGAGGGTAATTTGGGTATTTTAAGGATTTTTCAGTTTGGATAAGCCGGACGAACCAAAGTATTTTATTGAATTCAGTCATTCATTTCAACATCAGTTTATTCCAGTTCAGTCGTCAGCTTAAATTTTATCTTACAGCTTCAGTTCAGTCCAATACCCAATTCAGTTTCAGTTCAATTCAGTCTCTGCGAACCGAACAAACCCTTAGATAGAAATCATTCACACAATTCATAATTTATATAAAAATGAATTGATTTCTTCCATAAATAAATATAAATAATTCATGTTCTTCTGGAAATCGTGTGAAGAGAGTCTTCCCTGCAAACTCCAATTCTGATAGATCTGCAAACTCCAATTCTCGTACAATTTCTGTTGATATGGTTTATATGTATTTTTCCAATTTTTATGTCAGATTGTTTATTCTTTTTTATGAATCTATTCGGTTTTATATGGTTTCGAAACATGCCAAAAAAATGTAGACAATTTTATAACTCAATGTGATATTTTCAATCGGTGTGCTTAAACTTGCGTCTATAATTCAATGTCCCAAAACGCAAAATTATGACAATGATAACAAGAGACTAGTATACAAAATTCAACATATCAGGAGAAGATTGATGATTAAAGAATATTTCATTATTAGATTTTCTTATTATATTGCTATTTTTCTATCGTGTTTAGTTGAGTAAACTATTAAATTTGTTATTCTTTTAACTTTAATCTTTCTTCTTCTTTTTTTAATTAATTTCCAACGGGTGTTTGTTTATGCATCCTCAAATTTACTCTGCTCACCCCCCATGGGAAAAAATAACCTTAATGATATTAAATATTTGCTCAATTAACCTTTTCTTTTTCTCAACTATCCCCCCTAACCCATACCAAGTCAATTTTTTCACCTACCTCCGTGTTGTTCGTCACCTTGTGTTGTCCGTAAGTGAAGTTGTTCATTTTTCACACATGTTTTTAGATAATAATTTTTATTTTTTGAGGCTAATCATCTTATGGATAATTGCAAGTAATAAATGTATACAAATTTGCGTTATTTCTTACCGGGGAAATAACAATGATATTTCAAATTATTAGTAATAAAACATGTTACAACTACTTATTACAAATAAAAAACAAACAAAATTATAAAAATAAAAATAATATTAAAAATTATTTTTCAAACTATTATGCATATAGAAAGCAAGTTATATAATGTATAGCTCATTGTTGTGTCAACTAAAACTCATATGGATTGGCGTATTGCTCTACAATATTTCCTAAATTGTTGAATTTGATCTTGAAAATGTGTATCCCATCCAATAACACTAGTATCATGATTGGAGAACCAAGTGACTACCATGGGTGGTAGGCGAGCATCGTCACTAAGCCAAACTTGTACATGAATAAATGCAATGTCATATTAGTCTCATCTTACGATAGTCTAAAGTAAGATGAAAATGATAGAATGTTGTTTACTTACAACTATGTAGTTTTCTCTTGATTGAAGTCGAGTAATGCAAAGAATCTTGTCTGGAGGGCTACTACTCGGAGGAGCGGTCATGGGCAAGCAAGTAACAGGGGCCTGGAGGTCAAGATGAACTAAAACAACATGATAAAGTCATGTGTTTGGCATGTGTAACCAATGTTGGGCGGGTGCAGGCGTGTTGTAGTAGTGTATTTGTTCCTTCAGACTTTCTATAATGTGAAGGAGACATATCAAACTATATAAGTTATGACGTCGATCTAGCTCATCCACCAACTCTCGTTGAACTCTAGCCCATTCTTCTTGCCCTCATCCCAACAACTCTGCGAACGATCGATATCCACAATGGCCATCACCAACCATGTCTACCACATTATTAATATACTTGACCATAAACAAGTCAACTTCGGTACCAAAATCAAAGTCCACTCCGTTAGGGCCTTCATGCATCCCACTATGAGTCGGGTCTCTAGAAGTGTGTGCACTACTACCTTTGTCACTTCCACAAGACCCGCGGTAGGATCTCGTTCTCTTGGATCTCTGGTATTATTTCTCAGTATACTCCCACCTACTTCAATCATGTAGTTGAAATTTTTCTCGGCCTTCCTTTTGTCACATGGACAAGTGGCTCCTTCCATAGTGCTATTATCGTGATTCCTTATCTTATTCCATTTTGCACGCAATCATTTTTTTCTTGTGGTGGCATATGCCCTGACTGAAACTCATTGACTATGGTTGTCATGACCACATCATCAACATTAATATCATCATCATTGTCATCTACATGCTCCATATTGGCATACCATTCAACTTGTCTCCAAAAATCATGTGTATCCGACGAGCGTAGTGGACCACCTTTTTGAACAAAAGTTGCTAACTCATGAGGACATGATAAACCATAGCACTCCATCCATCGATAATCACGGCACACTAGATCATAGTTCCTTGCCACCACCTCTACATACATCTGCATCAACTTCCTGATGTACTCTGATAACACCTAATTTATGCATATTTTAGAAGTCTAGTTGCATATTAGAATAATTCATTTGCATGCATATTTCCTATATTCTATAGTTAATTTTTGTATTATTTTGTATTCAAAGTCTACACTCGTGTTTTATATATTTCAGGCTTTATAAGACTACTTTGGAGGAGATTTGGAGCTACAAGAATGGCCACACACTACAAGTTGGATCTCAATTGCTTATGTGCAACAAATTGTGGGGCCCACGCACTTGATGATGAGGACACTTTTAAAGTGGTGGGCAGGCCCATTACAAGATGGAGACGACATATATATAGATGGAATGAGAGATTTGAGAGGGGGGCTTCTACGTAGCTTTACGTTAGATTTTAGAATTAGGATTCCAATAGAAGTTATTACCTCTCGGTCTTAAACTCTATTTAACTACTTATAAACGTTATTACCTTTTAGTCTCAAACCCTAATAGAATCCAATTCGCAAAAGCGACTATGAGCATAACCGCATAAAGCATCTAGGAATGAATTAAATACTATTCAGGCAAAGAAATAATTTTAATTACATACACATCGTTAGGATCACTCCAACCTTAGAGCTAGGAATTTAGTCAAGCATGATCGAAGAAATATTCAATTGATTTAAACTAGCCATCAACATATATGAATTATTCAATAAAAATGAGAGATACAACTTAATCTCAATATATAAATAATCCAAGTTGATAAAAGACTAGAACAATAATCCAAATCTCCAATATGCAAAGGCACAAAACTCCTTCTACCACCCATGATACAAAAATTAACAAGTTCAAGAATATAGTAATTACATGTTAATGATTCAAGTGCCAAAGTGGGTAACATGGTTAGTCCAAACTCTCACGAGATTTTCCTTGTATAAGCTAAGCCAATTTTGTGTAAGATAATCCATAAGCCCCCACTTTCCTCCCCAACGAGACCTCATATTCTCTAACTGAATCTCATACTCCGTCTCTGTAGTAGATCGAAATAGCTTCATGCATGCTCTTGAAAATGACCTTTGACCCCACTTTTCATTGCTCAATTTCAAAGTTTGTTCTTCTATGTTGCGCTTGACGTGAACAATGCACAAAACATGCTTGGACTGGAAAAACCCTAGCAAGTGCTTTTATCAAACCTAACTCCCTATCTGTCAATATTGCCAATGGTGGAGAGGGAGAAATTAGCTTTAGTTCATTTGAAACCCAATCGTAGTGCTCCGCCCTTTATGCTCCCATCCATGCAAAAGCAATAATGAATGATTTCAACGTAGAAGTGAACCCACTATCTCCAAAAAGGGCGTTTTGTACATGCAAAATTTCATTAAGTATTTTAAAAGTCTTCTCTTTCATTGTGTAAGAATTAATTTTTGGCATATCGATGGAAATGATTATACATATTTGTCTTGTATGTTGTGTCCATAATAAGAACAAAGGAAAAATACGTAAGAGATTCAATGATTCTTTATAGGAAAATACCATGTCGTCCAACTCTTCACTTCGACACCAACCTATTTGACTCAAAATAATCACACTTTGAAAGCAACTGCAACAATTGTTGCATTATAGTACGCCCATTACTCCATTCCTTCCCTAGTTTCCATCTTGCATTATACAACTGCTTTCTAGAAGTAACATTTTCCGGATTCGCCATTTTAAGCTTCAAAGAATGGGCTTTGGCCTGCCTTCCGCCTCACATAAATCTCTGACCAAAGATAACGCATCCTTTGTTAATTTTCCAGCAAATGCATGGCCCAATAAGTTTGAGGAAAGATTATGGTTGTGGAATCCACACCGTACTTGCAACTCCCATACATTTAGTTCCACCTCATGTACATACAATAGTTTCACTTCATGTCCATACAATGCAAATGGACAATCACTTTTCTTTGTTCATGTTGCCTCTGTTCTATCACTTATTTGATCAATGTTTTTCTTTCCACTCCGATATTTACCATAGTTCTCACACATGACAAGTACATTCCCAAGTTTACGAGCATTCCGTGGCCTTGATTTTGCAACCGTCAACGCCATATTCTTTTTTTGAGCCACTGATCGAACCCAATTAAGCATAGACTCTCGATCTGTCCAACTTTGATTAGTATTAAAGTCTCATAGTCATCCTGCACATATAAATGCTAAATATTGAAAGAAAAAAACACAAAAACCAAAATCAAACCAAGAGACAAAAATTAAACAAAACAATATAAATGCTAAATATGCCCAAACAATCTATATATCACTAATATGAAACAAACACTAGCAAATCCATTCAATTCCTCCCAATCGACGCCAAAATGCGAAGACTTCTCCTGTTGAAGCTTTTTAAGAGTTTAAAGCAACTATAAAATCGCAAACTCAAACTAGCTCTACGATAGATGAATATTAATTGGTACCCATTTAACGAAACACCACCGGCACCGACTAACATCTTCCACATTTAACCATCTAGGCAAGCACATCCCACAAGTGGACAAACGGAAAATAATCCAATTCACATAAGCATGATTATATATATATATATATATTAATTGTTATGTATCTAATTCTAAGTTGTTGTAACAAGGACATGTACAAGTTTATTGCAAGCACTTATGTTAGGCATTCTAGGACACTATGTAGGGGAGTGGTGGTTGAACCATGATGACTAAGCCATTGAGGCACAAGTGGGCTCGAGTGACTGAGCCATGATTGGCTTAGTCACTTTAGCCGACACTTGAGGCTCTGGTCTTGGTTATTGGCCTTGTTCATCTGTTGCTTCTCATGTTTCACGTGTTTGGACTATGTCTTTGTAATGGGCCTTATCTGTGCTATTGGGTTGAAGGCTCAAGATGCTGGGTTTTGGCCGAGTTGGAAACGTTGGATCTCTGCGTGTGAAACACGTCGTTTGGATTAATTGGAGGAGGTATAAAGCCTCTCCTCTAACCCTAAGAGTCCTGACTCTTGCTCAGTGTTCCTTAGTTGCGATGGAAAACCTAGAGAGCTCTCTCTAAAAGCGAATCCATGGCGACTCCATTGTTACTCGAAGCTTTGGCTTGAGTCTGAGAGAGAAGACCATAAAGAAAGAGAGAAGAGTGTTCGTGAGAGCCTTCCTTGTCACTGTGGTGGCGCGGCGGTGCGAAGCTTGCTCCCAAGCTTCGCGGTTGTCCTTTCAGGGGACATTTCTCTAGTTCTTCTTCTTCTTTTGGCCGCTTGTGTGCCGCTTCTTCTCTGTTGTAGTGTTCTTTGCTTTGTTTTCTGAGTGCTTGCATGTAATTGAATTGTCCTTGGCCTTGAGTTGCCTAGTAGATTGGGTGAGCCTCCCCTCTTAAGGACTCCGCATACGTAGGACTTTGTCCGAACTGCGTAAACAACTCTCCGTGTTCCTTTGTGCTTTTGTTTTCTTAATTGTCCAAGCCATTAGATCGAACTATCGAGGAGGGTTTGAGCGAAACTGGTTTTACATTAATAAACAGTAAAATAAATTCCACTCTAATTAAAAAAAAAACATAACATGCATGATAGATTGATGAAGAAACGAGAGGATGATCGTGGTGGCCTTCTATTGTCTTAATAAAATTTCTATAATATTGGAGGTATTCTGGTTGAATGATATAATTATAGCTCTAAAAATCTTATATTAAATAGCATCAAAAATTGAATAAAAAACTTAATTTATACGTTATGAAACAAGATCTATGACAAATATGTTTTAAATAAATAAGTAATAAGAAAATACCTCGTATGTGAAGTAGTCCAAAGTACTATTGTTGTTGCTTGAATCACCTTCAGAAGGAATTGGATCAATTGTTTACATTGGTTGCCAATGAGTTGTAGAAATAATATAACTTTACATGTAAGATGTATATGTTTACATTGGTTGCCAATGAGTTGTAGAAATAATTTAACTTTACATGTAAGATGTATATATAGCGGTAAACTAGGTTTTTATAATATTATTTTAATAAGTAAATAGTTATCTTTTACAGGTCTGTCGGCAAATCGATTTGATAGATTTGATAGATAACGACATAGTAGATATTGTTATATTTTTTTAGTAAGTAAATATTTATCGTTTACATGTTAATAAATTAGATATCGGTTTGGCAGTTATCACTATCCAGATATTTAAAATGAATATTTTATTCAGAAGGACAATAAAGTCAACCTTAGGTAAAAAGAGGCGCGCAAAGCAATTGTTGGGGTGCGCCGAGACCCGTCTTTTCCAAATTATATCGTTATTAACAACATTATAATTTTATATAAATTTTTATCCAAATAATATAATTTTATCTAATTAATAATTTAATAAACAAATTTTGTGATAAACAAATATGTGTAAAACACGATGACTAAATTAGTTATTTATATATGTGTTATAAGAAGATTTTTATATATATAACAACATTATAATTTTTATATAAATTTTTATCCAAATAATATAATTTTATCTAATTAATAATCTAATAAACAAATTTTGTGATAAACAAATTTTGTGATAAACAAATATGTGTAAAACACGATGACTAAATTAGTTATTTATATATGTGTTATAAGAAGATTTGAGGGTGTGCTAAAAATCAATACTTAGAAAAAATGTAGGGCACAAACAAGACTTAGTGCTCGTTTGGTTGAACATAGAAAATTCAATTCCTATGAAGTTAATTCCAATGAAATATATTTTGAGGGTATTGTATTTTTTGGAATTTTGGAAAATATATTTGGTCAAAATCAACTTCACAACCATTATATTACTTCCTTTTGTTTGGTTAGAAGTGAAAATTTATGAGAATTTATTTAAAATTATTATTATGACCCTTATCCGTGAAATTTTAATAAGTTGACTCATGATTAAATAAGAGATTTATAATTTTAAAATTACAAGAATAAATATTTTAGAAATAGACAGAAGGAGAAGGTTGTGACGGTGGTCTCAAGCTAGAGATGTTCACGAATCTGGAACCTCCGGTTCCGGTTCCAAAAAATCATGAACCGAAACCGGAACCGACCAAATCCGGTTCAATCCAGTTTTGTCGGTTTCGGTTCCGGATTCGGTTCCAGACGGTTTTGAGTCGGTTCCGGTTCCGAACCGGATAAAAATTAATATTTTTTATAAAAAATATCCAAAAAAGTTAAATATAAAAAATAAAAAAATATTAATATTAATCATTTAATTTTTATATTTTAATTATAAAATATATTCTTAAACTAAAAAATATAATAAACATTTGTCTTTATACAAAATTATAAGGAAAAAATTGGAAAAATAAAGGGTTTGAACATAATTAAATTGCTTACGTGTTTTCTCTGGGTTAGAGAAATCAAAGCCCACGCAATCCTTTTACCTTTATTATGGAAATTCACTTAGCTAATATGTTTGAAATTGACGGTTTTAAACCGCCGGTTCTACGGTTCTATGAAATCATAAACCGAAATCAAAACCGATCTTGAACGATTTTAGTCGATTTCGGTTCCGATTCAATTAAGATTACGGTTTCAGACAATTTTAGACGATTCCAAAACCGCCGGAACGGTTCAAAGAAACAGCTTGACACCTCTACCTCAAGCTTAATATCTCGTTCGGAACGGGCCATAAATCATAAGACACATTGTGAAAACGTAACACTCATATAACCACCAAATTAATTCCAAAAATAATAATTAAAAAGGCGTTGTTTTTTGAAGTTTTTGTCGTTCGTTTTCTCCAATTCGAAACCCTTCCTAGACTCATCACGTATTCCGGTATTCCCCCGCCCCCAATGAAAAAGCCAAGCCAATCCACCGCCGCCGGTGCTACTATCACCACCGCCGGAGAGCCACCACCGGCGAGTCTAAACACTATGGACCCAGCAGACACAGTCTTCTCACCGAACTCTGACCTCTGCCAGCAACTTCTCGATCGCTACTCCGCTTCCTCGGCCGTCCACCACCGCCACCTCTTAGCCACCGCCGCCGCCATACGCTCCATACTGCTCGACGACTCCCTTCCACTTACCCCTCTATCCTACTTCGCCGCCACCATTACTTCCACCTCTGAGTCGTCTGACGACGCCGCATCCGTCGCCGCCCTTACCACCTTCCTCTCCCTCGTCCTTCCACTAGTCCCTCCGGGATCGATTGCGCCGGGAAAGGCGGTCGAGGCTGTGGAGATTTTGGTTATGGTTTTGGATAGGCCTGCGGAGGTTGTGACGACTTCCAGTGCTAAGTGTTTGGTCAAGTGTTTGGGGGTTTTGGTAGGGTTTTGTGATTCGAGTGATTGGAATTCGGTGAAATCACCAGTGGAGACACTGCTTAGGTTTTCTATGGATAAACGCCCCAAGGTCAGTTTCTGTTTTTTTCCATGTAGCATGTACTTGTTGCTTGTCTTTTATTTGCGATGCGTCTCTTCAGTGGATTGATTATACCATCAATGCCGGGTTCGATTAGGGCTGCAATTGACATATTATGATATCTCATAATGCTCTCTGATTCTATCTGTTGATGGGAGAGCATTTATCTCTGAAATTATATAATTGTGTACACTATTAAGAATGTGCTATATTAATTGTTTGCTGATACTCTTCATATATTTATATATTCTGGTTAGCTTGCTGATTACTTTCCGAACAGATGGAGATAAATTTCACTGTTCTCATGATCTGGTGCTATGAGCAATCTTAATACTTTCTATGTTGCAGGTCAGAAAATGTGCTCAATCTTGTCTCGAGAATGCTTTAAAATCTTTTCAGTGTCCATCTTTAGTGAAAAAGGCAAGCAAATTGATACTTTCTTTGATGATGAGTCACATGCCTGTGGTGGTTAAATTAGGCTCATTGGAAGCGAAGAGTGGACGTAAAATTGAGGCCTCATCAGAATCTGACAACTTAGAGGCTCTCCATCTTTTAAATACTGTGAAACTAGCCATTCCTCATCTTTATGGAAAAACCAGTTTAGAAGTGGTCACGGAACTAGTTAAACTTTTGAATACTCGGTCTTCAGCACTCACAAGGCCTGTTCTTGAGATCGTTGAGGCATTTATGTGCAATTTTGGAGTCGATGTTACTACCCAGATAGCTGAAGACACTATAGCTGCTCTTTCAAATATGAAAAATTACCCTAAAGATACCATTGTTTCTGGTGCAAACTTATTGATCACGGCTCTCAATGTACTTCATAGCAGAGGAACAAGTGACTGGATACAAAATCTTCCTCTTGTGGTGAGAGCAATTGCTGGTATGTTCTCATGACACATAAATGAGCTTGCTTCTTAATAGTAATAAAATGCACTAGAGTGTTTCTAATTATAAATGAATTTGTTACCTTTTGCTTTGTATGATCAGGTGTTTTGGCACTTGATATTGAGAACGATATTGCTTCACAGGCTTCTAATATATTGAAGCATTTGATTTCCGGTGCAATGGATAAAATTGCAATTGCCACCACTAAGCTTGAACCAGTGAAGAATGAGAATACAAGTGATATGGAATCAAATGCTATTGCATCCATATGCTCTGTATTTGACGATTTACTTGTCAGTTCTATTGGGACTCCAAATGAGTATATATTATCGGTTTTATCAGTGCTATTCCTAAAACTCGGTAAGTCTTGTTTAAACACATGGAATCTGTTTGACACACAGCTGTGGTTTGGAGCATGTAATTTAAGAATTATTACGCAAACTTATCATGTAACTTTTGATCTTTAAGGTGTTCAATGTGTGGATAATCTAATGGTACTTTATCTTGAGATTATTTGGGTGGAATTGTTGTATGAATCATGTTCCTCTAAATATGTATCTCATCAATCTCTTCTCATGTTTTAGGTGCTAACTCATATGATTATATGCGAGAGATTATTCTCAAACTTGCCGGTTTCATGAGGTCAGATAGCAAAACATCTGTCACAAAACATGTAAGTATGTAATGGCATTTGCATGATGTATTCATTGTGTTAAGCAAAGGTTATACTTGCTCAGTTGGTACAGAAAGCTATCAACATCACAATTTCTCTGAGCAAAGTAAAGCATCTTGCGTCTTTATGGGTTCCCTTTTTCTTATTGCAGTTACAGAAATGTATTGGGTGTGCTATTGCTGCTACTGGACCCGAATATATCCTTGAGCTTATACCTATTTCCCTTGATATAGAGAAATTTTCATGCTCAAACACTTGGTTATTACCGGTCTTGAAGAGTTATATCTTTGGAGCATCACTCACGTACTTCATGGAGTTTATTGTGCCTTTGGCTGATTCTATTGATAGGGCTTCTGGACAAGGTGCAAATCCACTAAACTCAAACTCCTTGATTTTTATTTTCTAATATGTGATATACTGATATGTCAGGCAATGGTACATATGGTTCATTACCATTTATGTTCTTGATTTACTCCCTTGACACCTGATTATTGACACATACAATTATATGATTGTCATGGTTCAACTAAATGGAATACCATTCATCTTCCTGTTTTATATTAGAAAGTACGGTATGCTTGTAGGAATATTGTGTTTTTTATTTTGGGAGTTTGAAAATGAATCTGGAGGGGAAGAAAGAAGACATGAGCAGTGGATAGTTCTGTATTTGTGGAAAATGTATTATTGTTGCTTTCTTAATTATGAAGGTTTGCTCATGCAAGTGTTCTATGGACAAGGGAGATACATGGAGAATCGGAGATCAGTGAGACTGAGACATTTTCCATTTTGTGAAAGATGTCTATGAAATTATTTGATTTGACTACCCCTCTCTCTACTGTATGAAACCTTACCAAATACCAATAACTATCTGGTGAATAGTGATAAGATAAATTAAAACCTCAGTCCTGAAATCCATCAAAAAAACTCAGGCCTCAAGTATGGTTCATGTGGAGGGGAGTCAGGGGACGAAAGAAGACATGAGCAGTGGACAGTTTTGTATTTGTGGAAAATGTATTATTGTTGCTTTCTAAATCTTGAAGGTTTGCTCATGCAAGTGTTCTATGGACAAGGGAGATACACGGAGATCAGTGAGACTGAGACATTTTCCATTTTGTGAAAGATGTCTATGAAATTACTTGATTTGACTATCCCTCTCTCTACTGTATGAAACCTTACCAAATACCAAGAACTATCTGGTGAATAGTGATAAGATAAATTAACCTCAGTCCTGAAATCCATTAAAAAACTCAGGCCTCAAGTCTGGTTCATGTGGAGGCTCTTTACTGAATATGGTAAATATATAAGAAATGGGGGAAAGAATGTACATAAAAGATAAATCTTGACCAAATTAAGGGTTAAAAATAAGAAACGTGTTGAATTGTCATTTGTCAATGATGCGTCAAATTGAAAATACTCTATGATTGCATGCTTATGTTCAGATATTTCTATGTGCAGATAGTGACATGCTATTTGATTTTTGGTAGTTGTACAATGCTTGGATTCACCAGAATTTGCAATTTAAATTTGTTCTTTTTCAGTTAAAAAATCGGTAAGTGCACGAGGTCTGCAGGCTCAAGCTCGTGGGCTTTGGGGTCTTTTACCTGCATTTTGTCGTCATCCGGCTGATCTTGTCCCAAAGTTCGAATCTCTAGCTAAACTATTGGTTAGTCAGTTGGAGAAAGACACATATATGCATGAAGACATTGTTATTGCCTTGCAGGTATTAAGAAACTAATTTGATTGTTTAGATAAATCTGTTTAATCATTTCCAATAGCAAACAATATTTATTTCTGTATAGGAACTTGTGAAACAAAACACATGTTTATGTGGACCTGTTGATGATGCTGGCGGGCCTGCAAAAGAATTGAATACTCTACCCCTTGAAGATTCTCTATTAAGGATGAAAAGTTCACCTTCTTACACAAAGAAGGTAGCTGATAAAAATATCAAGGCTTTGGCAATGGGCTCCAGGGATTTGCTTTCAGTTCTAACACATCTATTTCTAAACTCATCAGCTGAAAAGCGCACCTACCTTAAGGTATTTGTTGTGCATATCTTACATATTAGTTCTTCATATTATCAACAATATATAAGTAGAATTATTTTGGATGGTTTAGGATACAAAATATACAATCAAGGATATCACCACATTATAATGTTGCACACTACTTGCACCTGGACATGTTCATGCGGTAAAAGTAAAAGGCAGAGTAGCACAGCCATAAGAAGACTGTTTGAACATTATTTGAGTAGTTAGTCTACTAATGTAAAGATTTGTTATTTGTTGGTGTTGGATAATCGTATAATGAAGAATGTATTATATCTTCTGTAAACCCACAGGGAATTGGTTGCATTTTAAAATTAGTTCTTCATGTGCATATCTGAGACCTTTAGTTTATTCTCTTCCAGGATGCTATCCGGTGCCTGGTCTCAGTCTCTGACTCTTTAATCACTCATAAGATCTTCATTTCATCCCTGGAGAAATTTGAGACTATAACTCCTGCTACTGAAAGTGGAGATATAGAATTCACAGAGGCGTCACTTGATAAGATGTCATTTCATATAGGCAATGATGTATCACAGGGGTAATACCTCCTCTCTGCTATCTATATTTGTCTATTCTAACCAAAAGAAGAAACTTTTGTCTTCTACTATTCTTGTTTATGGTGCTAGTGTACATTGACCTTCATTAGAGAGTATTCAAACAGACTTGGGATATATATATATATATATATATCTTGTGAGTCAAGCAATGTTTACATATTGTTTAATCTTGTCCAGGTTTTTAATATTGGAGCTCGCATCATCAATCATTAAGGGAGCTGATGAGGATCTTGTTGGTTTTATCTTTAGGTTGATAAAACACATTTTTGAGGTTTGTTCTTGCCACTTATGCTTGTGTGTATGCTGCCTCATTGGTTACAACATATGCTGACTGGGTTCTTCTGGTAAATCAGGCTGGAGATGCCATTGTTCTTCCTCAAGCTTACTATACCTTAAGCCAAATTTTAGAGGTTGGAAACGACCAGATGGTTGTCATTGAACCCTTTCCTTTCCTGTATAGTCCCTTGACCTTTTATTATTATTTATGCTGTATTGCAGGAACATTCTTGGTTTTGCTCTTCGCAATTTGATGAGGTGGTTGATTTGTTACTTGGGCTTAAGGTTTCTGATGATGTTAATTTGCTCCAAAGTCGTTTGATGTCTTTTCATGTACTGTTGGTGCATGCTTTAAAGGTAGGACTGCTCGTTTATGCATGTTTTGTACAATCAGCTAGCTTGCTGAATACTATATGATTAGATTTGCTGCACATGTATAATATATTTATATGGATGTGATTAAATGCAAGAATTCATTGACTTCTATATCACATGGAAAAAGAGAACATTTTCAGGCCTAATTGCCTGCTATGGTTCTCAAGTTGCTCCTAGCTTCAGAGCTTTTAATTTTCTGTTATTATAGTTGTTATATGGGTAAATATCTTCGTGTGTTGGATGCATGGATAGTTTTTTTTATATGTATTTTATTGCGAGCATCTGCTGCTTTGCGAATTTATGAACCTGATGCTAACAGCTTAACATCCTAATACATGTAACAGAATAGCAATAGCATCTGCTGCCTTGTGAATTTATGAACCTGATGCTAACAGCTTAACATCCTAATACATGTAACAGAATAGCAATAGCATCTGCTGCCTTGTGAATTTATGAACGTGATGCTAACAGCTTAACATTCTAATACATGTAACAGAATAGCAATAGCATCGGCTTCCTTGCGAATTTATGAACCTGATGCTAACAGCTTAACGGATGTAATATATTTTGCAGAATAAATCAGATGAGGAGTATACAAAGGCATTTCTTATTCTAAATGAGATAATAATCACAATGAAAGATGTAAGTACTTTCTTCAGTGTATGGCTTGCTAAACCATTTTTATTCAAACATGTCCAACTTGTTACCTAGTTGCATCATTTTTGTTAAACCTTCCATTTTCATGCCTTCAACCTTGTTTGACAATAAATTATGTGTATGTCTGTGGTGGGGGGTGGGCTAATTTGAATATGGTTTAACTTTCAAGGGAATGATTCTCCTTCCTTTGTTTCAATATTTTCCCTGTTATTTTTTGATTGTTTCTTCAACTTTTTCTGCATTATTTGTCACGTAGCCAATGTTCTTCATTTGAGTTTCTGTTTTCATTTGTCATTTAGTTTGGGTATGTACTTGCAAAATTTACTCTTCCCTAGCTCGTTCTCTGAAGAAATATTGTTCGTTATAGGGGTCTTAAATATCTCATAGATATTAATTGATTGTTTAACTTCTTGTATGCCCAATATTTAGTCTAAGGAAGAGACTAGAAAAGCAGCATATGATGTGCTTCTCCAGATAAGTTCCAGCTTGTTCGATTCATCTGGGGTTGATCCTGAAGGACCTTACTACAAAATGATTAAGATGGTAAGTATGGCATGTATTCATTCTTGATTAGTTGATTTGGTGAAATTTCCTTAATATCAACTTTACCGTTTAAATACTCTGATACTAGATCTGAATTTGGCAACATATACAAAATATGTACATCTCTAATATTCTATATTCAACTTATGTTTGAACTGCTGGTATAAAGCGCTGGTCTTTTGGCTCGAGAAAAACCTGTGATCATATTTTTGGTATTTGTATCAGAGTGATGCTTGTTTTCCTGCATCGTGCTTTCTTATCTTGCTTGTATCTACTCACAATTACATTGTATACTTCCCCAGATGATGGGATATCTCTCCAGTTCTTCTCCTCACATAATAAGTGGAGCCGTTTCTGCGCTATCAATGCTAGTGTACAAGGAACCTAAAGTCAGTTTGTCTATACCAGAACTTGTCCCTTCTATCACAACTTTACTGCTGGGCAAAGCTGTGGAAGTTGTCAAAGTTAGTAACTCTTAACGCTTTACAATATCCTCACCATCTATAACTATTGTTGATTAGTCGTTAACTATTTTGTTCACCACATAGTCAGCTTTGGGCTTTGTTAAAGTGTTGGTCTCATGCTTGGAGACGAACGATCTGCATGGTCTTCTTCCTGAAATTGTCGATGCTGTTCTTCCTTGGTCATCCGTCTCTAGACATCACTTCAGGTCAAAGGTATTAGAACTTGTCTTAACTACTTGCTACAATTGGCCACTTCAGTTTATATTTTATTTTGACGTATGTGCTTGCAATGGCTAGGTCACTGTGATTTTGGAGATAATAATAAGAAAGTGTGGTCCCGGTTCAGTTGAATCGATAACTCCTGGTCAATATCGCTCCTTCCTGCGGAACGTTTTGCAGGCAAGTCCCCTGTTTCCTTTCAGTTCATGTCAGTGATTGGGGAGGTTTCGTCATAGGATGTTTCTAATGAAGTTTTATGACATATGAAAACAGAACCGTCATGGGAAGAACAACTCCAAGGAAACTCAGGCTGATGATGCGACACAACAAGCTCCCAACTCTTCATCAAACGGGTTTGTGACTTTAATTATGTTGTAATGTTTGAAGTTCTCGTTTCCGTATTGCTTTTGTAAATGGTCTCCTGCAACACACACATGGATGCTGAAAATTACACAATCCTCCTCTAGGCGGATGAAGCAGTTGCAGAAGCACACTGGAGACAAGGAAAGCGGGTCAGCGTCACAGAGGAAGAAGAGAGGGATGTTTGACAGGTCAGCGTCTGGCCCGGGAAAATCTAGAAGGGAACAAAATGGATACAGAGGCTTCAACAAGAGAAATAGGGACTCAGAACAAGATTCCAGTAGGCCACAAAAGAAGACCAAACATACAAGAGGTGATGATCGGAAAGGAAACAAGGGTTTTGCAGGCACAAAAAAGGGCAGCCATCCGAAGACTAATGGTAGATTTAAGGGGAAGAACAAGTAATTAGATGATTATACAATTGACAGGAACCAAGTCCAATTCATGAAGCACAGTTGGATTCTCGTATTGAATCCATAAAAAGGCGATCATTCTGTAGTATAATCGCTAAATCCCAAAATCTGCACTGCTGAATGTTGATGCTATTGTGGGGTGATGAAGTTAGAACAGACGTGTAATTTCCCTGGTTTGTGCCAAGTGAGGAGATGAGTCATACATCAGAAGGGCGATTTCGAGCGAGCTGTTTCAATTTTCACAGTTGCTGGCTTGAGTTTTGTCCCAAAGATTTGAGTGCTTTATATCCAGTTTTGTAAGAATCTCTGACAATGTGTGTATTTCCCATACTCGTATTCACAATAGCCAGGCCAAATCTTCTGTAACACAAATTATGTTACCAATTTATTTACCAAAATTTTATTGGTCTATCCAAACGAATTATTAAACAATTAAAAAAATTGCTAAAAAGAAAAAATTAATATACAAAATTAACCTCATCTCCCCCACCTTCCTCTCCAGTCTCTCAACTTTCCCAAATCCAAATAAACCCTAGATCCAAGTTTGCCACCCGATCGAACAAATTTTGACCCTAAATGTCCAAATGGAACCTCAAATCCTTATGCCAAACACTTGATTAGCCTCCATCTGAAAACAAGTAGCAGAAGGTGAAAATTAAGAAGAAGTCATGGAAAAGCTCAAGGAGAGAGAAGAGAGAACGAGTTGGAAAATCCGTTTCTGAGAATTTTGCTTCTGTGTGTCAGAAGTTTGTTACAACTTAGACTCTTTATAGGAACCACAACATGTGGCCATTACATTGACACGTGGATCACAAATATCTACTACATATATGTCTAACAACCCCTCTCAAGATGGTGATGGTTCAAACATCCCTATCTTGGAAAATAACGAATGCAATCGAACACCTAGTAACGGCTTTGTAAGAAAGTCGGCCATTTGAGCATGTGTAGGAACATGGGACAGTGTGATGAGCCTTCCAACAACTTCTCCCTTGCATAATGACAATCAAGCTCAATATGCTTGGTTCTTTCATAGAACACAGGATTACGAGCTATATATATGGCTGCCTGATTATCACATTTGACTGGTATAGGTGTAATGTCAGTGACTTCCAACTCAGACAACAACCTACTCAACCAATCCAATTCTGCACAAACCCTTCGCAATGACATGTACTCTGCTTCTGCTGAAGACAAAGAAACACGCTGCTGTTTCTTTGACTTCCAGGAGATTAAGCCGCCTCCAAAAAATATAACAAAGCCACTAACTGATTTCCTTGAGAAAGGACAAGTTGCCCAATCTGCATCACAGAATGCTTGTAGCTGCATTTGAGGCTTGTCATTCAACAACAGTGCCTTTGTTTGTGTTCCTCTCACATAGGATAGAACATGTAAGGCTGCATCCATGTGAGGCTTTCGAGGAGCCTGGTTAAATTGACTGAGAAACTGAACTGCATAAGCCAAATCAGGCCTGGTATTCACTAGAAAATTAAGCTTTCCTATGAGCCTCTTGTAAACCAAAGGATCACTCAACAAATCCCCTACATCTGGTAACAACTTCATCCTCAAATTCAAAGGACTAACTGCATTCCTAGTAGAATCAACTGTAAATTCCTATAGCATTTCAGTGATGAACCTTCTTTGGCTCATGAGCAGACCTTGAGGAGTCTTAATAAACTCTATCCCCAAGAACAAGTGCAGGTTCCCTAGATCTTTAATTTTAAATTCTTCATCTAGAAAGCCTTTTAATGCACTCATTTCTGCAAGATCATTTCCTATCAATAATATGTTATCAAAATATACTGCCACAAACACCACTGAGCTGTCTACTTTCTTATGAAACAGAGAATAGTCATTAAGACTTTACTTATATCCTCTAGTTCTCAAGGAATGAGAAAGTTTTGCATACCACTTTCGTGAAGCTTGTTTCAAGCCAGACAAAGACTTCTTGAGCAAACAAACATGGTGTGGATTGTCAACATTCATCCCTGGTGGCACTTTCATGAACACCTCTTCATTTAAATCCCCATGTAAGAAAACATTGTTCACGTCAAGCTGAAAAACTATCCATTGCTTCTTGAGTGCCACTAAGACAAGTGTTCTCACTGTGGTCATTTTGATCACAGGAGAAAAAGTCTCATGATAATCCACCCCCTCTTGTTGAGTGAATCCTTGAACCACTAGCCGAGCCTTATACCTCTCAACTGATCCATCTGCCTTCCTTTTGACCTTGTATACCCATTTGCAACTTATTGCTTTCTTTCCCTTAGGCAATGACACGACATCCCACGTATGATTTTTGTCCAAGGCCTCAAACTCAGTTGCCATAGCATCTTGCCAAACTTGATACTGACAAGCTTCTTCATAAGTGAAAGGTTCACTCTCTAGATGTGCAACTGAAGGTGAGATATGATCAGGGAACTGAACAGTGGAAGTCAAGGTGTGACCACGGAAATAACATGTAGTTACTGCAACATTACAAACATAATCTTGCAAGTAAGAAGGTTCATGATGAGCTCTAGTAGATCTCCTTGGCAGAGAAGGAACTAGTGAAGAGGATGATACAACTGGAAGTGGAACAAAAGAGGTTTGCTTAGTATCACAAGGCAAATGTGTAGTTGGATATGTATGAGGGAGATAAGTGGAGGATGCTGCAGAAAGTGTATGTAAGGGAAAAACTTTATCATGAAAGACAACATCTCTGGACATCAAAACTTGATGTGTCTCCAAGTTGTAAACCTTGTAGGCCTTTTTGCCAAAATGATATCCAAGGAAAATGCAAGGAACAACTCTTGTAGCAAATTTGTCTCTCCCTTGCTGTAATGTGGAAGCAAAACACAAGCAACCAAATGTTCTCATATGAGTGTAAGAAGGTGGCTTATGAAACAAAAGGTCATAGGGGGTTTTGTTGCCTAAAAGTTTGGTAGGCAACCTATTTATGATATAAGCGGCATGTAAGACACTCTTACCCCAAAATTTATTTGGCAACTTAGAATGAAACATGAGTGCCCTGGCAACCTCTAAAAGATGCATGTGTTTTCTCTCTGCTATTCCATTCTGTTGAGGAGTGGCAACACAAGAAGTTTGATGTCCAATCCCCTTAGAAAGCAAAAGTTTGATGTTCAATCCCCTTAGAAAGCAAAAACTGAGCATCCTCTCTATTGGTTCCCAATTGAAGAACATTGTCACTTCTCTAAACCTTGATTGTTCTCCCAAACTGAGTCTGAACCATAGATAGAAAGCTTTTGAACATGTCAAAAGCATTGCTCTTAACTGCTAACAAGTGTATCCAAGTTGAACGAGTGTAATCATCAACTATGGTAAGAAAGTATTTGTATCCATTGTATGTCATAACAGGATAAGGTCCCCAAACATCCACATTAATCATCTCAAGAGGTAGTTATAGTACTGCCAGGAAAAACAAGTCTGGTTTGTCTTGACCTTGCACATACATCACAAGGTTCAAATGCAGTTCTATCTGCTTTATTAGCATCAAACAATTATGAACACCGAAGTTTATAATGAGGTAAATGTCCTAAACGAGCATGCCGCAAGGCTGAATCTCCTGGACATATAACCAAGGTTGCCACTGTTTCTTGTGTTCCATTCCTAGTTGTCACCTTAGGCTATAACATATAGAGATCTCTATATGCTCTACCAATCCCTAAAGGGGTCTTCATAAAAGGATCTTGCAAAACACAACTTCTAGGTGTGAAAAAAACTCTGCAATTCAACTCTCACAAGCTTTCCCACTGAAAGCAGATTGCATCTGAAAACTGGCACAAACAGAACATCTTTCAACACAAGATCTGGCAAAATTGCAACTGTTACTGTCACTTTCATAGTAGCTTTCTGACCATTTGACAAACTGATCACAAAAGGTCTTGACAACTCATGTGTCATCGCAAACAAGCTCAAATCACAAGCCATATGACAGCTTGCACCACTATCCAAAATCCATGATCCTTTATTGAAAACATGAGCAACAAAATAAGAAGTACCTGCAAAGCCGGCGAAGTCATCTTGTACATCAGGTTGTTCCTTGACAGTAGAAGATCCTAGCAAGCTCAACAGTTTGGCCACCTGTTCAATTGTCACCTCTGGCAAGCCTCCAGCTGACTTAGTTTGAGCCGATCCTGCAAATTTGCCATCAGATCCTGACTTCTTGTTCCTGTCACGATACTTGTCAAGAAAGCCATGAATGAAGAAACAACGATCAACAGTGTGATTCATTTTCTTGCAATTTGTGCAAAAAAGGCTTTTGCGATCTCCACTTCCTTTCGCAGATTGTGAACTCTGCTTGCTAGCCTCCGCATTCATGGAAGTAGATTCCTGATTGAGTAGCGAGTTACTCTTCATCTCCCTCTGCTTTTCTTCATGCAAAATCGTAGCATAGCACTGTGCAACACTCGACAATGGCAATTGCATCAGAATCGCTCCTCGTATGATAGTATAAACATCATTTAGCCCCATGAGAAAGTGAACTAGACGCTCATCGTCTTTAAACTTCATAAACTCCTTCACAAAGCCACACGTACACTTAGGAAAGCGACACATGATGTTCAATTCATCCCAAAGAGCCTTCATCTTCGTGTAATAGGTGGAAACTGAATCGGATCCTTGAGTTAATCCGTTCAATTCCTTCTTCACAGCATACAATTGAGCTCCACTCAATTGTCCATATCTAGTCCCTAACTCTTCCCAAATGCCTTGCGCAGTTTCAGTGTAGATCACACTTCTACAAATTTCCTTGCTCAATCCGTTCAAGATCCAAGAACGAACCATGTTATTGCATCATTCCCAACTATCGAAGCTTTTACCGGTCTTCTCAGGTCTATGTAATCCTCCATTTATGAATCACGTCTTGTTCTTCGCCGATAGAGCGATTTTCATGGAGATTCTCCCTTCTCCGAAGTTTTGGCCATCAAACTTCTCCGAGACGAGTGGCAATCCTGGATGATCGCTCGAATGAAGATGGAAAGGATCATTGCTCGCTGTTGTATTGCCTTCCTAATTCGCCATTGATTTCTCAAATTCAAATGAAGAATCAGTGTAATATGAGGAGATTTGTGTTTAAGCAAACTCAGATTTATCACTTGGAAGCTCTGATACCATGAAAACAAGTAGCGGAAGGTGAAAATTAAGAAGAAGAAGAAGCCATGAAAAAGCTCAAGGAAAGAGAAGAGAGAATGAGCGGGAAAATCTATTTTTGAGAATTTTGCTTCTGTGTGTCAGAAGTTTGTTACTGTAACACCCCCAATTTACACCGGAGATATTACATGCCAATGACCTCAGACTTTACCGTCCAAAGTCACCCTAGGCTTTTCCAGAACAGACATACTTAAATACATACACAATTACATATTAATTGAAAGATTAAACAACGGAAGACTTTAAATAGCCAACGTATAACATGGTTTAAATTATGAAGATACATCAAGGTAACACTTAACAAACTTAAAACACTTAACAACTTAAATACTGATTTTAAATCTTCGTCTGCAAGCTTCTTATCCTTCAATAGGTTACTTAAACTCCGGGAATCAACTCCTGATGTGCCGAATCGAAAGGATGACACCAACCCACATGCAGAGAACAAAGTTCGTGGGTTAGTCTACTGAATAGACTATCAAGGGTACAAAGCAGAGTGGTTCGAGTGATCGTGACCGTTTACTATCATTGTCCCTTGAATAAAAACCGAAGGAACGATATATAACCCGACACTTTCACAGAATGATTTAACAATTAGATATGCACTGAAGAGAAGACTCCAAATGAAATGAGCCTTATAGGAAATTATGACAACTGCTAGGGAACATTAAAGTTACACACACAAATGATTTTAAAGTTGACTGAGATGCTTCAGTTCACAACCAACCTCATCGCATACAGCGAATCCAGATTGAAAAGAGAATGTACTATGATCAAAGTCGAGACGAGTTTTCCTAGCTGCACTATAACTTAGTTGCGCTACTCGCCGAAGGTTTATTAATCATGTGCACTCGGGCACATATCTTATTTAATTACCAAACACACTTTACTGAAACACGTTAATGTTATTAAGAGCGGCACAAAGCTTAATTCTCAGGGTGACAATCATGTCGACCCAAATTAACACAACACACAAACACACACACACGCACACACGAGGCTTAATATTATTCCGAGTAACAACGGAAGTTATTATTACACAGGATGATCTTACGTTCACCCAGATTACACTGCCACAGTGCTTACACTTTAATTTACAGGATGACAGTTACGTCCACCCCAATTGCACTAGCTAAGTGCTTAATACACATGACTGCTATTAAGCTCATCCACTGGCACTAGTAAGGCGCTTAAAACACTTCAGATCCTTAAAGGTGGATAAGAAGCATAGGTCATGACCCTTAAATTATTATCCGGAAATTAACCCGAGGAGTATTACGATTTAAAGAAACGACAAATCCTTACTTGGATTAGCGTTCCTACGAACATTAAGTTATGAAGAAACGACTAATCTTTAATTGGATTAGCGTTCCTACGAACACTCGTGTTAACTAAACAGTCTAACACAACAATTATTCACATTAAAGCCATCTAGGCAGTCAACTTAAACATAGAGATAATAGAAACGGCTAATCCTTACTTGGATTAGTTTTCCTATTAATCCACATGCTATTCTAGCATTAAGATTAAATTCACAACAATACCATCACGATAATTATCACATATAATAGCGTTGTTCTAACAGATATACAACCTATCATAACATTACTTTAATCACGTTTATTTATGAAATTAGTTCCCAAACAAAACAACAGTTCACTCCAATTTAATTAACAATTAAATAATTGATAATTAATGAAACATGGAATGATTAAGCAAGAGCGAACCGCCACTTGCCTTAATCCGCAGAGTTGAAACAAGCCTAACGACGACGGAATTCCGGGCTCGACACGGGTATAGCTCCGATAGCACAACGACCTTCGAGTCGACCCATAAAAGGAACCCTAAGTTAGATCCGACATAACCACAGTACGAATCTAAAAACGACGAAAGAAATCGAAAGAAACAACGCCTCGACGATGACCACCAAAGCCAAAAGCCAAAGAGGCATTCTGGCCTCTGGCGGCGGGCGCCGGGGTCATCACGGCGGGCGCCGTGTTCATCACGGCGGTCGCTGTCATGAACACAGCGGGCGCCGTGAAGAGCCCAGAAATAGAACGGCGAGAAAGACTCACCAAATGGCACGCGACTTGGCCTCCTTCGACTTGCTTTGGTTTCTAACCACCAAGGGCTACCAAAAGCTTCACAAAAGGCACACTGGAACACCACCAAACAACACCGGCGAAAGCTCCAGAATCCGGCGAGACTAACACTCCGACGAGGCGAAATTTTGGCAGAGATTCGGTGCTGGGATGGCTCAAAACCCTTCCCCCAACACCTCCTTTTATAGCCAAAGCAATCGGAACATCATCATCACCCTAGACGAGGCCGAGCAGGGCTAGATCGGCGCGGCCAGAGCTCGCCGGCGACCAACGGGTAATGACTTCTGGGTAATCACGGCGGGCGCCGCAACTTTGCCTACGGCGGGCCGTGGCCGGCGCCGTAATTACGGCGGTCGCCGTTCCTAGCCCTGGCGAGCCCAGAGTAGGAGACGACGGCCTGACACCTCGGGCCGAGCGATGGCGGGCGCCGTTACTGTACGACGGTCGCCGTTTTTGCCTTTTCCCGCCCATTCAGCTTTTGAACGAGCAAGACATTAACCCGAGATAAAAATTATCGTATGCGAACGCGTATAAAAATCCAAAGTACTTCGTCTGTATTTTATTTCACTGAGAAAAATATTACAGATACAGAGCACATTACAGAATGCCTCCAACTTTCTGAATTAAATCCGACGTACTAAACGGGTGTTCGGGAAAATTCCCAAAATTCCCAAAATAATCCTTACATAATTATGGGGTATCACAGTTACAGCTTAGGCTCTTTATAAAAAAACACAACATGTGACCATTACAATGACACGTGGATCACAAATATCCACTACATATATGTCTAACACCATCTGTGCAAAAGAGACTTCGAAAATATTGAATAATGTACTTGAAATCACATGAAAAGAAAGAAAGGCGGATCTGAAGCTTTCATGAAAGTTGGTGGTTTGCTCAAAGGAAAAGAACAATATATCTATGCGCGTCTCTAGTTCGACGGATCATGATCGACGAGGTGATGATTTGGTGCCTATGGGGCTGGAAGCTGCCTTGGCGTGCTTCCTCCATGTTGAGAAGTCCTTGAAGTTCCTTCATGTTGAGAAGTCCTTCTTGAAGTACCCCACGAAGTCGAAGCTTGGTTCCGTCACAGATCGAGATTCTCGCCCTTCCCTCCGACAACAAGAGTACTCTGCAACATAACTATCAAATATGGAACAATTAGCCAAAAATAAAGAAGTTGATGTGAACATTTATTTACTAATGGGAGAGTGGTTGTAAGTATTAGATCATGGAATGATATCAACAAACCTTGATAGTCTACGTGCCTAACTTCAAAAGGAAGCGATTCACAACCAACGAGAACCTGCAAGAAGATAAGAGGAATAAATAGATCATTCCAAGAGGAAGAAGAAGGATTTCACAGAAAGGATTCACTACCTGCGAGCTGCTCGAGGAGGAAGACGATGCCGCCCAGATCTCGCTTGCTCGAGGAGGAAGAGGAAGCCCAACAAGTGCTTACTCGAGGAGGAAGAAGACCTATGGGGGTATAGCGTGAAGCCGGATGTCGCCGATGATCGAGAGGGACTGAGGTTCTCATAGGATGTCGGAGATCGAGACAGAGAGATGCTGGAAGACGATGAATTGGGAAAGACGAGGATGAAGAACAGACGAGAGAGGTGATGAACATATAAGTATAGGGGTAAGGGGGGCAAATATCGGGAAAAAAATGAGATAAGTCGAGCCAACCCTGAGATAAGTTGGGGAATGTAGCTTATCATTTTGTCCAAAAATCAGTTAAAATGAGTCTCGATAAGTCGCGATAAGTCAAGAACATACCGAACGCGTTTTTTGGGTGGACTAAGCTTCGAAGACTTATCTGGGCGGATAAGTCGTGATAAGTCACGATAAGTCCAATGTCGAACAAACCCTAAAGCATGTTGTATTTCAAAAACCCTAATGATAAAATTGAGCTTGTAACATCAATTATCTATAAAACTAAACCTTTATTCTTATATTTGTATGTAAGTCTCCAAATATTCAAATCTAGAATATGAACTTTAAATGAAAAATAACAAAACTTTCACCCTAAACCCTAATAAGACATAACATGAAGCATATATACAAAATAATCTATAAAACTTGAACCTTTAACAACAAAAACAAGAACATACCTCATTTTGGGAATAGTTTAATAATATACCTTCTAAATCCTTGTTTAACTCTTCTTTATATGACATAGTTCAATGAATTTGAGAGAAGTGGAAGAACTTTTGTTGTTTTTATGAACAAGAATATGGAATAGTTATGAAAGAGTTGTGGAAGAGTTATGGAAGAGTTATGAAAGAGTTATGGAAGAATTACAATTTCTATGGACAATAACCAACCATATTAATGGGGTAGATGTTAGTAATTAAGAGTAATAAATGCATATTTTTACTTCTAATGGTTGAATTTGTCTGTCCAAAATGTATGGACAAATTCAATTTGCCCGATGTATTTTAGATGGACTTTATCAGTTTGGGCATTTATTTTTGACGGACGATTTCACAAATGTCCATTTATTTTTTATGGACAAAATTATTTACCATAAAATCTATGTCATTTGTCCATTTATACTAGACTGACAATACCAATTTGTCCATCCAAAATGGACGGACATAACAATTTCATCCATCTAAAATGGACAAACGGTTTCACATATGTCCATTTATTTTTAATGGGCAAAATTGTTTACCATAAAATATATCTCATTTGTCCATCTTAATTACACGGACAATACCAATTTGTCCATCCAAAATGAACGGACGAATGTCATGCGCTATAAACAGATTACCCATGCGCAAAAAAAAGCATATATTTATTGTATTTAAATTTATTTTAGCTAAACCAGATTTAAGCCACGTCGGATTCATCCACGCAGAATTTTAGCCCCCTCTAATGTGAAATCCTGGCTCCGCCCCTGTGCAAGTACAATGGACGATCAAGACCCCGCTCCCGTACTTCTGCACCATTTTCGTCAGCTCATACAGGATGGTCTTCCTGATTACACGACATATAATCAAGTCAAGATTACTTATCCAGCATTGTGTGACATAGTCAGAGGTCGATCTTTGAATGTTGGAGAAGTTCCTGTTGTCCACATCGGTGAAGAGTTTCGTTATCGCTACGAGCTCAGGTTGGCCGGACTCCACAACAACTCTGTGCATGAGATATGCATTGGCCAGGATGCACTAGCCACATGTGTTGTCGTGAAATATCCTCTCCATAACTACCACTTGGCGGAAAAATCTTTTGTGTATGAAGGTGATGGAGGACAGCTTGCTCTTGCAAATTCACAAAATGTTAGAGTTTTGGAGCACCAACAATGGATAGATGGGAATATCGCTTGTTACAATTATATGGTTAATGTTTCTTGACGTACGTACTGTGATTTGACGACGAAGGAATGATGACTCGTTAAGATATGTGTATGAGGGGTTGTTCATAGTTACTAATCACCAACTTGAGCTTAGTCCTGAAGGTTTCACTGTGTTCGAGTTTACATTAGAAAGGGTATTGTAAACTTGGTGACTGACATTGTGACTCGTATCGTACTTGTGTGGATTACTAATTTTGGTAATTATTTTCTTCTTTTGATGAACTTGGTTTATGAGTTATGTTAGATGAACTTGAGATTATGAGTTATGTTTTGATGAACTTGAGATTACTACCTAATTATCTTTGTTGAACTTGAACTTCATATTGTAAGATCCAAGGGATGAGTTCTTCCTTGAACATTTGAAGATGTACCATCTTTCCAAAATTGGATAGTTCTTTTGGTTCTATGATGAGCTTATTACTAGGAATTTTACACGTTTACTTTTCAACGCATAGGCAAAATTGTCTTTCAGCGCATAGGATCCTCACATAACGTGTGACATGGCTCACCACGTTACGTAAGGTAAAAATAGTGCCACACGTTACGTGTGGTTATGATCCACACGTAACGTGTGGTTTATAGTTAATGTAGCGGTTTTTATGGCCTAATGCAGCGGTTATGATTACTTATTGCAATCGTTTTAGTTACCTATTGCAGCGGTTTTATGACCTAATGTAGCGGTTAAAATCTAATGAAGCGCTGCATTAGGTCATAAAAACTGCTGCAATAGATAACCAAAATGATTGCAAGTAATCAAAACCGCTACATTAGGTCATACAACCGCTGCATTAGGCCATAAACCGATACATTAACTATAAACCACACGTTACGTGTGGATCATAACCACACGTTACGTGTGGATCATAACCACACGTAATGTGTGACGGCACGTAACATGGTGAAGGGTTCACACGTTACGTGTCAGTCCTATGCGTTAAACAGCAAAAATGCCTATGCGTTAAAAAGTAAACCCCGAATTTTATTGAGGTGATGTAATATAAATGGAAAAGAATTGTCAATGACAACTATATTGGTGATAGTTATTACAAAAGAAGTCATGACATAGATGATAGCTTCCTTGGTGAAATGACATTAAAACATCTGAACAAAAAATGCAAAGCTATAAAAGGGAAAGTTACAAGATCATTTGACAAGGCAGTGGAGCAAGATAACAATAATGATTTGGAAGAAACACTTGGCAGTTTGAAATGCAAGGTTATGGAAAATCAAAGTCTAGGAAGATGCAGAAGTGTGGGTTTGGGCTAAAATTTACTGATGTAGTAGTTAAATGTGAGTCAGTTTCATCTGATGAAGATTCTTTACAAGTGAGCAGTGGTTTTGACATGTGTGCAACTATTAAAGTGAAGGATTCCGAATTTGATTATAGCCTTTGCCAAGAGGTAACCTCTTCTGATGATTTTTATTCCGTTGAGCATGGAATGACTTCTACAGGTAAGGCTCTAGGCGAAATGCAGGTTGCATGTAAAAGTTGGACTGTTGAAGAAGATTCCTCAATCATCGTTCAAGGACCTAATGTATCTTATGATGATCCAGCTTCCATTGAACATCATACAACTGCTAAGCGGATTATTTGAAGGTTCATGATCAATGAATCATTGAGAAGGTGGCAAGCAAATTACTTGATGCTAATTGTTGCTCGCCTAAAGAAGAGTCCTCATTTATTGATGAAGAATGCAAAGTTTGCACTCAATCAAATTTTCTATGAACTTGAAGACGATTTATATGTTTTTTCCCTTATGAACCAGAATTATCTAAATGATAAGATTTTCTTAATATCTTTCTAGATTGAAATGATTAGGATCATATTAATGTATACTACCCTTCTTTGAGCTAGGGGTTCAAAGTTTGGAGATCTAGAGAAAGTGTATCCTAGCGCATATCTGTGGGTTTCTCTAGAAAGCTTGTTTACCAGCCAGTGATTAAAAAAGCGCAGTGGGTTTCTCTAGAAAGCTTGTTTATCTAGTGTTTGTGCACCAATTAATTCAAATTTGTGCATTTAGATGTAGTACATTGTGCACAACTATATCATGGTTATGTGCACATTGAGTTTTTAGACTATTTTGTTATTTACAGTGTATGCATCACAATACACTAAGGGGTTGTTTGGTTCTTGGGGTTGAGGAATGGGGTTGGGAAGGGTTGAAGTTATCAAACCCCTTAATTTTTTTGGGGTTGAAATGAAGGAATAAGGTATGAGAAAAGTTGAGAAAATGGGCTTCAAAATTTCATTCCAAAATACTAACCAAACACATAAATTTATCTATCACTTTTCAAATCCATACATTCTCAACCCGATACCTAATTTTTACCAAACGCCCCATAAGTTGTGCACAAATGTATGATGAATATGTGCACCTTTAATTATTGTTATTTAGTTTTTAGCATGGTTATAAAAAAACTATGCATCAAGTTTTGAATATTTGCGCATTCATATACACAGTTTTGAGCACCACTGTACATTGTATATGTGCAGATCAAAGTATGAATTATTATTGTTTGTGCAATACTTTGTTGAATGATTGTGCACTTCTATTTATAATTTGTGAACCAAATAAAAAATATTTGTGCATTCAAATTAAAATAATGTGTGCACCACCTTACAATGATTTTGTGCACCTTGTATTTCCTTTGTTGCAGGGTCTGTAGATACTAGTGAATTTGTTGAGAGCTCGATAACTGTTATATCTCCAGAAAGTTCAAAATACTACATTCCTATTTGTGAACAAGAATTGAAGCCTTTTGTAGGACAAATCTTCGCGAGTCTTGAAACTACATTTGAGTTCTATAGGAAATATGCAACTAAATGTGGATTTGATGTGCGTCATAGCATAAGCAAAATGCACAGAGATGGCTCAACAATATGGAGATATGTTGTTTGTAGTAGGGAAGAGTTCAAGAAAGTGCCCCAAAATTTACCTTAGTGCGAGTGTGACTTCAAAAGGTACACCTAGTGCTCAACAAAGCAATAGCAAAAGGGCAAAAAACCGTAGAAGAATATCGAATAGGTGCGGATGCATATATAAGATAGCCTTCTGTCGTACCGGGTCTAGGGGTTAATGTCAAGATATTTGAGGAAAGGCATACACATCTTTTGATTGATGATAAAGACAAGCAATTTTTAAAAGGAAACAAACATATTATCACGTTGCATGAAGGTTTCATAATGAAATGTGCTAATGCCAACCTGAGAGTTGCGAAAACCTATAAGGTGTACAAGGAGATTGTCGACAAATATGCAATTAGGAGCAACACTAATTGATTTTAGAAATTTCAATTAAAGTCTAAATGCATACTTGTTAGGTGGAGATGCTCTAATGACAATTGAAATTTTCAAGAAGAAGCAAGAAACTTGCAATGCATTTTCCTTCGACTATGAAATTGATAGTAACCAACAATTATGTCGCCTCTTTTGGTCTGACCCTATAAGCAAAAAGAGCTTCAAATTCTTTAGAGATGTGGTCTCAGCGGATGCCACGTACATCACAAATAGGTAAAAAAAATTTTTATTCCACATTCATTACCATAGACATGAACATGTACTCTACTGTGGGTGCACCATTTTGTACTCTATTGCACCCATTGATATACTTTAATGCACAATTTATTGTGTTATTGGTCCACAATCTCGATATAATATGGTGCACAGTCTTGCTCTATTACACTGCACTGTTTCTGAGTTATAAGTGCACACTATTTCTATAATATTGGTACACAATTTTGTTATGATATGGTACACAAACTTCTTATATCACATTGCACTATTTATTGTGTTATAGATGCACAATCTTTCTATGGTATGGTGCACACTTTCCTATGTTAAAGTGCACAATCTAGTTAAAGTGTGGATGCACAATTTTGTTTTAAAATGATGCACAATCTTAAAAATGATGCATTGCACAACATAATGTATTCTGAGTGCACAACCTTTAATACTCTAGTGCACCCCTTGATATACTTCAATGCACAATTTATTGTGCTATTGGTGCACAATCTTGTTATGATATGGTACATAGTCTCGATATAATATGGTGCACAATCTTGTTATATTACACTGCACTATTTTCTGAGTTATAATGCATAATCTTTCTATGGTATTAGTGCACAATCTTGTTAGGATATGGTGCACAATTTTCTAATATTACACTGTACTATTTACTGTGTTATAGATGCATAATCTTTCTATGGTATGGTGCACAATTTCATGCGTTAAGGTGTACAATCTAGTTATACGGTGATGCACAAGTTACATTATTAGCGGTGCACAAACCTAGGAAATGATTATAAACTACCTTCTTGGATAGTGATTGTTGACTACATTACTAAAATAAATTTGTATGGCAAGTACAACATGGTGTTTGTTCCATTTACTGGGGTAGATAATTACAAGAGATTCACCACCTTTGCTGCAAGGTTGATACTGAAGGAGGATGAGGAATCATACACTAGGTTGTTTGATAACTGCATGAAGGTAATAAAGCATAAGCCTAATATATTCCTAAGTGACCAAGATGCGGCGGTAAAGATTGCGATTGAGAATGTGTTCACCGATGTTGTTCATCGATTATGTATGTGACACATTATGACAAAGGTTCCGACTAAGGTCGATATAGATGTGGAAAGCAATAAGGAATTCAAGACGAAATTCAACAATGTTGTGTGGAATGCCGAGTTAACGAGGGAGCTGTTTGAGGAAGAGTGGTTTTTGTTATGAACATTTTGAACTTGAAGAGAAAAACATAGTTTCAGGGGTTGTTTGATCTCATGCATTATTGGATAACTTCTTTTTTCAATATTGTGAAGATGGGAGGGTTGCTTAGGACAACATCGAGATCAGAGAGCCAAAACAACTTCATCAATACGTTCATAGGGACGAGATGTAATATTGTCCAATTCATGATGTGGTTCAACAATGCAATTGAATCTTAGAGACACACACAATAGAAACTGATATTTGATTCGTCCACTTTTGCTCCCACAATGAAGACATCGTTGAAAATAGAGAAGGTTTGTGCATCAATATATACCATCATTGTATACCATCAATGTGTTTTTGGAATTGCAAAAGAAAAATCCATGCTTCTATTTTCTCTTGCTACATTACGGGCATAAAAAGGGATGACGATGCTCATATATATGAGGTGAGGTGTCCTAATGAAAGGTACTATATTGTGCAGACAATTTTGACTGCTAGAGATATTCAATGCACATGCAACAAGCTTGGAAAGTGTGGACTCCCTTGTAGGCACATGTTTTTAATAATGGGCTAAATACATTACCTGATAGATTTGTTTTTTCAAGATGGACTAAAGATACTACGCTCAAACATGTATTTGAAATTGATGGTTCTTTGTATGAAGATTGTGTACTCAACAAGATAAAAGAAAGTTAATCTTGCATGAATTGTTATCAAAGGAGCACAACTTTATTAATGTTATAGAGAAAAAAACAGAAGGAATGAGAGACTTGTTGGCAGTGATTAAAGATCACAGATCCTCTTACCTAAGCGTCCACAAAAAATGTACAAGTACTGGATCTAGTAAGAGTAAGTTTGAGAGGTTTGTAGGGACAGTACCGACAGATATCAATGTGCTTCCTCCTAAGAAAACACACAACAAAGGCAGTGGAAAGCGCATTGTGGGTGGAAAAAAGGTTTCAATGGAACATGCAAAGAAGAAAGTGAGAGTGTGTAACAAATGCAATAACAAATGTCACAACTTAGAACATGCAAGGAAGTAGCAAATAAATAAATGTGGTGCACAATTCTTTGTGCTTCTGATGCACAATCAATTACATTTGTGATGCACAATTTTGTGTGTTTGTGATGCACAATGCTTTATATTTGTTATGCACAAGACTTTATACTTCGGTGAACAATTTTGTGTGTTTGTGGTGCACAATGCTTTGTGTTTGTAGTGCACAAGACTTTGTATTTGTGTGCAGTTTGAGTTTTTGTACAACATTTTATTATTTACAGTTTGTGCATCACAATATACAACACTATGCACTACTATAGGATGATTATGTATACCACTGTAGGATGATTATGTGCGCCTTTAATTTTTAAAGATTGGGGGGACACCCTACCCCCAAATTTAATTATTTTTATGTAATATTTTCTTATTTAATTTTTGTTCATTAAGTTTAAAAATTGAACATCATTTCATCATATATGTTTCTTTATGCACAAGGGTTTATATTTTTGTGCACAATTATGTGTGGTTTTAATGCACAATACCTCACTTTTATTATGCATATGATTTTACAATAGTGATGCAAAATTGGAATTGAACTAGTACACATTTTAAGTTTATCTCGGGCACAATACATGTTGTTACTGGTGCACAACCGAATAGTATAAAGGTGCACAAGACATTAATACTTACACACATTACTCTTTGATTCTGGTGCACAATAATTTATATTAGTATTGCATAACTTTTCCAAAATATACGTTGTGCAAGTTTCATCTAGTAAAATTAAAAGAAAAAAAACTATTTGACAATATGTTCTTTTTTAACAGAATTGTTCATCACATAAAACACTTTTTTTTTGCTTTTTTGAGGTTCTTCCTATGTTCTTCAAAATTGGTATGTTTCGTTGGCCTATGGATGATGTATTTACATACTCTGTTAATGTGTTATTTGGACTCGACAATATTGTTGATAAATATCTTCCTCGCAGCATGTTCATCTAATCTTTGTTACCAATCGTCAGTCCAGAATTAAAGTAAGTCATCCCATTACCTTTATATGTTTTCATATGAAGCATCACACAGATACTACAGTCCTTCTTACTCTTTGGATCCCTCCATGGCATGTGTACCCATTCTGTTTTAACCTTCCCTCATAAGGAAGGATTTGGATTCCAACCCATGATGCACCAGGAATGAGATCATCATTTTCGGTTGCAAATTGATTGCCAAGGAAACAGATGAATCAAAACAAAAAGAAATAGTTAATTAAAGGTGAACAAAGACTACATTACGGATGCACACACTATACTATGTGCACAAATTAACTGGTGAACAAAAGATTTTAACTAGTAAGGAAAAAATAAAGTAATGCGGTGCACAACTTAGAATAGTATGGTGAACAATAAAAGGAAGGTTGGTGCAAAAATTATAGTGAACTGGTGAACAATCAAACTGTTAACTAATGGATCACATTGTAGTGCACAACCCTACTATATGATGGTGCACAACAATCAAAAAGCAGTTCCTCGATTAAAACAATATATGGTGCACAAGGCTAGTATATAATGGTGAATAAAAGATGACAAGACAGATGCACAAAACAGTTAGTGATGGAAATAAACTTACTAGCTCTAAAGGGATATGACCATACTTGTCTTCAACGTCGGTATGAGAATTATCAATAATGTCTATTCTGGGATTCTTAGCATTCACAAAAATTATATACAAATGGTTGGACTGAATAATAGGAAAGACATAATGCAAGAAAAATAAAAATAAATTTTAATAATAGGATACAGTTAGAGATGTAATTAATTAAAAATGTAAAAAGTAAACACATAATAGCACAAAGATCAAGAAACATACCATCTCAACCACAAATGGTTTTAACCATGGTGTTTTAAGCATGTCATCATTAACCATACTGAAAAACCAATTATTTATTTCCTCAACTTCAAGGTCAATGTTTTTGACCGTCATGGACTTCATCAAATAAATGAACAAGTTCAAAAGTTAGTCCATTAATCAAATGAAAAAAGAAACGTATAATCAAAGTGTAACAAAGTGAAATAGTACACAAGTTATAGTGAACTGGTGCACAAAAGAGTGTGTTGGTGCACGAGGATAATGAAATAATTAAATATAGTTGCAAGAAAATATAATTAAAAATCATATAGACAGAGGTGCACAATAAAATATAGACATGGTGCACAACAAAAGCTAAGGTAGTGCACAAGTAAAAAACCTTAGAGAAAAAAATGTGTTGCACAACACTGAAACATGTGGTGCATAAACAAAAGAGAAGTAGTGTACAAAATAAGGAGCATGTGGTGCACAACAAAAGCTAAGGTGGTGCACTTGTAAAACACTTGGAAGGAAATGTGTGGTGCATAACACTGAAAACATATGGTGTACAAACAAAAGGCAAAGTAGTGCACAAAAATACATAATCTAGTGAGCAAAGTCACTAGAGGAGAAAGGATGTTAGGAAAAACTGAGAAAAAAATTGATGCACAAATTTTACAAAAAAAAATCCACAAAAATAATATGACACTAATACCTTTCCGATGGTTGCAACTATCTGGAGATAGTGAAATCAATCCCCAAATCAAAGGATGGAGGGGTGAAATCTCTAGAAACTTTAGACTTCTCTTACTTATTTTGCTTTGGTTGCTCCTTCGGTTGTTCATCATCACTTATTGTCCTTTCATTATCCACCTCCTTCTTAGAAAATTGGGATTCATGGATCTCCTCCTCTCTATGCTCCTTTGATGCGTCCTTCTCCCTGTGGTTGTCTTTGCTTGCAGCCTTATCAATCTCATCCTTCTTCTTACCCATGTCCTCATCCACATCCTTCTTTTGTTCTTCCCCTTCCTTACCTTGATCATCTTCGTCCCCTTCATCCCTCTTCCCAACACTACTCGTGCCGTGATGATCATCATCCTCCCCTTCCTTAATGTCATCTGCATCCTTGTCCTTCACTTCTTCTCCTTCATCATTCCTTCCATCCTTCTTTCTTCCCTTCTACCTCTTTTCTTTCTTCATAAATAATATTTGAATATCTTTCCTCACCAGCAAAGATATTAACTTCATCTTCTTCCTTGTCATCAACAATCTCAAATAGGATGGAAGAGTTGTGCATGTGAGTATCACTCTCTGCATCCTTCTTGTCATTAGCAACCTCATCTTTCCTTTCTTCCACACCAGAAGAGATATTAACAACCTAGTCTCTTGAACTACATCATATGTGGTCCTAGCGTCGGTGCATGTGAGTATCCCTCTCTAAGTAAAAGTCATTAGTGAATGGTGTTTGAGTTTCCTCAATAGGACCCTCGTTTGACATCACGAACTTTGCCTCAACCTCGTCATTTCACTTCATAACAAAAGGATCCTAGAAGAACCTATCCTATCTATCTTAAGACTGAGAAGATTGACGCTGAGAGCTAGAAAGAATCCTAAAGTTGATAATCTTCTCAATTTCATCATTGATTTTCTAGAATGTGAAAGCCTCGGATATACTCTTAGGCGCCTCTTTGATGTGCTGGTAGAACTTCCTAATATATTACGCAATTACACGTGCCAAATCAGCATGATTACAAGTGTAATTGTAAAAGTTTGAGTCATCTCCATCACAACCTAGATCAAGATCCACATCACCTTCAATGGCAGGATCAGTCTCATCATGTTCCTCAACAATAGGAGCTGGTGGCTTTGGTAGTGGAGCAGGGGGTGCGAGGTTTGGTGGTGCTATAACATACCTTAGATCGAATCCACCAAGTTTAAGCTTGTCCTTCTCCCTCTTCTTGAAGATATCAGATGTGTAGCAACTGCTAATAAGGTATCGTCTCTCTATCATCTCTCCCATCTGATTAACTTTGTCATAATACAAAGTCTAGTGAAAGAAAAAAGAAACATGTTATAATGGCGCACAAAGATAAAAATACAAGTGCACACAAGATAAAAAGAAAGAATGGTGCACAACTTAAGGAGAAACGAGTACACAATTAAATACAGAGCACAAAACTCTTATACTATGGTGCACAAAGATTACATTACAAATGCACAACATTTTCTTCTAACGGTGCACAAGCCCTTTTATAATGGTGCACAAAACTGAGATTAATGATGCACATAATTCTTTTGTAATGGTGCACAACAAAACATATGATGTGGTGCAAAAAACTACGGTATGATGGTTCACAAAAGATTGCAAGACAGATGTAAAACAATTTTATATAAGATTGAACAAACTCTAATGTCAAGGAACACAACATAGTGTGCATATCAATATAAACATGAGGCACAATACACACAAGCACACACTTATATATAAATAGAGAGAGAGAGAGTAAATAACTTACAACTAAAAGAATGAGATGACCCCTGAATGACGATATCTTAGGAGCATCGTTCCTCGACTGATATAGCCTAGTCCGGAGCGACCGACACCAATTGCATAACTTAGAATACAATAAACTAGTGTACAAATTTTGCATAGTGCAATGCACAAGACAAAGTCAAGTTGGTGCACAAGGATAAGGAAATTAGTGCACAAATATTAATAATGTAGTACACATAGATTTTAAAAAATATCACCTCTGTGAGCATCCTCAAGTTGTTCTAAAGACTGTCCAACTAATTGAGGGACTTTGGGAACTTGTGCAGGAATCTAAACGACTTCTATAGCAGCTAAAGCGTTAGATTGTACTCCTGACTAGATGCTTGGATCTTTTTCTTCCACAAACATAACCTTCCTTTTTGAAGCAGAATGTTTGCTTCGTGAAAATATTGCAAAGAAAAACACAATATAGATGACAGGTGCACAAAAGAATCAAACAAAAATTAGATGCACAACAGAGTCAACATGATAAAGTAATGTGGTGCACAACAACAGTACAAAGCATTGAAAATAAAAAGAATACAAAAAAATCATTCTAGTCCATGATATAGAGTAATGTGGTGCACAATTAAATAAACAAGCAATACACATTTAAAAGACACAAACAAAATCACACAGGCACCAATTCAATGTATTATAAGTAGTAATGAGGTACACAATGAATATAAATGTGGTGCACAACTTAAAAAAAAATAGTGAACAAAGAAAAGCAAACTTAATGCACAAGGATAAAGTGAACTAGTGAACAGTAAACTATCTAGTGGTGCACAAGCAAAGTATGAATTGTAAAAATAATGCGATGCACAACCTATAATACAATGGTGAACAATCGAAGACAGTTTGGTACACAAAAATACCACAGAATATGAAATAGTCATACATACAACACGAATATATGAAAATCAATCTCAAAAATCAAAATAGAGATAAAAAACAACTTACACACTCTTATGTATGGATAAAATTAAAAAGGAAACAAAATCAACAAACAAAAATAGATGTCTAGGGTGAAGTTTACAATAATTTCACCTCGAAATGGAGAATCACCTTGACTTCTAGACATTTCAGTGTAGATTGGAAGATTGAGATTGCAAAAGGCTAGTGGATGAGATTGAATCAGAGAGAAGGAGAAGTTTGTTCGTGAAATCGCTTCAAAACCAACTTCGAAAAAGAGAGCAAGAGAGAGGAGGAGAAAATGAACGGACTTTCAAATGAAAATGTTTTTCAGATTATTACGCGCGGAAGGCGTGCAAGATGCAAGTTGTGGCGCGTAATTGGCAATTTTCAATCCCATTCGCAAGATTGTGGCCAATGATTAAACTCCATCTAACGGCTGTTGGGAAACGTTCACAGTTTATGTTTACCATTACCCAATACATGCTGTTATTGGTTCACAATTTAAGTTTACCTTGAATTTTTTTAGATGAAGGGGACCCTCCCAAGTCCCACCTTAAAAAAGTTTGGTGCATTTAAATAATCAAAACGAATTTACATGTGATGCAAATAGAGATTGTATTCTTTATGCACAATTTAAATTGAACCAATACACGGCATATGTGTTTTGTGGTGCACTATCGCTAAAATAGAGATGCACAACATATATGAATATTGTGCTACCCAACTTTTTTTAATTGGAAATGTAGTTTAATCATTGTGAATGTTGTGCACCAAGTAATATATATTTGTGCATCGATAAGTAGGACATTGTGCACTACTGTAAAATGAGTATGTGCACCTTGAGTTTTTGTGCACTGTTTTGTTCTTAAATGCATGTGCATCAAGCTTTGAATATTGAGCATCAAAATACACTATTTTGTGCACTGTTTTGTTCTTAAATGTTTGTGCATCAAGTTTTCAATATTTGTACGTCAAAGTACACCAATTTGTACACCACTGTATCTTGACTTTGTGCACTTGAATTTGTGAAAGGACTAAGTTGAGCCAGTGCACCAAGCATGTACTTAGTGGTGCAAAAATGATTTGATTGAAAGTGCACAATGAAATACCGAAACAATGCACAATAAGAGAAAGTTTAGTGCACAATATTGGCCCCAACAGCCGTTACTTGTTCATCTAATACTCAGAAGGCTTGCAATTCCTATGTATCATCTAATACCAGAACTTAATTAACTTACTGTTACTTGTTCTCCCACCATTCGTCATCTGCAATAATTGCCCCAGTATTGGGGTTGCACTGAACATTGCCAATGAATTCGAGCAGTTGCCGAAAATCACAATTCTCTTTGAAGCATTTATATGTAGACTTCGTCTACACCTTCTGCGGTACTCACAGGTCGCGTCTATAAGGCCCGAGACCTTAGAAGCGTCATACCATGCCAACCCGATGACTTTCCAGGAGGTCACCCATTCTGGTACTACTCCCGCCCTAGCACGCTTAACTTCAGAGTTCTTTGTCCTCACTTGAACTCTGAAAAGGAAGAGCTCTTGTTGACATGGTTAGGACTCTAATCCTTATAAAGGATTACAAATCCGGGGTATTACAATCACCCCCACTTAAACTCTTGACGACCTCGTCAAGCCCAAAGACCACCCTCTAGGTCGAGTGACCGTCATCCAGGCTAAGTCAACTAGTAACCCAGAGTCGGCTCTGATACCATTTGTAAGACCCGAGGCCTTATAAGTACCATCACATGTCAACCCTGGAACTTCCCAGGAGGTCACCCATCCTGGTACTACTCCCACCTTAGCACGCTTAACTTTGGAGTTCTTTGTCCTCACTTGAACCCTGAAAAGGAAGAGCTCTTGTCGGCATGAGTATCACTCTAATCCTTATAAAGGATTACAAATATGAGGTATTACAGCATCTCCTCATCCATAGGAGCTTGTGAAGCTTGCACGATTTGGTCCACCACCTAATCCTAGAACCCCTCAAGGTACTCGTCTGCAGCAGGAGTAAGATCCTCTAAATCGGCTAAACGTCTAACCATCTTCCCAAACGACAAGTCTACAAAGCCGTGTGAAAAGCAAGAAAATTAGCAAACTATACAAAGTAGAAAATGAGAAATAAGAAGGAGCTTTGCGATTCGAGGGATTAGTAACCTCTGGGAGCAGGGAAGAACCCTACCATGGTGTCTCAGCAAGATATTCCTGACAAATCCCACGTGAACGTCGGGAAGATTCTCACCACCGCGTGGGTGGGGGCATTCAATCCCATCTCTTCAAGCTTCACATGCGTGATAACTTCGTTAAAAGTAAGATCTTCACGAGCTCAAAAGTGGGTTTCATCTTGATACTGAGACAATGGAAGTATAAAAAACATAAGATCCTCCTAATGTTAGGGTGAACTTGTATGGGGCTCGTGCCAAGGGTGTTTAGAACATCCCGAAATAGGGGGTGGATTGGCACGCGAAAGCCCCCTTGAATCCTGGTAGGCTCACCACCATAAAGTTAGGAAAATGATTTAAAGAGCGAGACCCCTCCTTGGGAAGATCCAACACAACCCCCTCCGGGAAGGGGTATTCCCCTGCTATCTATTGCAGGTCTGCGAGAGTAAGGGTGCTCTTGTCCCCGTGTTTCTCTCTATAAATGGTCGTTCAAACTCACTTGCACATAGCTTTTATACGAAAATTTATTTCATTTTTTAAAGAAATGAAATCATTTAAGATATTAGATTAAAATATTATTTCAATTTATAGTAATATATTTTGTTGTTACCGTTACATCTTCATTACATGTTTCTAATGTTAATTATCACATTTAAATTATAGATCGTAACTTCTTCTTTTCATATTTCAAACTCTTAATTGATTAGAGGCTGGTTTAATATAGATGGCAAATGAATGTGACCATAAGGAGAAATTTTACCTCTATATAAAGGCCATATAGATACAAGACATCAATTCCAAAAAATAAAAGATCTCAATCCACATGTTCATTTTCTTATGATTTTCTTACACTTTATTCCTATAATTGCTTGAATTAGATTTTTATAAGGGTAGTTTATTGATATCTATTTTATGAGTTGTAATTGACATTTTGTATGTTTTATTGTTCCCCATTTTATGAATTGGATTTTTTTTTTTTTATAAAGTAATAATTCGAGAATCCAGAACAACCAAACCTGGAAAACTCGAGAGGCCGAGCAAACGGCGCCAGACCACCCGACAAAGCAACCAACCAAACGAACAAACAATAAGACACAACAACAAAGAGCACAACACAAAAAACAACAGACACAATAGAAAACGAAATACAAACACAATTGAGCAAGCAGACCTACAAGGCTAATCAACGAGAAAGTCTTCAAACAGGGGTTGGAATTTGAATTGATATTTGTGTATTTTTTGTTGATATTTTGTTTAGTGACAAGTATAATATCGATCTCTTGAGCACATTATCACAATCCTTCTGAACTATTGATGCTCATTCACATAAGCCAAAATTGAAAGTTTAAGCTATTTTATTAGCTTTGTTCTTTTTTCAGAACACTTTTTCCCATAAATTATTTAGCTTCAAGCCACAATGATAATATTTAATTAATTATTTTCTTAAATTTTTTTGTATAATAATAACTAAGCCAATTATTATTACTCTTTAACAACTTTAAAGCTCAAAATATACATTTGTCAAATGTACATTTTTGGGTAGTTTTGCATTCCCTGAGGTCATTTCCTACCAGTATCACAAAGTTGTATATGTGATCAATTGGTAATCTTCTATTAGTAAAGAAAGAAGCAATATGTTTTTATTTTTAAATGAGAAAGTTTTAACTAATTGTTGAATTATTTACGTGGCTACATGTAATAACTATAATTAATTTACTAAAATGACAGAAATAATTGAGATCATGAGTAATAAAAACTATGATCATAACTTCTTAACAACATTCTATAGATATAAGTAATAGAAACTATGATCATAACTTCTTAACAACATTCTATATGTCAATTAATTGTTGTATAACTTAACCGTTCGATAGCCCTTTCACAAGTTTCGTGTTGGACATCGTATTCATACCACAGAAAATTATTTAATTTTTGGGTTTAAAAAAAATCACATGTTCATATCTAAAAACAATTATTCTGTAAATGGTGTGGATAATATGAAGACATATAAAACCAAATATAATAGATCATGACCTACTAAAGCCTATTACTATGTACAATCAAAGTGAGACAATTCCCGAGACCTTAGAAGCGCTAACCCATATATAATAGATCATGACCTAAAACAATTTTTGAAATTCAAAATCAGAAGTCCAAGAGTCGCTCCTTGGATCATTTCCAAAGATTCGCTACTCGATTCTCTTTTCAAGTGCACGCGGAGAAATTGGCAAGAAAGCTTTTGTGTATCATTCGCGAAACCCGCCTAGAGTAGTAACTCTTTCAAACTGCGACGAGACCAAGCCTTCGCTAATGCTTCACAGAAGAGATCGGTGGAAATGATGCAAAGATCCTTTCAACTCAACCAGGAGAGACCTACCCAGCTGTGAATTGCGTCCCGTGGAAAAGGAGGAAGAAGATCATAAACCCGATCCAGGTGTGTTGTCGAAGATCCGTGTTGATATACGAACCCATGTTTCAACAGTACCATCTCTTCCTAATCTTAACTATTTGCTTATTTAATTTGGTGATATGCTTGTTGTTTTCTCCTTTCAAAAATGTTAATAGATATTTTGTTGTGAGAAACAAAAGTTGAATGTAGATGTAAGCCCTTATGTTGGTAGGGACCAACTTCTTACGAGGTCTACAACGCCTGAGCATTCAAACACAATCGAAACCTCGTCAAATTCCGAGCAAAAACTAAAAAGTAGGAAAAAAAAAGAAAAAAAAGGAAAGGAGGATGAAAAACATGTCCGTGCCAATGGAGTTAATAAGGTTGCTCAGGTGGTACCGACCTTAGTAGTGCTTGTTGTAAACCTTACAACAAGCAAATGACTGACACTAAACGACTTGTTGTAAACCTTACAGAAGAGTTGAGGTCAATGAAGGAACTGATGATAGAATGTTGCATCCTCAAGGCATGAGAGCTCCAACATCAAGATACATCATAAATGAGGTATTTGCAAATTTTGAGACTCACCCAGATTCTTTTGGCCATTGAGAAACATCACTTGGAATTAACTAGAAATGCCTTCAATAATTAAAAAAGAGTTAAATTTGTCTTCGGTGATCCAGAAGATTTGATTGCATAATTGTTCCTCTAATTTATCTTTCAATATGTAAAGGTGAGAGTTGTTGAGAATGCAACTCAAGTGGAGAACATGGCCATACAGTGTCTAGCCACTATGACAAGAGACTACAATCGATTTTGCAAAATACCTCTGAAAACTTGATCAGGTACCTAAGAAGACATTCCTAGTAGCCAATTCTTCATCATTCATTAATTTAATGGATCGATCAATTGAAGACTTTGGCTGAAACAAATACTGATGCTATTGGAAACTTGGATTTGTACTAAATATGGAATCTTGGATTTGTATGTGTGACTTTGTTCTTGTTATGCAATTACTACTCTTAGTTTTGGTGACTTTTGTAGCTTTGCTGGACTCCGCAAGAAGCATACGAGTACAAGCAAAACGAAGTACTAAAAATGCTAACTGATGTTGTGATACCATTTAGAAAGACAAGACAACGATGCACCATTATCTCAAAATTCTCTCTTGCAATTAAAATAAAATAATTAGAAAGCAACACACCAAGTTCCCTAAAACACATGTAAACATATATATCTATGCCTCTAGCATGCGGAAACCACCAACAACCATGGCATGCTCTTTCTCTATTGGTTTCAACATGACTAGTTCAATTGGCTTGAACTCCGTCTGTCGCTTTTTGCCAAGGAAAGCAAACATATCTTCACCCTGGCTAGTTGAATCGATATAGTTTGCCTGTAATGCACACAAGTTTACAACATGGTTTAAAAAAACTCACAAGACATTACTCTACATCAAATATCATAGAAAACGAACCCGTGTGGAAACCATGTAATGCCCACCAGCTCTAAGATAGTGTATAGCATTAATAGCTATACCTCTCACCTGACAAATACAAAACAAAAATTACAGAGTAAGATGTAAATTTCTAATGGATACTAAGCCCCCTAAATATATAGGCAGATATGAAGCATCACAATTTCATCAATCTTCAAAACAAAGTTCCAAATGTAAACTGAAAATCAACTAATACTCCTAAGAGTTGAAACAAAAAAACCCAAGTGTCTATACCACCCATCAAGTCTTGAAGGGGAATCCGAAATTGATTAGTGAAGATGATAGAATAACCAAAACAAAAAACGGAATAATGAACTATACATAATAAGATGATAATTAAAGCATTACAAAGTAATTTATAACCAACGTCTTGGAGATATTTAGAAAGCATTTAATATGAATCTGAAGTGATGAGTAGTAGGATGTAATACCAACAATCCACAATTAGATAGAAAACAAAAGATTAGATGTCATATTATGGGAAAAAAGAGAACCTCGTCAGGATAAGCGATATCCGCAAGGATTACATCCACCATACCAACAACCATGCGGTACTTCAAATGAATATTACACTTTTCAAAAACTGATACAACATTTGACCTCTTCTCCACCATGCTTACAACACCATCGGACAACCCCACTGCATAGACCAAACCATCCTGCAAATGGAACATATGTTCATAAACTAGTACTAAAGCATATCTACATATCTAGGCAAGGCATAACTGATAGAGATCAGACGAATAACTCACTAAGCAAGGCATAAATGATCGAGAACGGAAAAATTTGATTCATCTAGACAAGGCATAAATGAAAGAGAACAGACAAATAACTCACGGGGCCAACAAGGTCAGACAAATGTGAAGCTGTAATTCCACATACATGTCCCAGGTATAAAACACGAGAGCCAGGTTTCTGAAAAACATAAAATAAAGTAAATGCGGGAATGTTATATGAATTAATTAATTGCATAAATCATATACTGTTGCAATATATGATCATACTTACAACCCATATATTTCTAACACCACACAGGATTGCAGCAGCCAACTTCGATCTAACCGGATTCCATACTCTGTACTCAACTTCAGTTCCATCCTCATTCTGAAATTAGAAAGAAGCATAGCGTATTAAACATTGATAGCAACAAGGAACCAATGTTAACTATCAACACAACTATAAAAGAGTGTTTTGGCCCCAACCTTTTGTTTCCCTTATTATAGTTCTTAATGCTTTGAAAATGATACAATTTGGTCCTTCAGTGGCTAATATGTTAAAATCAATCAACGATAATTCGCCATCTTATTGTTGACTGGATTGTAAGTATAAGAATTAGAAGTTGGTTTGGGGATTTGACTAAAACAAGTTAGAAATCACATCTTGGGGGCAACATGGTTGTTTTCAGATTCATCCATCTTCCATCTCAGACGAAATAACAGATATTTAAAGTCGTGTTGGACGATGAGAAGTTGATTTTAGCATTGGAAACTGATTACATTTCAGAGGCTAAACCAACTCCATTACAATTTAAATAGTGGAAGAAGAAACACACAATCTGATCAATAAAACCACAGCCACAAAAGCAGTATAATAGATTATCAAGCACGGACTGCAGGCATTGTCAATAGCCACAGCACTGGAAGACCTAAATTTGAGACAAATCCCCAAACCAGCAGCACAGTGTCAAATTAACATCTGTAACGGTTTGGAGGTGGAAGGACCAATTTGCAGCATTTTCAAAAAACTTAAGAATTGATATGTGTTGGTCTTGAAGGGTTTGGGATCAAAAGAGCATTTTACACATAATAATAACAACAATGATAATAATATCCATGGATCATAAAACATTCTAAAGTACATAAATCAATTAAGAGTCATATATAAATTGACTGACCTGAACAGAGATTAATTCCTCACCATAGAGAGCTTCACCAGGTACTAAATTTTTAGTACAGATGAAATCCTCCTTACCCTTGGCGATGAAAACGCCTTCAAATCTATGTGGCACAACCACAACTTCATGTAAGGAAGAGGATGAAGCCGCCATGGAATTTTCTTTGTACATTGAACTACACCTTTGCCTGCTGTAAAGGCGCGCGAGATTCAGTTGGGCCTTTTCCAAGTCTCCAGGCTACAGTAAATCAAAAGATCAGATTAGGATGAAACTATATTCTGCTGTAAATGATAATTACAAGAAAGAAACGCAAACCTTCAAGCCGGGGATGAATTTGTCAATTTTCATCCGCAAACCACGGATAACATTAAAATACACATGACCACTTTGGCAGGGCATCCTGTTTTTCATTACTATCTTGTCTGCCAATGCTGGATCGGAAACCGCAACGTAATAACTCGGTTTGCCAGCGATCGGTTTTGGAAGATTATGCACCAGGAAACTTTTCAGCTGCTCAGTCAAAGTTGCTACAAACAAAATACACTCCAAATGAAACATATAACAAGTTTCTGTGTGTCTGATATATATATATATATACATATATATATATGTAAAACACACATAGAACAACATTTTTTTAACCCCATTCAGAAATTAACTTACAGTTGGATATAGCGTTCATTTGGCACAGAGCGTCGGCAGCAGATGAAAAACGATGAAAAGCTTCGAGCTCAAAGACTTGGTCGGAGCGGTTGATGTACTTCTCAGCTGATTCAAAGGTGTTTTCAACTTCATCGAATTTGTGGGCGTAAAAAAGAGCGTATCCGGAGGCAAATTCAAACAGAAAATGAATCGGCAATCCCCTCTTGAGAGAATCAAACAAGTGAGTTGTATTATTATAACATAATAAAAAACAAAAAGTACATTCATTGCATAGTTTCACAAACATCCAATAATTTACCTTATTCCAAGGCCTAGCTGTATTAAAATCTGTTGGTGCATATTCTTCTCTTGGCGCGTATTCTTCTCTTGGCGCAGGTTTTAATCTCTTTCTTACTGGAGCACCCGAAGTAGGATGAGAAATAACACAAGTTCAGGATAACAGATTAAAATGAAACAAAATAACCTTACGACTTTACCTTTGGATACAATTTCATGAACAGGGCCATTTCAGCACGAACTTGTTCACTACGCAGGGCCTCTGTCTCTGAAGCTGAAGCACGTTGAGCCAAAGGGTCTGAAGTTTCTATCTGATGAAGATGAACACGACAAGCAATTTATTTGTAAGAAAAAACAATAGAATATCGAGAAAACCCTAACCCCTATGGCCAGATGTTAGGGCAAACACTTAAATATGGAGAAAACACCCAAAGCTCAAGAATAGAATACAGCAAAATCAAAAGCATTCAAGGCACCTGGGTATGACGATGATCCGCATCAGGAGCGTCTTTGTGAGGGGATTTGGGCTGGCGAAGAGCGTCTTTCTCAAGGAAAACAAGCTCCTCTGCACTCAGATCCAAATCATCCAAAATTACCAAAGCCATAGCCCAACGGAACAGGGAGATCGAGAGAAATTTGTGATTTTCGGGAGAGAGAGATTTGTTTGGTTGACAGATGAGGCAAAGGGAAGAGAAGGAAGATGTATTTTTTGGCCGAAAATGTGTTTTCGGTAACTGCTAGAGCACCGAACCCGTTAATTTTGCTGATTTTTTTTTAATGTGACCTCTCAAACATTACGAAAGCTTAACCAGCTTAGGCTCTGTTCGACATATCGAGTTAAAATTAGAGCTGTTGTTGAAGCTAAAACTGGATTTATTAGCTTATTTTTTTCTCTAAAAGCTAGTTGAATGTTCGACATTACGAGCTGGATTTTTAATAATTATAATAAAATTACGAAAAATGGTATGATAATACATCTATATTTTGGCGCATATACAAATATTGGTTTTATTTTGATCCATGTAAGTACTTTTTAACCCTATATTTTATATTGTCTCCTCCTCATCTCTCACACATAAGCATCTTCACGAACGTCGACGTTGGTATAGTTTCACTTTAATTCATCCATATGTATATGACTAATTAAATCTAAATCTATCTACCTTTGGTTTTAATCTATTGCTCGTTTTCGATTTCATATTAGCATGTTGGTCTATAAATTGGAGCTTTTATACATTAATAAATTATCAATTGTAATTAATAATAAGCTTTTGATAAAAGTCTAATTGGGGAGATATGCAAAGCTAATAAACTTTGTGCATAATTTCATGGTACAATTGTTTATATAATTTTATAAAGATAGTGTCGAGCTATTTTATGTGCTCATTTAAGGACGCCAGTGGGTATCAAGTTACGTTAAGCTTCCATAATGTTGGGAGAGTCACATTAAAAAAAGCAACAAAATTAAGTTACATTCATCTACAATAAGCTTGTTAGGCTAGATATCAGAGATGATGAGTTCAATTTCCCACGGGCAGTCCCATTTGCCGTTAAAGGCATTAATTAGGCATAGGTTGTCGCCTTCGATCTCGATATTTGAGATCCCTAGCTGAATTGCATCTCGAATGCCATTACGCGTTGAGATTGCTTCATCTAGCAGTGGGGAGATACTTCCCAAGGCACCATTGGCCATGAAAATTGGTGTTCCAACATGGTCCCGAATAATGTAGCCGAAAGTAGCGGGTCCTATGGTATTTTTGGATACATCTAAATTTAGTTTATACACATTGGTAGGCAGTTTTGTCCAGTTAATGTTTCTTCTTTTTCTTCTCGTTGCTTGCCCAGTAGTTCTAGTAGTCTCCGTGCTATCTTTTTCTTTTTTGGCATTTTTCCAATCATGTTGTTGTTTTTGGATAAAAGTGATGAGGTTGGGTAATGTGGTTTTGTTTTGGGTTTCAAAAGTTTTTAGATTTCTTTGGTACCAGATGCTCCACCAACATATGGCTAGAGTTTCCATCATTTTCATACCGGATCTGTCCTTGACTTCGTTTAGTAGTTGAGTAGCGTTTTTATTGTCTGTATCAATGTTGATGATTATTTGTTATATCTGTGGATCAATTTTTTGTAGTGTGTGATGGGTGTGGGGGCATTTGAATAATATATGTGAAAGATTTTCCATTGGGTTTTTGCACATACTGTATTCTAGGGGAACAGAGATGTGTTTTTCATATATATACCCTAAATGGGTTTGCCATTTGCAAACATAGAAGCTTTTTTTTTACACATATATACCATTTGGTGTATTTTTGCAAAATAATACATATTTTTTTTTAATTTCAGAAGTAAATTAAATTAGAAAAAAAAAGGAAAAAAAACCACAAAATAGAAAAATATCATTTATTAATATTTCCATCCAAAACCCCAAATTCTATCCCGCCCCTTTTTTCATTTCCCCCGCCCACTTCCTTCCCATTTCTCGGCCATTCCGCCTTCCTCCATTCCGCCGGCCGGTCAATGAACAGTTGAAAGTGAAAGATCCAAACCCAATCTCCCTCCCCTCCTTCCCATTCTGCAAACGTCATCTTGACTGTTGAACACGAATACCTTGTTAAACAAGAATGGCGATGGACGATACATGAATAAGTGTTGAACTGTGTATCTCCATGGCGAACTGTGTAACTGTTAAACATGAATGGTGATGGGCGATTAACTGTGTAACAAAAGTGTTGAACCTCACCAGATGAACCCGAAGAACTGCTGAACTCAGCAGATTGATTCACAAGCGGTTTTCTAGGTTAGGGTTAGGGTTAGGGCTAAATTATGTAAAACCAAATATTCAGAAGGGAGCAAATATAAAATCGAAGCTACCCAAGCGATCAGATGAACTGGTAGTTTTCTGAAGTAAAGAAATGATTCACAAGACTTTTGTTAACCAGATGAACTGGTAGTTTTCTGAAGTAGACAAATATTCAGAAGGTTTTTTTCCTGCTATAATAGAAAGTTCTTGTCGGCCTTAGTAAAACAATTGTCATACTTAATAATAAAAATGTCATAACTACAACATTTAAATTGGATATATGTCATACCAAATATTCACATAATATTCACATAATAAGTCATAACTACAACTAAAAGTTTTTAGTCATTAAACCATATTACATGCTTGCCTATTGCCTAATTTGGGTAGGATGTGTGACATCTGGCTGAATAGTTCATCTCACCAATCTAAATACAAGATGTCTTAATTGGATCTCCCTTTCCCGATGCTCTACTTCTTTGACAATTTTACTTTACATAGATATTAATTGCACTTCATCTCACCAATCTACTTTACAAATATCTTAAATAGAAAATGCTCCATGTTTGAGTATTTTTAGGTACATGGTGCCACTCGTACTGCTGGTGATTTCAAAACTGTGACATTTTAAACTCCTATTGTGACATATTGTTTATACTATTTTCACAGAGTAATAGTCTATGACTGACAAATATGACCGTATTTAGACGATGTTTTTACTTCGCAGAGATCTTACTTTACAGAGATCTTAATGGCACTTCATCTCACCCATCTCATTGGAGTGTGTGTTGTTTGACTATCCCAACTGTACATGCTTCCAGTCCTACTCTCTCTTTGTTTCACTTCATCTCACCCATCTATTTCTACTCTTCATCTCTTTCATCCCCTTAGAGCAGCTCGTGTGGTTGTGTTCTTTGCTTGTGGACTCACAAACTTCTGTTGAATTTTAATTGAGTGGAAAATAGGTATGGTTGATGAATACTCCACCATTGGAGACAAGGGAGAGGTTGGCTTCATCGATGTTCCCTCAATCACAACTTCCACTCCTACGGAGGAGGGTCCTGTCATGGTGTATGTGCCGTTTCCATTTGCTGGAGAAAAGCCTCAATCGGTTCCTGTGAACGAGGTTGTCGCGGCGTCATTCACAATAGAAAACACCACTGATGAATATATTTTACTTTTGGGTGTGAAGATTTATGCTTCAATTCATGAAGATTCATTTGTGTTGTCACTGATGAAACCTCCATCTGGCCAGCCAGATGACATACCCGAGGAAGATTGTGTCTGTTCTTTTCTTATGGAGGAACGAAATTTGATGCCACATGGTAGCCTGACTATATGGATGTCTTGTGTGCCCAAGGAGATTGGCGTTTTCACATCTATAGTGCATATCCAAACTGATGTTGTGACTATTGAACGACTTGTCTTCCTCTTGGTTGAAGATGAGGTATCCAAACCTTTGGCACCTCAGAGACCATATAACATACCACCACAGATCAGGAAAGCGATAGAGTTTGAGGAAATCCCTGAAGTAGTCTTACAAGGCTTAATAGAGAAAAATTATGCGTCGTATTTCAATGAGTTGTTAGGGATGTAGGAACTTCTGATTATGGTAAGTGTTATATTTTCTCTGTATAGGGGTTGGGGGACTGAGGGGATAGCTAGATGGCATCGTTCTCTCGTAGTACCAAGTTGTTGAATGAATTTTTTTTTATTGGTTTACAGGAGTACGTGAAAGCTTATAATATGAAGTCTGTTACTTTGAGACAAAAGTATAATCGACTTGTAGCACTTAAAGTGCCAGGACTAGGTGAAAGAAGGCCCTCAGTTGTCCGTGAAGATGTGGTGAATGTTTATGGAGAATATTCTCTTCATCAGGTATGTGGATAATGTTAGGTATCTTATTATTTTTGTCAAAGTGTTATATACTATTGTCGGAATGAATTATGAAATTGCACAAATTATTGTTGCCAATGTTATGTTCTCATGTTGAACTTGCCAATGTTCTTTGAACAGGACTTGATCCACCGTGTTGAGGCTGATGAATTATTATTGCAATTTGATGATGAATTTTACCAAAGGCACATAGATAGCAATGTGTATGAAATCTGTTTTGTGTTCAACGGGGTAAATTTCCGTAAGCTTCATGAAGCCATTCTATCTGCAGAGGCATTACAGGAAAACTTCCTCTTTCCCCATGAGTATCATGCAAAGCGGAGGATTACAACAAACAATTTTGTGCCTATCTCACTTCTTCTTGATGAGGAGCAAAAATATGTTGTTCGCTTAATTTTAGGCTGTAGAGGAGGAGCTCCTTATGTGATTTATGGACCCCCGGGAACAAGAAAGACAAAAACACTGGTGGAGGTGATCCTACAACTCTATACAACTAGACGTAATTCTCATATACTGGTATGTGCTTCTTCAAATTGCGCGACATATCACATATTAGAGAAAATCCTTTGTGAGGGGATGAAACTTAGGGATGAAGATATTTATAGGTTGAATGCCATACATCGTCCCTTACAAAAAATGAACGTTGCATTGTTGAGGTTTTTCACCTACAGTGCAGGTTTCTTCACTTACCCTTCTCGAGATGCACTCCGCAGGTACAAGATAATAATAACGACATACACGAGTGCATCTTACCTCTATCATGCTGAAGGGGTTAACCGTGGCCACTTCTCCCACATCATCTTAGATGATGCAAGCCAAGTTTCAGAGCCAGAGACAATGATCTCCATATCAACCCTCTTAGAAAATAACACAGTTATTGTTCTTTGTGGTGATCCCAAATAACTTGGGCCTGATATTCATTCAAAGCAAGCTGAGGCTTATGGTTTGGGAAGATCTTTTTTGGAGAGGTTGTTGGACTTTGAAGTTTACAGATCAGGAGATCGCAATTATGTCACAATGTTGTTGAACAATTACCAGAGCCACCCTGCAATTGTTTGTGTTCCTTCAAGACTATTTTATAGTGGAGCATTGATTCCATATCGAGAAGACAATAACATATCTTCCTTACCTTGGGCTGATATGCTTCCCAATGGAAACTTCCCTTTCATGTTCTGTGGCATCCAAGGCTTTGATGAGAGGGAAAAGGGCAGCCCATCATGGTTTAATAGGATTGAAGCTAGCAAGGTGGTTGAGCTCGTACAGAAGCTGATAAGAAGGAATGTGTCTGAGCAAGACATCGGGATTATTACCCTTTTCCCCAAAACAAGTACTAAAGATAAGGAAGACTCTCATGTCTCTACATATGAGGGATATTGAGATTGACGGGGTTAAGCAATTTCTGGGTAAAGAAAAGGAAGTGATCATCATGTCAACCGTCAGATCGACCGCTAAACACGATGAATATGACAAGACTTTCCGCATGGGATATCTGAGCAACCCGAAGAGGTTCAATTTTGCCCTGACTCGTGCCCGATCATTGCTTATTATTGTTGAAACCCTTATATTATAGAAAAGGTAATTCCCAGTAAAAAAAACTTACATTGTTGGTCATTGTTGTTGGTCATTGACATGATTAAAAAGGTTGATTAACTAACCGTGTTTTTGGTCATTGACAGGATTGGCACTGACAAGAAATGTTAAAGGATTGTGTTTTAAAAAGCGCCTATGAAGGTTGTGCATTCCGCGTGAAGGAGGAGGTTGACGTTAGGCAGTTGTGATTCTAGTAATGTAATGATAGCATCCAGTTGACAACTATCCTTTTTTAGAAATGTAATGGTAGCCCACGTTACAATATTCTAGGAATGTAATGATAGCATCCAGTTGACAACTATTCTAGTATGGTAATTGTCTGTGTGTGTAGTGCTGGCATTGTGATTGAATTTGCAAAACTTACATGAAGATTGACATTAATATTTTGGCAATCTGACATGTAAAATCAACCATGCTTACGAATACTATTCGAAAATAAAATTCATCCTCTTACATAAAAAACCAAAGTCATGAGGTACATACTTTATAGTCAATTCATCCTCAACCATGCCTACATGCTCGATTACAAATGCTGAAAGCACTAATCCCTAGAATCACACTAGCACCAAACGCAGAAATAGGAATTATTACATGGTTCCGGAAGTTTTCCTAGGAGTGTAGTGTCTTGTTTTCAGCTTCAAGTTCTGCCACCCTTGCATTTAGTCGCCAAATTGCATGATCAAATTGCATCTCACTTGTATTGAGTTTCATAATTCTTTGTCCAAGTTCATGTATCTCAGTACGTAGGCGTGTGATTATTTCACCCAACATGTTGGAACATGGGCTATTCGTTAGCAACATGTCTAACTCTTCTTGCAACTTCTCCTCTATTTGAGAAGGTGTAGGAGATGTAGGTGGATGTTCATATTTTTTGGGGTCCCCGCTTTGATAACTTGAGGTGTCGCTGGATGATATTGTGCTCGAGCACCTGGGTATGACAATGATCCGCATCAGGAGCGTCTTTGTGAGGGGATTTGGGTTGGCAAAGAGCATCTTTGTCAAGGGAATCAAGCTCCTTTGCACTCAGATCCAAATCATCCAAAATTACCAAAGCCATAGCCCAACGGAACAGGGAGATCGAGAGAAATTTGTGATTTTCGGGAGAGAGAGATGAGGCAAAGGGAAGGGAAGGGAAGGAAGAAAAAAAAACCTAATGGAAAACCCTACTCTCAAACATTCTCTTCCCCTTTTCTCCTTTTACTGGCTCCACACCACCCCAAAATAAAAATCAACCCTCTTTAACTTCAATATTCTTCCAGATTCTCTATCCATGTCACGTGGAATGCTCTAGCAACATTGTATGGCCTCCTCTTCGGCCTTTACCCAGGCTATGGCCACAAAATGGGTTCTCTTTCAAAAAAATCTATTCTCTATCAACCGAAATTCAAACCCTAGAGTTTCTTGAATCTATCTGGTTGAAGCTTCCCCTGCTTCCCTGAAGGAAGAAATCTAATTTTTCCTCCTGGTATGGACGGCGTACCCCCTCCCTCAAGTTTTCTGAGTTGTCTAAAGGGACTCCACCCTTTACAATTTCCTTACTCGTCTGCTTACCGATGAAGCTGACTGCAACGGCGAGGCTCCCTCACCTCCTGGGTCAGTTATACCTGTTCTGGATATTTCTGATGGTGGCCCTAGGTGTGCAACCCTCCACGATCCAGCGAGGTCTTCAAGCCATTAAGAAGTTGTTACACCCTCTCTCCAGGTGTGAAATTCCAGTTTTAAATCTAAACATTACTACTGTTAACTGGTTAACATATGTCTTTTTAAATTGCTATGGTTATCCTGCGTATTGCATATACTCTGCTAATTGAATTTTACTATATTTTGAGTATGGGAATATCATGGTTGACTCCATTACTAATTATGGTATTGATTCTATTTGCTCTTCAAATTCTCTGTTTTCACCTTCATATATGAAGTTTAAAGATAAAATATATTTCTCTAGGATTTTTTACTCTAGATCCCTTACTGTGAGTGCTTCACAAGCATCGATCATCACCAAAATCCTTGTTGTTATCAACAATGTAAAAGCAAACCCTACTAAAGGAACTAAAACTTGTAGTAATTTTACCAGATGTTTTTTAAATTATAGTGCTCTACACCGGCCTAACATAGTTGTTGTAGTTTCTATGGGGCATAACCCCCTAAAACTAAACCAAAACCTACCATAACTATCTCTATTAGTGACCACTGTTTAGAAGTAATAGAAATTACCTCTTACAAATCAAGGTTTGAGACTTTACAATCTAAGGACTTGATCTATAAACTTTGCTTTTGCTTATCTGTGATTTTGCATCCTTCTTTTGCTATCTATAAGGGTTTGATCAAGTCCTACTGGCAGTTTTACACTTACACCAGTGTCAACCAATCTATCACTTTGAATAAAACTAATACAAACTTGCTTTGTTACTATCCTACTAAGTATGTTAGCTTACAGGATTTAAGAATCGATGATACCTATTTACAACTCTACAACTCAATCTTGCATTGTCTTATGCACTACCATCTCAGTAACTGTCGATCTATATGCTATTTAACTCTCACTAATTTCACACCAAAATTTTCTTACTCTTTGCAGACCTTTTCTCTCCTTGTCTTATGGAGGAATGTTCTGCTATCTTATCACTATTAAAAATGGATGCTATCAAAGCATTCTGTAGTGCAGGTCTTGGGTGAACCTGGGCATTGCTGCAATATTAGTTATTTTGCTACTCCTACTATGAAGATCATGTGTTTGTACTAAATCTTTCACTACCTTATCATACAAATTATGAGTTACGCTACCCCTAACAGGGCATTAGTAAAGGCTGTGTGTTCTATCATAAGAACTATTAGTAATCCTGCCAAATGTTTTATACAGAACAATATCATGGAGATTTATCTTTGTGGGTTTGAAATGTTGTATCACTATGAGCTTATATCAAACAAACAAACAAACATTTCACCTATTTTACAGTTGCATTTAATGTGTTTTTCCTTATTCTGAATGATCATAGCTCCTTGTCTGCCAAGGATATATCCAAGGACAAATCATGTAGCACTCATGTCCATACCAAGGACATACCCAATTGGAAGTTAAATACATCCAGAGAGATCAATTGTTATAATAACCTTAACATAACAACTTGCAGTCACAAACAAATAAAAAGAAACTATAACATCTATGCAAGACTAATAGTACTTGCAAACAAAACCCACTTGGTCTTATGAAGATAAGCCTTTGGAATTATCGAGGCATCGGTCGAAAAAACCTTTGGACCGATGTAGAGTCATTCTATAAAATCGAGAAAATACAAATTATGGCCCTGGTCGAAACTAGAACAAATAGAGAACCACAACAACATCTTTGGAAGAAAGCTGGATTTGATAACTTCCATTTCTCACTAGCAGTAGGATTTTCAGGTGGTTTATGCGTCATGTGGAAATCATACCAATTATATAACGAAATTTGTAAACTTACCCATATAGATTCCTGTTTTATTGCGGTAAAATACAAAATATTGGATAAAGCGATATGCATCATGATTATCTTCATCTACTGATCAGCGCTACTTTGTAGGGTTTAACTAGGAGTTATTACCGGTGTTTTGGGTACCATTTGGATGTGTTTAGAGCGTTATTGTGGAGTATGGAGTTGAGGAGAAGAAGTGTGAATATGGTGGCTTGGAGAAGCTAAAATGAAGACATATAGAAGATAGAAGGAAGCCACCACGAGAAGACCACAACAGCTGACGAAGAAGACGCTGCAGAAGCCCATCCGCGGGCGCGGAAGTGTCAGCCACGATCGCGGAAGTGCTGCCGCGGGCGCGATTGGTCGCGGATTTCCACAGCTTCCGGTCGCGGTTAATTCGAGAGCATCAGGGTATTTTCCGCGATCGCAGAAATTCTTCCGCGGTTGCGGAAATCATCATCAGCGCGTCCGTGTTTTGTCCGAGTTTATTTTATTTAATTTCTTTTCCTTTTTGTTTCTTTTATGTTCGTTTATTTGCTTTTAGATATTTATTCTTATCTTTAGAAATTAGGTTTTGCAAATTCTTTATATTCTTTCTTTAGAACATTAGTTTAGTAAGTTGGGTGCTCCCCAAGTTGGGTTCCACCTTTCTTCATCTTTTCCTTTTTCTTAGTTTAGTTCTTTGTTTTGTTTTTGGCTAGACAATTGAAGCCTTGGTTTGAATTTGATATTGAGATTATTTCTTTCTTTATCCTTGAATGTTATGATTCTCTTGTGCTTCATCCCATTGAGTTTTATTGATTTCTCTAACCTGATCACCTAGTTTTATTGGTATTATTCATACTGCAGGATTAGGGTTTTGAATTCTATTAGTTGATCTAGTTCATCAATTGTTGTGATTAGTATTATTAATATTAGTTTCCCTAGCTTGACAAACTAGTTGAGATTGATATTATTTATAGTGCTGGTTCCCCTAATCTGGTCAACTTGTTGAGATTAATAGTATTCATCCCTAATTCAGAGTAGCAACTGCGATATTCTAAGAACTGTTTGGACTGGTCTATTGTAGAGAGAATTAATTGCATGCAATTGTATGACTGTTTGCTACACTTGCATGAGCCTATCTATTCCTGAGCCTAATGTTGCTGTTGGATTTATCTTGATGTTTTCTTGATTGTTTAATAGTTAGGATTATCAGGGTTTGTTTGTCCTGGTAGTTAATTTAGAACAGGGATTAGGACATTCACGAGGATTGAGAACTAGGGATAATCAATGATTGATCAACCAAACTAAAGGTGGATATTTGTTTGCCAAGCTTTCTATGTTTTATTTATCGTTTTCTTAGTTAGATTCAATCAAAACCCCCCATTTTGTCTTTGTTATCAATTGGTGAATGATTTTGCAAACAGGATTTATAACTTGATTCTCTGTGGGATTCAACCCTTACTTACCAGACTACATTAGTTGGGTTTTTAAGGATTACTTTGTTTAGGTGTCACGACAACGCCTATCATCTACGCTCCTCCAAGAGAAAGCGAGAAAGATCATTTTTGGTCTATGCTATCAAACTTTGTCTTACAGACAAATCTACCATGCCTTCTAATTGGAGACCTCAATGAAATACAAAATAACACAGAAAGGATTGGTGGTTCTTATCTCCCACCATCAAAATTTCTTAGACTAATTAACTTTAAAAATAAATATGATCTCATTGATATTCCAACCAAAGGTGGTGATTTCACCTGGAGGAAAAACAGAACTGAGATTGACAACCAATACTCAAAACTAAGATAGAATCCTAGTTCATGACCAAATTCTACAATGGTTCTTAGGCATCTTTACGAAAAATCACGCATTTACATCTTTAGACCACTGCCCTATCTCTGTTGTATTAGAAAATCAATTTCATATTGAAGCTCAACCTTTTAGATTTGAGAAAATCTGGACATATCGAAAAGACTTTGAAAACATTGTGAGACAAGCTTGACATATCAACACGAGAGGATCTCATATGTTTAACCTCATCAAAAAGACTTATGCACTTAAAATAAGTGCCAAACATTGGAACAAAACAACATTTGGAAACATTTTTAAACAACTTAAAGAAGTGGAGGATTCATTAACCTCTATCCAAAAAGACATAATTGTCAACCCAACGCAAAACCTCATAACTAAACAAAACAGATTAATATCGAAAAGGGAAACCCTCATATCCTTTCACAAAAAAACATTGGAGTCAACGTGCTAAAACAAAACATATAAAATCAATTGATACTAACTCTAATTACTTCCACCGCGTTGCTACAGGCAGACGGAGCTGGAAAATAATTAGAGAAATCCGCACTAATGAAAGAACAATTATATTTGGCCTCGAAAACATCTAAAACGAAATTAGATCAGCTTTTGAAAGAAGATTTAAGAAAATTAACATAAACAATAATATTCTCACACAATACCTCATAAATATAAACATTGAGCTTACTACCCAAGACAATGTAGCACTTACTAAACCCGTCACAAATGAGGAAATTAAAAACTGTTATTTTCGGCATTGGCAACAATAAATATCCATGTCATTATGGGATGTCTGCTTTATTCTAATAAAAATACTGGAATATTGTGGGGCCCATGATCATTAAAGCTATTAAGAGCTTTTTTCACTCTAAAAAACTCCTTAAACAAATAAACCACACATTTATCACCCTTATCCCAAAATGTGATAATCCAAACTCTACTAACCAATATAGACCCATCAGTCTATGCTCCACTATCTATAAAGTAATTTCTAAAATCATGACTGACAGAATGAAATCGATCTTAAATAAACTAATTCACCATTTACAAGGTACCTTTGTAGCAGACTGGGCAATCTAAGACAATATCCTTATAGCCCATGAGATTTTCCATTCTTTCTGTTCCAAGAAAAGGAAGGAGGGATGGGTAGCAATTAAACTCGATATGGAAAAAGCATATGACAAGATTGAATGAGATTTCATTCTCAAAGTCCTTGAAAATTTTGGATTTGCCACACAATTCATCGGGTGGATCAAAGAATGTATTGAAACAATCTCCTTCTCAGTCCTTGTCAACAACGGACCAATTGATGTTTTCTACCCTCAAAGATGATTGAGTCAAGGCGACCCCTTATGACATTTCCTATTCATACTAGGAGCAAAAATCCTAGCAAGAAAACTTCAAAACAAAAACAACTGTAGCAATAATCAAATGGGCTTCCAAATCTCTAGAAGAGGTACCAATATTCCCCGTCTATCCTTCGCATATGACATTCTCATCTTTGGTAAAACTAACTAATCAGCTTGCTCCAAAATTAAGACTATCATCGAGGAATACTGCTCCATTTCAGGACAAAAATCAGCTTCTAAACTACCAATAACACTTCTACTAATATAAAAAACATAATACAGTCGGTACTTAGTATCCCAAGTACGACATCCCTCGAAAAATACTTAGGGTGTCCTATTATCAATGGGAAAGTAAACCAAGACACTTTTAAAGACACCATTTTATCAACCACTAATCAACTCACAAAATGGAAAGCAAACTCACTCTCACAAGAATGTAGAGCTACCTTGATTAAATCTAATATGGCTGCTAAACCAAATTATATTATGCAAAGTTTCATGCTACCATCCTACATCCACAAAGAACTTGATACTCTTAATAGAACTTTCTTTTGGAATAAGGATCCATCTTATAAACCCTTAATAGGCTGAGATAAAATATGTAAAAACAAAGAAAATGGAGGCAATGATATTAGAAAGACACAAGATATGAATAAAGCATTACTGATGAAACTATTATGGAAACTTTTGGCCGAGCCAAACAATGTTTGGGTCAAAATCATCACAGAAAAATATCTCAAAGATATCAATATCCTCCACTACAGTAAAAAGGGAAATCACTCTTGGCAATTGTGGTAGCATGAATTTTTACCATTAATATTTGTTGATTGCGACGACGATCGATCTTCTATGAATTCAGAGAACGAACATAAAACGAACAATTTAGAGTGGAAAACCCTAGTACCAAATAGCACACAGGGAAAAACCACTACCTCCTAGCTTCTTGCTAGAAGGATTTGAACGGTCTACTTCTCTTATTGATTTTCTCTTTTGTTTACAACACTCATACACAAAGCTCTCTCCCTATCAATGGAGGTTGCCTTCTCCATTATCTCGTTCTAGGGTTTAGGGTAGGTATAGGTTATTAAATATCTCCCCTCTTTATGTCTTAATGGGCCTCATTTAAGTAAATGGGCCTGATCTCATGTTTTAGAAAAGTGGGATAATTTCCCCTTCATTTTGCCCCTCGGGTTCGACGGAAAACCGTAGGATCCGATAACTATGGGTCGTACCTCGAATCAACATTCGGATCTAAATGATTTTCGTCTCGATTTTGCAGCACTCGGTCATCCATCTGACGGACCTAAGCTACCCAAGACATTTCGTAATGCGTTGGCCATTGCCTAACTTGTTTATGCTTGCTTATAGGTGTTCGGATTCGACTCCTATACTCCTCTGTGGGTCGCTTGGATTCGGCGCCCGTGTGGTTCGTTACCACGAAAATACATGCCTGACTACGAGTAGCTCGAATTCGGATCTCGTGCCAGACTTACACTGTTGGCTCCTGCCTAGCGTGGGTCGCTCGGATTTGGTGCCCGTGTGGCTCGTTACCACAAAAATGCATGCCTGACTACGAGTAGCTCGAATTCGGCTCTCGTGCCGGACTTACACTACTGGCTCTTGCCTAGCGTGGGTCGCTCGGATTCGGCGCTCGTATGGCTCGTTACCATGAAAATACATGCATGACTACGAGTAGCTCAAATTCGGCTCTCGTGCCGGACTTACACTGCTGGCTCTTGCCTAGCGTGGGTCGCTTGGATTCGGCGCCTGTGTGGCTCGTTACCATGAAAATACATGCCTGACTACAAGTAGCTCGAATTCAGCTCTCGTGTCGGACTTACACTGTTGGCTCTTGCCCAACGTGGGTCGCTCGGATTCGGCGCCCATGTGGCTCGTTACCACAAAAATACATGCCTGACTACGAGTAGCTCGAATTCGGCTCTCGTGTCGGACTTACACTGCTGGCTCTTGCCTAGCATGGGTCGCTCGGATTCGGCGCCCGTATGGCTCGTTACCACAAAAATACATGCCTGACTACGAGTAGCTCGAATTCGGCTCTCGTGCCGGACTTATGCTGTGTTGTGAAAGGTCACCTTGTCATTCATATCCTGTAGCTTCCCGCTCTAATGCCCATGCCCGCCATTACGTGGTAGGGTCCCTTTCGTTCCAGTGTAAGCTTGTCGTCCATGCACTTCGGCTTGTACGCTCTCATGCTCTGCCTTCTAGTCCAAGCTTGTCGTCCATGCACTCCAACCAGCATGCTCCGTTGCCCCTAGGCTGATAGAATGAACGAGGCATCTCGTGCTATCCTGATTTTCAAGCAGGTTGTGATCGATGTCTCTGCAACCAATAGGCTATGTGTCTCTTAAGCTGACAAAATAAGTAGTGGTACCAACTTGTGCCACTATGGATAGAAAGTTAATAGAACGATGTTAGCTTGTGTCCCCTTTGTCTTGAACCCATGCTACCTCAGACAATTCAAATAATTAAGTAGGTTAATTATAAAATAAGAGAAAAGATGACTTAGCTCTTGGATTATATTCATGTCATCCGTTCAATGCCGATGAAAGTACTCCGCCTTCACGACCCATATCCGATGATACCTTGCACTTCTACATGTCCAACCTTGCTAGTCTTGCTACATACGGACTTCGTTTGAGCCTCCCATGAGGTGCTTGAAACTTTGTTCATTGCAATGACATGCTGAAAAAACATATAGTGATGCGCTCCCTGGCCACGTTCATGCCACTTTTCTAAATCCAATGAAACAGTGCAGCCCTTGCGACCCTTACTCGAGCAATCCACGCAGTGCTACGAGTCCAACACCACTGGCGTTGCCCCATTCGGACTTCACCTGAGCCTCCAACGTGTCGCTCAAACCTGGACCCTTGCTAAGGCGCATGCTGGAAATATATATAACAAAGCACTATTGAATCATGTTCGCGCGACCCGTCTGCTTCCAGCGAAAGAGTACAGATTCTGCGACTCACATTCGATAAATCCTTGCATCGACACAACTCTAGTTCCACTGATCCTGCCCCATGCGGATCTAGTCTGAGCCGTCAACTAGTGACTCAAAGTAGACTTAGTTGAAGCTCTAACAAACCCTAAGATTATCGCTTTCTTGACTTGCCCCGCCGCATTCTTTTTAAAACTCAACTTCATCTTTAACTGAAACTGCACTGATAAAGAATTTGATTTCACATTTCAACAAATAGGCTCTCTTTTTTATTACTTGTGTCGATCCTCAAGGCTTTCTTATTCACTGATTTTCTGATATCAAGGGTGGATCCTGAGCTCGACTTGGCAGATACGCGATGATTGTTGCAGTCGTCAAGACATCATCATCACATCATAAATTCACCAATTGAAAGAATTGCTCCCTTTAATAGTTTGTCTTCTCTTTTTCTTTTTCATGTTATTAATCAAGATGATAACCTTATTAATCAAGATGATAACAAGTGCAAGATTTTAATTAATAAAGATCGGAACTTATCTCTTTCTCGAGAAGCAATCGGACACCGACATGCTTCTGCAACAGAGCAATACTTTGCAACTTCACCTTAGATAGGGTGCGTGCTTTAGCCCGGCATTGCGCCCTCCAAGCCGCTTCACTTTGATCGACCATCGTCGATTCCCGCAGATTGTGGTAGCATGAATTTGTACCATTAGTATTTGTTGATTGCGACGACGATCGATCTTCTATGAATTCGGAGAATGAACATAAAACGAACAATTTAGAGTGGAAAACCCTAGTACCAAATAGCACACAGGGAAAAACCACTACCTCCTAGCTTCTTGCTAGAAGAATTTGAACGGTATACTTCTCTTATTGATTTTCTCTTTTGTTTACAACACTCATACACAAAGCTCTCTCCCTATCAACGGAGGCTGTCTCCTCTATTATCTCGTTCTAGGGTTTAGGATAGGTATAGGTTATTAAATATCTCCCCTCTTTATGTCTTAATGGGCCTCATTTAAGTAAATAGGTCTGATCTCATGTTTTAGGAAAGTGGGATAATTTCCCCTTTAGCAATAGTCACAACTACTCAAACAAAGAAAATAATTCAATATTGGCCTCTAATGGCTTGTTGGAGATAGAAATTCCATTAACTTCTGGACTAATAATTGAATATTAGATATTAATCTTAGATATAACACCCTACCACTTACAATTACCAGCCTTGAAGAGACGAAGTGTCTTCGGTCTGCCTTCTACCTAGATCCGCCCCGACAACGCGCGAACGCAGACATTTACGCATCAACTTTCCACCTGTTGGGTTGACCCGAACTAACCCGTTATGATCTAACCCGTAAATTTTTACGACCTAAACCTGACTTGACCTGATCTAAACCAGATCCGTCCGATCCAGTTAGATTTGATCCTAATGCAAACTCCAAAAATTCTCTATTCCATGTGAAATTCCTTACGTAAACTACATTTTCAAACTTTAATGAGAAAAATTAATGATAATAATATTTTTTTTATTGAAGTAGTCAGATGCCAATTATATTATTTTCTTGAAAATAATGCACATTTATAAAACGAAACCTATATCCTAAGATTTTATGTTTAAAATGGATCCTTAAAAATAAATGCTTAACCTCTTTGGAAAATAATTCATAGTTTATAAAATAATAAAACCTAACACAATCTATCCATAATAAGGTGTTTAACCACGAATCCTTTATAAAGAAAAATAAATCATCAAATTACTTAATATGTTTATCATTTTCCTTCATTCACGCATAGACGTTATCTTCTGTATTTATAGGAAATGATTCGGGTGAGAGCCCGAGTCCGCACGAGAACGTTTTCTGTTTATGGGGCAAGCTACACGGTGACAATTTTGTAATTTGAAAAATTTTCAGGAAAAAAAGGTCAATAAGTAATGGGACTATTAAAAACACTAAATTAACTTAGTGTAGCTTGTACAAAGATGAGGGGTTTCCACCAAAAAAATGATGAAAGGTGTGTGTTTACATGGGTTCAAGTCTCTCTATTCCCTTTTTATCATTTTATTTTATTTCTCATTTTTTCTATTTATTTTAATTACTCAGGTAAACCCGAATGTGTAATAATTATATTCTAAACCCAAAAATATTATTTTCACCCAATACAGCTATGGGTTATATTTTTGGAACCTTTTTTTAATATTTCATGCCATTTTTTTGGCCAATCAGTTTGTGCATTTGGTTAACATCATTATGTGCATTTGGTTATAATGTAAATTTGCATTTGGCGAACATTATTATGTATATTTGGTTATAACGTGAATGTGAATTTGGTTATAGCGTGCATGTGCATTTGGATTGATATGTTTCACAAAATTTGGGGTAATTGCTTATTCTTGTGGGTTTGTGAATGGGATATTGGTTGACGGAGGAGGATTTATGGTTTCTTGTAAAAGGGGCAGGAGGGTTCCTTTTGGGCTTTTGGGTTTTCATTTTTTTACACCGGAAATGTGCATTTGGCACCCCGTCATATTTTTTAATTTTTCACAAATTTTTATTTTTTCTCGATGAAGTTTCTTTTTTTTGGGCCATTTATTTGTCAATCAATTTGTGCAATTGGCGAACATTATTATGTGTAACACCCCCAAATCTTAACCCATTTGGAAATGTATTACCGCCAGTGACCTCAGTGTTCCTTACCGAGATCACCCAAGGCTTTACCGTTTAAATACAAATCATGAAATACAATGATACAAAATGATAACCTTATTTATATAAAACATGAGTCCCGGGATTACATCCCAATCCCGAATAGGACAAACACAGAGTTTAAATAAATTACAGCGGAAGTCTTAAACAAAGTACATCGGAAGTCTTGATAAACAAATAACAGAGTAAATAAGTTACATCGGAAGTCTTTTAAATGTATTACAAACAAGGATCTTGACCACAATGGTCATCTCCCAAGGATCTCAACCTGATTAAAAGAAATTATTAAAAACATCCAAAAATAACCGTCGTCTTTATAGTCAATCTAGTCTCCTCATCTTCGCTCTATCTGATGTGCCGAATCGAACGGATGACACCAGCCAACCATGCAGAGAACAATTGCGGTTGGTTAGTCTACTGAATAGACTATGCAAGGGTAAAAAGCAGAGTGGTTCGAATGATCGTAACCGTTTACTATCATTGTCCCTCGAATAATAACCGAAGGAACAATACATAACCCGACACTTTCACGGAATAACAACAAGAGGTATGCACAAGAGAAGATTCTGGAAGTCTTAATCTTCATAGAAATCGACCCGAAAAGAGACTCCAAGAGATTGAGTCTTTAAGGAAATATGACAAATCTGGAACGTTTAAAGAATCAGACAATCAGTGATTTAAAAGCTGACTTAGATGTTTCGGTTCACGACCAACCTCATCGCTTACAGCGAATCCAGATTGGAAAGAGAACGTACTCTGATCAAAAGTCGAGACGAGCTTTCCTAGCTGCACTATTTACTTAGTTGCACTACTAGCCAAAGGTATATTAATTATGTACACTCGGACACTTTATCTTATTAAATTCAAAAACCCACATGACATTATAAGCTTTTAAACATCCCTCGGGAACTAAATCCATAAGGCATAGTTGACTCGGGAACTAAATCCCAAGAGTCGAATCGAGAACTAAATCCCGCGGGAACTATATCCCTCAGGCGGAATCAGGAACTGAATCCTTACAACGACACTAAAGAAGAATGGTAGGAACTAAATCCTAACCACCAGGTTATCAAGAAACGACTAGCACTCGTACTGAGATACACAGTAGCGTTCCTACGAATACTCGTTCTAACCAAATAGTTACAAACGCAGCAATAACTCATATCAATGCCCTCAAGGCCAGTTACAGATAAAATAGCGTTGTTCTAACAATATACAACCTATAATAGTATCTATATTAATTCACATATATATATAATAGTGTGGTTCTAATAGATATACAACCTATTATAACATCATATTTTAGTTTTCCAAAACAGTTAACAAAACCGTTTCCAGATAAACACAATAATTATTCCAAATTAATTACTCAGATAAACAACTGATAATTAATGTAAATATGGAACGATGAGCAAGAGCGAACCGCCACTTGCCTTAATCCGCAGAGTTTGAATGAAGCCTAACGACGACGGGATTCCGGGCTCGACACAGGAATAGATCTGGCACACAGATTCCTTCGAATCGACCCATAAGGAAACCCTAAGTTAGATTCGACATAAACTAGTACGAATCTAAGAAAAGACGAAAGAAACCGAAGGGAACGACGCCTCGATGACGACCACCAAAGCCAAAAGCCAAAGAGGCATTCTGGGCTCTGGCGGCGGTCGCCGTTCTTGGCGGCGGTCGCCGCAGTTCATCACGGCGGGCGCCGTGAAGAACTCCGACGACAGAAATGGCGAGAAAACTCACCCAAAACACGAGCGACTCGGCCTCCTTCGACTTGCTTTGGGTTCTGACCTCCAAAGGCAACCAAAAGCTTCTCGAAGGGCTACCGGAACAACACCAAAGGCCACCGGCGATCGCTCCAGAAATCCGGCGAGGGGCATAAACTCCAGCGAGAGGAAGATTTGAGGATTTCAGCTTGATTTGTGCATGAATCTGACCCCAATCCTCTTCCTTTTATAGCCACAGATCATGTGGACACCGCGATGGTCTAAGCGAGACGTGGCGAGGCTAAATCGGCGCCTTGTCAGACGTCTCCGGCGACCACATGGCTACGCCCCCGCTAGGAAACGGCGGGCGCCGTAATTCCCTTGGTCGCCGCTTCACAAATTGCACTACGGCGGGCATTTACGGCGGGCGCCGCAAAAGCGCGGCGGGCGCCGTTTTCTGGTCGTCGCGCCCAGCTAGAAGACGAGGGCACTATAGCCTCGATCCCTTCGCGGAGGGCGCCGTAATAAATGTGGCGGGTGCCGCCACCGTGGCTTTGCCCCTCTCAGCTTTTGGACGATGACAGCTTAAACCGGGATAAAAATAATCTTACACGAACGAGTATTAAAATCCAAAGTACGTCTTCTGTATCTTATTTCACTGAGAAAAAATATTACAGAGATAGAGCACATTACAGAATATCTCAACCTATCTGAATTAAATCCGACGTACAAAACGGGTACTCGGGAAAATTCTCAAAGTTCCCAAAATAACCTTACAAAATTACGGGGTATCACATTATGTGCATTTGGTTATAACAAATGTGCATTTGGTTATAACATAATATGTGAATGTGCATTTGTCGAACATCATTATGTGCAGTTGGTTATAACGTGAATATGCATTTGGTGAACACCATTATGTGTATTTTGTTATACTGTGAATGTGCATTTGGTGATATCGTGATGTGCATTTGGTCATAATGTGATGTCCATTTTGGTTAGAACACGATGTGCATTTCATTATAATGTAATGGGCATTTAGTGGTAACGCGATGTGCATTTGGTTATAACGTGATGGTTAATGTCCAATAAATATGATAAATTATCTTTTTTTTAATCTTTCATTACAAACTAAATAATCTAATATAGTTCAATGGTTAAAGACACTCTCATAATACAAGAGGTCTAGGGTTCAATCCCCATTCTTAACAAATTTATTTTACTATTTTATCTTTCATTATTTTTTTGTTTATATTAATTAGTTACTCAAATCTTTATATCTATATATTTATCTATCTATCTATCTATAAATATATAAAGTAGACCTTTTGTCCATTTAATGCCTTATAAATTCCATCTCATTTTATTTTTATATTCCACTAGAAGTCAAATATTCTATTTTATCCCAATGGTTTAGTGAAGGGACTTCATAAAACAAAAAGTTGAAAGTTCATTCTTCTTAGAAACAATTTGATCTCCGATATTTTCCCTAGAACTAAGGAGTTATTTATTTTTTAAAACCAACCATTAAAATGTTAGTACTTGACAATTATCTCAATAAGTAAATCTAAAAGTAATATTAAAAAATCGAAAAAAAAACCTAAAAAGGGATTACGAATACATTTATTGTCTTCTTCATATCTAAGAAAACAATGTGAGATTTCTACCAAAAAATAGACAATTTGAGGTGGTTTGGTAAATGCAATTGAAAAATTCAAATCACAATTAGAATATATATTTTTATTTGTTTTGTGGTCTTTTTTCATGGCTAGCTAAACAATTTCATTTTTTACTACTCACATATATAAATCAAAATCTCTATACAACATAAAAATACATAATTAAATATAAAACAATATATCAAAATTAAGACATTAAAAATCCAAATAACATAATTCAAATATAAAAAATTGTATCCACTTGAGTACCAAAACAAATATTGTATCCACCTTATCAAGATTAAAGTACAAATTATTTTAATGTAATTAATTTAACTAATCACTTAGAAATTAAAATACTGCTTACCTCATTCAAATTAAAACATGTCAATATAATCTTCATAAAACTCTCAAATCCACTACTAACATTCAAACTTAAACACCTATCTTCAATGCATATATTGAATTTTTCATACTTATTGTAATGCTTTTTTCCATAACTCTAAATGACTATTTTTCAGTTTTGATGTTACAAACCCAATTTAACTTCTTGTATGCCCAATATTTAGTCTAAGGAAGAGACTAGAAAAGCTGCATGCATATGATGTGCTTCTCAAGATAAGTTCCAGCTTGTTGGATTCATCCGAGGAAGGACCTTACTACAAAATGATTAAGATGGTAAGTATGGCATGTATTCATTCTTGATTAGTTGATTTGGTGAAATTTCCTTAATATCAACTTTACCGTTTAAATACTCTGATACTAGATCTGAATTTGGCAACATATACAAAATATGTACATCTCTAATATTCTATATTCAACTTATGTTTGAACTGCTGGTATAAAGCGCTGGTCTTTTGGCTCGAGAAAAACCTGTGATCATATTTTTGGTATTTGTATCAGAGTGATGCTTGTTTTCCTGTATCGTGCTTTCTTATCGTGCTTGTATCTTCTCACAATTACATTGTATACATCCCCAGATGATGGGATATCTCTCCAGTTCTGCTCCTCACATAATAAGTGGAGCCGTTTCTGCGCTATCAATGCTAGTGTACAAGGAACCTAAAGTCAGTTTGTCTATACCAGAACTTGTCCCTTCGATCACAACTTTACTGTTGGGCAAAGCTGTGGAAGTTGGTTATTCTTAATGCTTTACAATATCCTCACCATCTATAAATATTGTTAACTATTTTGTTCACCATAACCTGTCTTGTCTTATTTTTGGAGTCTTAAAGACCTTAAATTTCATATCTTGAATATATAATATTTTTTAATTTAATACAAAATAATTTATAAATGAAATAATAATAATAATATTTATTTTTTTATATATATTAAAAGAGTCACACCCCCGTATTGCGAGGGCGTGAGTCTTTGTCACTAAGAGTCTCGCTTGTTGTAGAAGGGTTGCTTGTTGATCAATCTTCGATTGTCTTGGATATCAATTGAATCGTGTTTTGAACACTTTTCAAAATCAATATTTCGACCTTATACTTGTTGCCTCGGGTTACACGAAATCTAACCCAGGATAAGACAATTGCACCTCTAATGATTCAGGCAAATCAAAAGAGAACACTTAAAGTTTTCGGTTTTGTTCGATTTTGGGAGATCGTAAGTTCTCGTATATGCAAGACTTGTCCCAAACCCGCCCTTATATAGAGCATCAGATTTTAGGCAGTTATAAGTCGGTTGAGAGAGTTAAAAAGTAGTTTTAGCGGTTAAGTTAGGTAAAACCCGCCAAAAACCGCCAAAACTTCCTTTCCGACAAGCCGCACAGTTTGTCACAAACCGTGCGGCTTTACAGAAGCCAAAAAACTCGCTCCGGGGCACCGCACGGTTTGTGACAAACCGTGTGGCTTTACAGAAGCCAAATTTGGCTTCTGTTATGCCCTGGCACGGTTTGTCCCCACATGCACGGTTTGTGACAAACCGTGCACGTCCTTAGGACCCCCGAAATCACCCTCTCGGTGTCTGCCTCTTGAACCCCGACACGTTTCGTAACTCCGAGTCCGAAACCACGCACACGAGTGTGCACTCCGTACCCCCGAACCTCGTTATGCACCGAATGAACTCCTTAAGTCTTGAGTGAATCCCGACTACACTAAATGGACGATGACACTAAAATCACCAACATTCCTCTCCCATTTTAGTGTAATCCTTGATTCACTATACATACATCAAACACAAACTTATGCATAAATGAAAATGTCCTTAGGATTGAATTTCCACATTAGTGTAGTACACATTCCAAATAATCGAGAATCAGGGTGTCCAAAGGATTGAACCCTTCAACTCATTTGACTACCTGAAGATACAAACACACACAAGTTTCTACACTACTCCAAGTGCTAACTTGACACTATTCTAGCCATGTGTCCTTATCCATTCCCGAACGTATACAAAGCCAAGCCCGTGCTAGTTGAAGCGACACCACTTCACGCTCGTATAGGTGGATTCTTTTTATCATGCACCTGCAAATGCATTTTTTTCAAAAGATCCATTAAGAAGATAAACTTCAACCTAACTTTACTTGCAGGTACGAGCACATACCTAGGGATGTATCATGATCATGTGCTACAAACTCTAAGTGTAGGCTTTCCACATTGAATTCAGCCTCCAACGTCATATTAGAGGGGAATTGGGTATCCTACCATTAGAGATTTTAATCGGGCTTTAAACCCATCCCGATATCCGACTTGATCACGAAGTCCCTGGCTAACCCCTTTGTCAAGTGGTCCGCCAAATTTTGTTGAGACCGAACAAACTCAATAGTAATCACCCCATGAGTGATCAACTCACGAACCGCGCTATGTCTAACGCCCAGGTGTCGCGACTTACCATTATATACTTGGCTATAAGCCTTAGCCAAAGTAGCTTGACTATCACAATGGATAGAAATGGGTGACACCGGTTTCGGCCACAAAGGAATCTCGTAGACTAAGTTCCTTAGCCATTCTGCCTCTCTACCGGCAGCGGCCAATGCTACGAATTCCGATTCCATAGTCGAACTTGTAATGCAAGTTTGCTTCTTAGAAGCCCATGAAATGACACCTCCCCCAAGCAAGAATACCCAACCACTAGTAGAAGAATGATCTTCTATATTAGTGATCCAACTCTCATCCGAATATCCTTCTAGAATCAAAGGAAATCCGACATATGACAAACCATAATTCATGGTTCCTTTTAAGTACTTGAGTACCCGCCTTATTGCTTGCCAATGGTGAGTACTAGGATTACTAGTATATCTACTCAACCTTCCTACCACATAAGCAATATCCGGCCTTGTGCTCGTCGTGGCATACATTAAGCAACCAATCACTTATGAGTACTCGAGTTGTGATACCGCTTTACCCGTATTAGGCATAAGCTTCACACTCGGATCCATGGGAGTGCTAACCGGAGAACAAGTCTCATAATTGAACTTCTTAAGCACTTTCTCAATGTAATGAGATTGTGACAAAGAGAGTCCCTTATTCTCACGTTTGATCCTAATACCAAGGATCACATCCGCCTCTCCCATGTCTTTCATGGCAAAGCTTGATGACAAAAAGGCCTTTGTAAGGTCCACTTGTTTTTGATCTGTACCAAAGATCAACATGTCATCAACATACAAGCAAATGATTACTCCATTACCGGATTTATCAAACTTGATGTATACACACTTGTCCGACTGATTTAGTTCGAATCCGCTCGACAAGACAACCTCATCAAACTTTTGATGCCATTGCTTGGGTGATTGCTTTAGCCCATACAATGACTTTACCAACTTATACACCGTATGCTCGTTACCGGGCATAATGAACCCTTCAGGTTGCTTCATGTACACCTCCTCCTCCAAATCACCATTCAAGAATGCCATTTTGACATCCATTTGGTGAATCACAAGATTGTTAATAGCCGCCAAGGCAATCAACAACCTAATGGTGGAGATCCGAGCAACCAGAGCATAGGTATCGAAATAATCAATACCTTCCTTTTGTCTAAAGCCTTGGATAACCAATCGAGCCTTAATCTTATCGATAGTGCCATCGACCTTCATCTTCTTCTTGAAGATCCACTTGCAGCCCAAAGGCTTGCAACCTGGTGGGAGATCCGATAAGACCCACGTGTTATTTCCCATGATGGAATCCATCTCATCATTAATTGCTTCTTTCCAGAAAGCAACATCTTGAGACCTCATTGCCTCACCAAAAGTCCTAGGGTCCTCATCAATATGATAGCAATATGAGTATTGGAACCCAACTTTATCTCTAGATCCTTCAACCAAGTAAACTTGGAAATTTGGACCGAAAGACTTTTCAATCCTTCCTCGCTTGCTCCTACGGAGCACGGGCGACTCATTTGAACGTATGACCGAACCGTCTCCTTCTTTAGTTCCACTTGTACTTGGAACCAAATCCTTTGGTCTAGGTACAGACGAGAACTGATTCTCATCAAATATTGCATCTCTTGACTCAATCACGGTATTAACCGAAACAGAATCATTAGGCTCTATCACATAGAACCTATATGTCTTGGAACGCTCAGCATATCCAATAAAGATGCAATCAATACCTCTTTCCCCCAATGTTTTAATCTTGGGATGGGGTAGTCTAACGACCTCCCTACAACCCCAAACTCGAAGATAATTCAAGCTTGGTTTCTTTTTGTACCAAAGTTCATAAGGGGTGACCTTGTTCCTTTTGTTAGGAACCCTATTTAATAAATAGTAAGCCGTTAACATGGCTTCACCCCAAAATCCATCACTCAACCCTGAGTAAGATAACATGGAATTAACCATCTCTTTTAGGACTCGGTTTTTTCTCTCCGACACACCATTTTGTTGTGGCGTGTAGGGAGTCGTTGTCTCATGTATAATGCCTACAGATTGGAAATACACATGATCATAATATTCTCCACCTCTATCGGTGTGTAGTTTCTTAATCAAGTCATTTTGTTGCAATTCAACCTTGGTTTTATAAACCTTAAATTTATCTAGGGCCTCGTCTTTAGCATGCAATAAATACACATAACAAAACCATGAATAATCATCAATGAAAGTGATGAAATATTTCTTGTTTCCTAAAGACGGAGTAGCATGCAAATCACATAGATCACTATGTACAAGTCCAAGCACCGCATGAATTTCTTTCAATGCCTTTGAATGGTTGTCTAATTATTTTAGTCAACATGCAAGTTCTACACTTCTCTAGATTCATGTCAAATACATGGATTAATCCTTCTTTAGACATATCCGTTATTCGCTTATAATGCACATGACCCAATCTTGCATGCCATAGAGAAGATTCATTCGTACTAGAACATGCCATATAAATAGAATTAACTACTTTATTAATGTTGAGCATAAACATGCCATTACAGAAATATCCAAATCCTACAAATACACCACACTTCGATAAGATATACTTATCGGATTCAAAAATTTGTTTAAAACCACACTTATTTAAAACACTACCGGAGACTAAGTTTTTCCTAATTTCGGGTACATGTAAGACATCCTTGAGTTCAAGGGTCTTTCAGAAACTAAATTCTAACAACACTTTCCCACGACCTAGGATAGGGGCGGTTGACTCGTTGCCCATATGAAGAACGGACCCATCTTTAACCGGTTCGTAGGTCTTAAACCAACCACGGTCCTTACAAACATGTTTTGTTGCACCCGAGTCAATCCACCATGCCACTTCATCATCTTGCACATAAAATGCCTCAGAAATTAATGGTATATAATTCACAACCGAACTAGAACCAAAATCTGAATACCGACCTTGATGAGTTGTTGGGCCTTGGTCCTTAGACCCTTGCCCCCAACGGTTTTACCCCGCTCCATTCCTATCCTTTGCAGCCCGACAATCACGCTTGAAGTGACCCGGTTTGCCACATATCCAACAAGCGCCCTTAGGCTTCTTGTTAGATCCACCGTTGGTGTTCTTGGAAGATTGCTTCTTCCTCTTGTTGTTCTTCTTAGCATTCCCACCCTCCTCCATCATATTCACGGAGGAAGATCTAGGAGTCTCCTTCGGTTTACCGCCCTCTTGCGCCCTTAGAGATTCCTCTATGCGCAGATGGCTTCCAAGTTGCAGAAGAGACAACTCCTCCTTCTTGTGTTTCATCATGTGTTTAAAGTCCTTCCATGAAGGTGGCAACTTGTCAATAATGCTTGACACCGATATGGATTCATCCATCTTCATGTTGTGTTGGGCGAATTGCCCAGGATACGAAGCACTTCATTGTATTGCTCTATAACCGGCATGGAATCACACATCTTGTAATTGTTGAAATTACTCACAAGGAACTTCTTTCTAGAAGCATCCTCGGCCATGTATTTGGACTCTAGGGCATCCCACAACTCCTTTGAGGATTCGACATTTTGGTAGACATCGAAGAGTGAATCCGACATACCGTTGAGGATGTGGCCATGACATATGTAGTCGTCATTCTCCCACTTGTTCCTCTTCCTTGTCTCCTCCAAAGGCTCATTCTCCGGATCCTCCAGCGCCGATGGCATTGACATACTCAGAACGTACACCACCTTGAGCGTCGTGAGGAGGAAGTGCATCTTCTTTTGCCATCTCCGGAAGTCCACGGCCTCGAACTTCTGCAATTTCCCGAACTTGGAAGTCATCTCACGAACGGAAGCAGCCGCCATTGATCAACCACTGAAAGTATTGATTTTGAATGTTGTAGAAGGGTTGCTTGTTGATCAATCTTCAGTTGTCTTAGATATCAATTGAATTGTGTTTTTAACACTTTCCAAAATCAATATTTCGACCTTATACTTGTTGCCTTGGGTTACACGAAATCTGATCTGGGATAAGACAATTGCACCTCTAATGATTCAGGCAAATCAAAAGAGAACAATTGAAGTTTTCGGTTTTGTTCGATTTTGAGAGATCGTAAGTTCTCGTATATGCAAGACTTGTCTCAAACCCGCCCTTATATAGAGCATCAGATTTTAGGCAGTTATAAGTCCGTTGAGGGAGTTAAAAAGTAGTTTTAACGGTTAAGTTAGGTAAAAACCCGCCAAAAACCGCCAAAACTTCCTTCCCGGCAAGCCGCACGGTTTGTGACAAACCGTGCGGCTTTACAGAAGCCAAATTTGGCTTCTGTTATGCCCTGGCACGGTTTGTCCCCACATGCACGGTTTGTGACAAACCGTGCACGTCCTTAGGACCCCCGAAATCACCCTCTCGGTGTCCGCCTCTTGAACCCCGACACGTTTCGTAACTCCGAGTCCGAAACCATGCACACGAGTGTGCACTCCGCACCCCTGAACCTCGTTATGCGCCGAACGAATTCCTTAAGTCTTGAGCGAATCCCGACTACACTAAATGGTCGATGACACTAAAATCACCAACACCGGACTAGTTGAGCTTATTTAGTAAAAAAAAAGTGAGTGTATCTAGTGCTCGCATATTAATAAGAAAGTGTGGTCCCGGTTCAGTTGAATCGATAACTCCTGGTCAATATCGCTCCTTCCTGCGGAACATTTTACAGGCAAGTCCCCTGTTTCCTTTCAGTTCATGTCAATGATTGGGGAGGTTCCATCATAGGATGTTTCTAATGAAGTTTTATGACATATGAAAATAGAACCGTCATGGGAAGAACAACTCCAAGGAAACTCAGGCTGATGATGCGACACAACAAGCTCCCAACTCTTCATCAAACGGGTTTGTGACTTCGATTATGTCATAATGTTTAAAGTTCTCATTTCTGTTTATTGCTTTTGTGAATTGTCTCCTGCAACACACACATGGATGCTGAAAAGTACACAATCCTCCTCTAGGCGGATGAAGTAGTTGCAGAAGCACACCAGAGACAAGGAAAGCGGGTCAGCGTCACAAAGGAAGAAGAGAGGGATGCTTGACAGGTCAGCATCTGGCCCGGGAAAATCTGGAAGGGAACAAAATGGATACAGAGGCTTCAACAAGAGAAAAAAGGGTAGCCATCCATCCGAAGACTAATGGTAGATTTTAAGTGGAAGAACAAGTAATTAGATGATTTAAGGGGAAGAACAAGTAATTAGATGATGAATCCCCAAAAAAGGCGAGCGAAATCCCAAATTCTAAACTGTTGAATGTCGATGCTATTGCGGGGTGATGAAGTTAAAACAGACAAGCAATTTTCCTGGTTTGTGCCAAGTGAGGAGATGAGTCATGTGCATCAAAAGGGCGATTTCGAGAAGGATGTCTCAATTTTCCCAGTTGTTGGCTTGAGTTTCGTCCCAAACATTTGAGTGTTTTATTCAGTTTTGTAAGAATCTCTGACAATGTGTGTGTATTTCCCATACTCGTATTCACAATAGCCAGTCCAAATCTTCCATAATAGAAATTACGTTGCCAAATTATTTACCACTAATTTTATTGGTCTATCTAAACTAATTATTAAACAAATAAAAAATTGCTAAACAAGAAAAGATTAATATACAAAATTAGCCTCATATCCCCCACTTTCTCCCCCCGTCTCTCAACTTTTACAAATCAAAATAAACCCTAGATCTAATTTTGCCACCAGATCGAACAAATTTTGACCCTAAATGTCCAAATGGAACCTCAAATCCCTGTGCCAAACACATGATTAGCCTCCATCTGTGAAAAAAGAGACTTTGAAAATCCTGAATAGTGTACCCGAAATCACATGAGAAGAAAGAAAAGTGAATTTAAAGCTTTTCATGAAAGTTGGTGGTTTGCTCAAAGAGAAAAAATAATATGTCTACGCGCGTCTCTAGTTCGACGGCTCCTGATCGACGAGGTGATGGTTTGGTGCCTATAGGGCTAGAGGCTGCCTTGGCGTGCTTCCTCCCTGTTGAGAAGTCTTTCTTGAAGTTCCTCCATGTTGAGAAGTCCTTCTTGAAGTTCCCTATGGAGTCCAAACTTGGTTCCATCACAGATCGAGATTCTCGCCCTTTCCTCCGACAACAAGAGTATTCTAGAACACCCAACCTAAAGGGAAAACAATATTTTCTTTATTTTGTATATTAATCTTTTATTTTTATTCAAATTTAATTGCTTAATAATTTATCCAGATGGACCAATGAAACTAGGCATACCCTATATGCACACGTTTGAGTATCTAAATGCACACGAAATGGTGCGCTTAATGTAAGCGTACACTTTTTGTGCGCTTATATTAAGCGTACAGGGTCAATAGTGGTATTAAAAAAATATGGAGAGGGATAAGAGCAAACCCTGTGCGCTTATAATAAGCGCACTATGCGCTTATAATAAGCGCACATGCCAAACCTTGTACTATCTTGTGCGCTTATACTAAGCGCACATGGTTTGTACGATCCGGTCGTTGGTACGCTTACACTAAGCGCACCAACGACCTGATTTTTTCAACAGCCGAATTTGTAGTCTATAAATTGCCATAATAATCAATCTTCTTCCACACCATCATCTTCCAAACCATATTCTTCCACACCATCACAACATTTAAATGGATTTGCAAATTGAAGATGAGGTGCGAGATTGGATACAAGCTCGAGAAGACGAAGAAGTGGACGAAGAATGGAGCGACTCGAACTCCGAAGACGGAGGAGATGATTGTGATTTGTTCAAGGTTAGTGTTTAATTCATAACTTATAGGTTCTATTTTAGTAGGTAAATTTGCTATGAATTAATGTCTTTGCAAATTTGTTGTATTTATTAGTTTGTTCTAATTATAGGCAGTGTAATTATTAGTTTGTTCTAATTATAAGCAGTATAATAATTCATAAATGAAAAATAATTATAGGGTGAAGATTATACAGGACATTTCTGTAGAGGCCTAATTTGGGAGAGTATGGATGAAATGATTCAATGGGCGAGAGCTAGAGCAAAAGAGGTGATGATAGTTTTGGTGAAACGTACCTCAAGTTCGTATGTAGTTAGTTTGACATGCGATAGATATGGTGAGCCTAGATCTGGGAGGCCGAAAGTTAATGTAGAAAATCCGGAGTTGTCGGTTTCAAGGATTCGAAAATACAGATCGAAGAAGTGCGGTTATAAGTTCGAGTTGTATGGGTGTCGTTTGAAAAGCAAGCACGGGTTTCTTACATCAAGATGGGTATTGGATGTTATACATGGCACCCACAACCACAAGCTTCAGACTAGCTTTCGCGGGAATGCATTCATGGGTCGAATGACCCAGGAAGAGGAGGTCATTGCTAGGAAATTTGGCGATTGTCGAAAGACTCCGAAACAGATTGTATTTGAGTTGAGGAAAAACTTTCCGGGAAATGTAACATCAATGAAGCAGGTTGCCAACTTTTTGCAGAAGCTCCATTTCGAGGATCGTGGTGAATTGACGGTTACTCAGTGGTCCCTTCAATTTTTGAAAGACAACGCGTATCTTTTCTATCCTCTTAGGAATGTGAAGAAAGGGGACGAGGTAGGGATTCTATTTTTTGCTCACCCGGAGTCGCTACGGTTGCTGAAGAAGTTCCCGCACGTTGTGATCATTGATGCCACATATAAGACAAATAAGTATGTAATACATTTTAATAGTAGTTAGATATTTTGCTATGTGCTACAATTTGATTAGTTATATTCACTAAATATTGGTATTTTAATTTCTTATGTCTATGAATAGATATGAATTGCCGTTGGTGGAGATTGTTGGTTTTACGTGCACTCACAAGACGTTCAACATTGCGTACGCATTCACCCGAGCGGAAAAAGTTTTCCATTACCAGTAGATATTGAGGGCCCTTCGGAACTTGTTTGAGGAGTTGGGAGTAATGCCAAAGGCTATAATGACCGATTGTGAAAATGCTCTCATCAAAGCTATTAAGATAGTTTTCAAAGACATCCCGGTAAGACATCTCTTGTGTTGGGTCCATATTAGAAACAACATCAAGGCACATGCCGACAAGGTTATAAAAGACAGTGCCAGAGTCGATACGTTTACAAATCAGTGTTGGAGTCTTTTTTGCTCGACCACCAAGGAAAGCTACGAGGAGAGGCTCAGAGCATTGAGGGCGTCGTGGAAGAGCGGCCTTGTTGGATACGTCGAGAGGGAATGGTTGACTCCTTACAAGGAAAGCATAGTAAGAGCTTGGATGGATTACACCCTTCACTTCTTCACGAGGACTTCAAACAGGTATCCTTTGAACAATTTGTAGTAGATTGTTTGTACTTATGAGTTCCAAGGTCGTGCTAAATGTTTTTTGTGGGGTCTAGCATCGTGTTTTTTGTTTTGATAAATGTTTTTTGTTTTGATAGGGTTGAGGGGATGCATCGTGTCTTGAAAGATATTGTGGGGTCTAGCAGAGGCAGCTTTAACAGAGTGATCGTGAGGATCCACCATGCAATCATTCTTCAAATTGACACGATTAGGGCGACCATGAACAACTCACTGTCTACAAGACCAATGGAGTTCAACGATCCAGGGTTTCCGGCGCTTGCCCAAATGGTCTTTTCAAGACTCTTCTATAGAGTGTCAGATAAGTGTTTTGATTTGTTGTTGGCTATGTATGATAAGTTAGTCAAGGAGGACTATTCAGAAGTATGTGATGATCATTAGGTGAGAGACTGCCTTGGATTGCCGTGCATACACGATATTGCAAACGCCATCATTACGAGGACAGCTCTCACTCCAGACGACATTCACGACTTCTGGAAGGACTTGCATTGGGAAGAGGATCCAACAACATTTGCGCTTGCTGACGACAGTGTTTCGATGTCCGTTCCAGAGTTGAGATTGCGTGAGATGTGGTCGAGAGTGGAAAGCCGAACTTTGAGCCAAGCCACGTTATGGCAAGTGAGTGATTTGTACATTGCCTTGGAGCATCCGGAACAGAGTACGTTTATGGAGCCGACGGACATCTCTAGAAAGGGAAGGCCAAGTGGTGCGAAGAACAAGGCAAAGGGGTCGCCGACTAGGGAAAAGAGCCTACATGAGCACGTAAGAGAAGAGCTACTGAAGTCCGAGAAGGCAAAGGAGAAGGTGAAAGGGCCAGGTCGTCCCAGAAAGCAAGCAAGTGTCGTGGTGCTCGACGCTGAGGACATGCAGACCCAGCCGCAACCAGAGGAATCACAATTGGAGGAGTGGCCTGAAGAACAAATGATTCATCATGGGGTGGACTTTGGGGTTCGCAATATAGATTACTTCTGGTTTGGGTACATTAATGGTGTTATGGATGTACATTCAGACGGACATTGTGGTTATCGGTCTTTGGCTGTGCTTATGGGGATGAGTCAGGGTCAATATCCCTTGATTCGCAGCGCGATGGCAAAAGAGTTGCGTGCCAACCGACAAATGTGGGAGCCGATACTAGAGGCTACACGACCAGGGTCATGGGACGATCTAATGCTTCAAATTAACTATGTGAAGAGCCCTTGCGGCCCGGATTATTGGCTTGACATGCCATTCATGGGTTTAGTGTTTGCCACGGCGTATAATGTTGTTGTGATCGTCATATCTCAGTACCCTTTATTGTGCTTACCAATTAGGCCGTCTGGACCATGTTTCACACCTCCCTTACAAATGTCAGGGATAGCACACGTAGGGGATCACAACCACTGGATACCGGTAATGTTTTGTATCTGTACTCGTACTTTGATGTTTCATTTGCAATATAGGGTATAATAATTTCATCTTTTTTGTTTGTATTCGTATAGGTGACGCTCAGTTCCGACTCTCCATTACCACCCATTACGTATGCGTGGAGAAGTCATTGCGATCCAAGAATCCTGTGGTGGGAACAAGTGTATGATTCGAAATTGCAAGAGTTTAGGGAATGCCGCAAGGCAGTCGGTCAGAATCCAGATTATTTGGCTTAGTTGATCCACATTATCAGTACTTCATGTAAAACTCTAAGGCAGTTTGTAATGTAATATAACTTTATATGTGAACGGGTCTCTTTTGGTTAATTCCTCTAGATTTTTGCTTTGGTGGGTTTCATAGTAAGGCTTATGTAATGAAAAAGACATCAAACTTATGGAGTCACAAACTATTATAACCATAATATATTACATTACAAATCCAACGATTACAAGTTTTTCATAAACTTAGAAATCGTAAGACAAAATAAATGACATCGCCTAGTATCTTCAAGCGCCGCTTGAGTTCGGAAAAGTTGAAGAGAAATGACCGTGGTGCACTTACAATAAGTGCACCACGGTCACATTTCGTTGTTGCTTTGGCATCTTGGGCCCAAATACAGGCCCAAGTCGTGTACGCTTATTATAAGCGCACATCATCTATATGACGAATTTAGGAATTTATACTTTACTTGACACTATAGTTACTAATGTGATATGACGAAGTCTTATGAAGAGAATGAAGTACGATATGAATTCGATTGTTTGGTTTTTACTAATGAATTGATATTGTTTCTTAAGAAGTGATCACTCTTATCATATACTAATGTAAAATGACAGAGTCTTATGAAGTTATAATGTGATATGACGAAGTCTTATGAAGTTTTATATTGAACTCTATAGTTACGCTATAGAATGAAGTACGATATGAATTCAATTGTTTGGTTTTTACTAATGAATTGATATTGTTTCTTAAGAAGTGATCACTCTTATCATATACTAATGTAAAATGACGGAGTCTTATGAAATTATAATGTGATATGACGAAGTCTTATGAAGTTTTATATTGAACTCTATAGTTACGCTATAGAATGAAGTACGATATGAATTCGATTGTTTGGTTTTTACTAATGAATTGATATTGTTTCTTAAGAAGTGATCACTCTTATCATATACTAATGTAAAATGACGGAGTCTTATGAAGTTATAATGTGATATGACGAAGTCTTATGAAGTTTTATATTGAACTCTATAGTTACGCTATAGAATGAAGTACGATATGAATTCGATTGTTTGGTTTTTACTAATGAATTGATATTGTTTCTTAAGAAGTGATCACTCTTATCATATACTAATGTAAAATGACGGAGTCTTATGAAGTTATAATGTGATATGACGAAGTCTTATGAAGTTTTATATTGAACTCTATAGTTACGCTATAGAATGAAGTACGATATGAATTCGATTTTTGGTTTTTACTAATGAATTGATATTGTTTCTTAAGAAGTGATCACTCTTATCATATACTAATGTAAAATGACGGAGTCTTATGAAGTATAATGTGATATGACGAAGTCTTATGAAGTTTTATATTGAACTCTATAGTTACGTTATAGAATGAAGTACGATATGAATTCAATTTTTGGTATTTTTGGCCCATTTCACCATTTAGAAGTGTTATTGGGCCTAGTTTGGGCCCATCAATGATGTATTAGTTCAAACACTAATACATCATTGATTTTCACTTTATGCCAGAATACAAAACCATTGAACCTGTTATAGTTGACCGTTACACAGGCATTGGGCCCAAAATTAGGCCCAATACCTGTGCGCCTACATTAAGCGCATAGGTATGCGCTTAGTGTAGGCGCACAGGTATTGGGCCTAATTTTGGGCCCAATGCCAACACTCTTATGAAGTTAATGCCAACCAGTCTTATGAAGTTATACGAAATAATATATTACTATAACCCGAAACTCTTGATTTGTGGAAAACCGAAATAAATTACGATAAGTCATCCAGGAAAAGTATGACAAATAACATAAAATGTACATAATATAATATTATACATAACAGTTTGTGATCATACATAAGAACCCTAATCGCCACCCGACTGACTTCCACTACCCTCCCCAGCCTCGTGTGTAGAATCTGTAAAAAGCTGTGACTGAGACGCACGAGGTGGAGGGGCTGCCATCGGAGGAGTGTCATGAGTCAACATATGCAATAGACGCCTCATGAACACCCGAACCTCCTCGAAGGTAATAACGCTCCTATCCATCGGCCTACGTAAATATGCACGGAGCTCACCTGCAACCAACTGGTTCCGCTGCATTCGTAATGACATTACCCATTAGAATGTATATATAATATTTAATAATAATACACAATTTATTTTGGCGTTATAGCAAATTAAACATACCGCAAGAGTGTCCACCGTAGGTGTGGGATGGACAGGACCGGCGGGACGATCCTGTCTAGTGGATCTGGGATCCACCAACACATGAGAATACTCGTCTAGCCAATCGAGGTAGTCATCTATCACATCCCAATACTGCGTGGCTGGTGGATCGTCTATCTGGATCAGGGGCCTCAGATCCTCATCTCACGCCCCCAATAGATCAGCATGGAATGTGACGTCATAATGACGAAGGTTGAACGCACGGGTGACTGCTATGGGCCGCGGAGGTAACACTGGGATCCCCTGCACGTGCCTGAACTGTCGCAGGATGCGGTCCGGCAAATACGGCTCATGTACATCACAGATCTGGATGATACCTCTGAACATGGAAGGAGCGTACTCCGGCCGGTCGAATGATACCCGAGCGAAAGGAAACCATTGAACTTGTAACATGTAATTTATATGAAATTAGTATTTTGAGTTAATATATATTATAAAATAAACTAGTAATTTAAAGAAACAGATTACCTCCTCATATCTGATGCTGTCTAGAATCTGGCGCATACATACCAAACGACCAGGGTTCTTGCCCTGTGGAATCTCCTGGCCCTCTCTGAAAGCAGCAGCATCAGCGCCAATGGCAGTAGGGTCCATGAAATAATGTCCACGGAAATGGGGAAAATACGCCCATATCCATGACTGTAAATCAGGATCAAACGATAAGAATAAAAACGAATTTATAACATTACAATAAAAACGATAAGAATAAAATGACATTACTTACCCTCAACAGTATGCCAGAACTGGCAATGCCATGTGCATCTCGTCTGGAAGCCTGGCCTAAGTTCCTGTACAGCAAGGCCAATATACCAGCTCCCCATGTGTACCGGTCGATGGTCGAGTGGTCGAACAGCAACGCCAACCACTTGTGCTTGATCGCCTTCGTAGACTTGTCCACCATCACTGTACTACCGAGCAAGAGGAACAGATACAGTGTAGCTATGGCGCTCTGGTCCTCTTGCGGCGCCCTCATCCTCCGCTTGAGCTCCTTCTGAAGCCAGTCCAATGGAATGTCGCTGTCGTTGTACCATTTCTGCACCTGTGTGGTGTCGGCATGCCCAAAGAACTACGCGACCCTCTGAATCAGATCTATACCAAGGAGACCCGTGCAGCTCCTCCCGGCAATCGGCACCCTGAGAATCTCATAAACGTCATGCAATGTAATGGTCATCTCGCCCCATGGAAAATGGAACGAGGATGTCTCAGGGTGCCATCTCTCGGCAAAAGCAGACACCAACACAGGATCCACTGCCCCAGTGCCTAGAGTGCATAGATGGATGAGACCGCTACGCTCTGCCAGCTGAAACCATGTGTCTGGCACGGGTCTGATATACTCCTCGAGCGGAGAGGTCCAACCGACGTGAAAGTGGACCTTCAAGACCTTGCGGTCCTGAAAGTTCAATAATTAATATAAGTTATCTATAAAAATGATAATTTCAATTAAAACGGGAGTATACACTAAATACATACCAAATCCTGAGGCCCCTGGCGGCGCTGACGCCCCGGTGCAGCCTCCTCTGGAGCAGCCTCCTCCGGAGCATCCTCCTCCGGAGCAGCTGATCAGCACTATTTTATAGTGTATATCTAGGAGTTTTACTGGTGTTTAAGGTGTCATCTGGATGGATTTAGAGCACAATTGTGGAGTTAAGAGTTAGAGACTAGAAGTGAAGAAATCATGGGATTTACAGAGGCTTGAAGTGCATTGAAGAGTAGAAGAACAGTGAGCTGAATTCAAATGGTTCGTTCTCTTTACTCAGATGTCCAAATGGAGTGATTCCAATTCGAGGAGTTAGATCTTAAAGTCTACTACAAGTCCTCAAAATATGAGCGCAATCCGAGTTGGGAATCAAACGTTATGGCGTTTTTACTGAAGTGTCGCAGATGTTGAAGGCCAATGAAGACTGCCGCACCCCGCGGCATGAAGCCCACCGCACCCAGCGGTGGCAACACGCTGACGAGATTTATTTCCGAGTTTTTATTTCGTTCTATTTTATTTCCGAGACTTAGTTTCCTAGTTTGTTATTTTATTTTCTTTATTTCTGAATTATTACTTTAGTATTTAAGTTAGGTTTAAGACTCTTTTAGAGCATCATCCATTCTCTAACCCTAGTTGCCACCTTTCTACGTTTTTCTCTCACAAACCCTATGGAGAACTAAACCTCCATGTTGCACTTGACAGTTTGAAGCCATCAATTGATTGGTTGTGAGTTTTCTACTCTTGTTCGTTTTCCTATCTAGTTGGATTAATTCTCTTGTGCTTGAATGTTTATGGGTTTATGTTGATTTATCTAGAGTAGCTACCTAGGTCTATTGATATCTTCCTAATTGCTAGGACTTGTGATTCCGGGTTCGGGTTGCATATCTAGTAGTACACACGATTTACATAAGCGGGTTGCGAGTGTTTATCGTGAGAGAGAGTTAATTGCATGTTATAGTAACGGGTTGTTTCTATTGCATGTATCTTGTTAAATCCTTGGTTGAATGCTATTGCTTTGTTGAGTCTTGAAGGTTTTCGGATTTGACCTAGTAATAAGTACTATTAGGGCTGGTAGAACTAATAGTTACCTAAGATCGGGATAAGGACAACTATAGGAAAGATAAGAACTTGAGATTAATAGAATTCAGTGATCAACCATATCTTTTGTTGTGTGGATCTTTGTTAAGTGTAGCGCTTTTCCCAACCATATTCATAACCTTTACTTGCGAACTTGTTTACTTGTTACTTGGTCATTAAGAAACCGATACAACCCCCCCCCCCCCCCCCTAGTTCCTAGTTTGTGACTTGAGAAACACAAGAATAGATAACCTGATTCCCTTGGGTTCGACCCTGACTTGCTTGCTATACTCTTTAGTAGGTACTTTAGGATTTCTTTGATTAGGCATACGACTTTAGCCCTGTCAGCAGCATCTGGATCGATCTCTCCTCGACCTCCTCGACCTCTCCTGCGTCGGTTTCTCGGAAGGATGGGGGCAATAATACGGACAGGAGGGCCAGGAGGGGTCACGTCCCAAATCGCCCTGGCAATGTGAGTCGTGTAACCCTGAAGGAGGATAAGGACTCGTGGCCCTCCTGGCATCCACGCAGCCTGGCCTAAAACGAGCGCCCCGAGAGGATGAGGTGCATAGCTAGAAGCGGGTGGAGGGGTACCAACTGGGGAGGGGACAAAATGATCGGCCTCGACCGGGGATGGACCGTGAACAGGCACAGGAGAGGGGGCAAAAAGAGGGGGTGAGACTGGAGGGTCGGCCTCATCCGTCGACAAAATCGGCTCAAAAGAAACCCTGAACTCTCCCTCGAAACCCTCGTCGTCATCTGACATCTCCTGGGTCTGCTGCGCCTCCTTATCAACTGGTGCATCCTCCATGGTATCATCCTCGGTCTGAACAGGAGGCTGAGAAACCGCGGGTGCGTCACCTAGTAAATCGGCTTGTACCATAGTAGCACGCCGACGGACGGTGTCTGATATATGTTTCCGAGGAACGACACGTCGGTCCGCTACCGGAGTCGGATGTGTCATCCCCTCGGAACCTCCTAAAGCGTCTCGTACCAACTATATTTCATATTTTCAAATTCTAATCAAATCTAATTCCTAATAATCTAAATTCAAATCGTATCTTCAATAAAATTTTACATACGACAATAATAAAATTTTCATTTGCACAACATTATTCAATCTCAAAAAAATTGCATAATTTTAACAATTTCATTTCGATTATAAATTCTAACAACATTATTAATCTAAATTCACATCTAAAATCTAACAAATATATAATTTCAATTCTAAAATCATGTATTTTCAATTCTAAATTTCCTAAAATACTGTATTTCGTAATTCAAATTATATATTTTAAATTCTAACAAATCTATTTTTTTTCTTCCTAAAATCAATAATCTAATGAAATTAAAATTTAATGAAATCTAATTAAATTAAAATTATACCTAATGGACGCGTATCGGTGTGGGAGTGACGGTAACGTCTACCGACACATCTGGCAAGGGTGTCGATCGGGCTGTCGGTCGTCTGCCACTACCCCTCACTCGTCGTCTGATTGTGGAGTCCTCGTCCTCCATCGCCACCCATACACCGCCGAGACCGAGAGGGCCACCACCGCCACCAACCGGGCCACCACCGCCACTGACCACCCCTGGCCGCGCATCACCACCATCGACCACCCCTGGCCGCGCTTCACCACCACCGACCACCGCGTGCCTCTCGCCATTGTCGCCGGCCTCCTCCGCATCACCACCACCGCTAGACCTCGCCACTGTCGCAGGAATCGCCGGAGACGTCGCCGGATGCACCACGAGCTCGCCACTTTCGTGTGCATTTAGACAAAATAGCGTGTGCATATAACTTTCTCCTAAAACTAATGGTGTATATATTGATAACACAATTTGGTTATAAAAGATTTGAACTGCTACTAATGTACTTCAACAAGTTGTAATAAAGTGCCACATGAGATAAGACCCATTTGGTTGAGCTCAAAAAAGTCTCTTTTTATGAGTCTGAGAACCAAGAAAATTGAAAACAAACAAGACCTATGTGGATTTCGTTGTACAAAAAACCTAACAAGAGTTTCAATACACTAAAACCCTATAATAATGGAATCTATATTATTTTATCACTATGAAGCTATCATTGACTAAAATATTGTAAGCTTTCATTGGATGTCTAAACTACACGCTATTGTGCAGTACAAATCTTTTGTAACCAAATTGTGTTACCAATATATATACCATTAGTTTTATTGATTCATCTCGACAAGTTATTAAGCAATTAAAAATTTAATAAAAATTAAAGATTAATATACAAAATAAAGAAAATATTGCATTCATTATAGGTTGGGTGTTTCAAAGTACTCTTGGTATCTTGCAGTAAGAAATGCATTGGTAAAGGCCTATGAATTAGGCATTACCGACATTCAACTTGAATGCGATAACCTTACTATTGTGAATGTTCGTAATCAAATCTGGCACTATCCATGGGATATTAAAATGTTAATTTCTGATATCCTGTGTGTTTTACAACTGTTTTCTTCAGTGCAAATTTTTCATGTCTTCCAAGAAACAAACGTGGTGGCCGACTTCATCGCAAAGACGGTCCAACAGAGTTCCTTGGAAGATTTTCGAGCTAGTCTAGAATTTGTAATTCTCATCCGAAAGGATGTTATAGACTGAGAAATCGTCTCTTCTGTGATTTCCAGTCTAATTTTTACTTAATAAAAAAAAGTACTCTTAGTATCAGAGGGAATGGTGAGATTGCTTTATCTCTATCTGTAACGGAACCAAGCTTGGACCAATAAATTAGTTTAATAATTAGTTTAGATGGACCAATAAATTAGTGGTAAATAAATTGGTAACATAACTTCTGTTATAAAGGATCTGGACCACATTAGTAGTTGATTATGCAATGTGATCAATTGGCTAGAAAATATCCCAAATTGGGTAAGATTTTTTGCCTTTTTATCTAATTTCCGGCCCAAATTAAATCATGAAACAAATAAAAATATTTTTAAGATCTATAAGTTATATTTATCTACACATTGACGCCAATACTGTATATTTTTATCTTGCAATTTATATTTCATTGAAATGAACTAATATAAGCAACATAATTATATAACCATAATTTTAGTGTTTTTATAAATAAATGATTTTATGTTCTATATACAATAACATTACAAATTAATTTATATATTGGAAGACATGACACATACGAATTTATATTAAGATAAACAATGTATTTATTTATTATAAAATGTATTTATTTATTATAAGTAAATTATTATAAGTATTTTGTAAACTATGTACGAAAATCAATATATTAAGAGGTTAAACATCTAAAATCAATATATTACAAGACATTACACAAAATGTTTTTATTATAGCAACACCATACATGAAAATAACATATATATATATATATATATATATATTAAAGCAAAAAAAATTAGAGCCATCATATTGATTTTGGCCCCACAATTCTTATGTGTCAATTTGTGATTAATTTACTTTTTTATTAACAATTTTAAATCACAATATCTAATCATTATCAACTTCAAATATTAAAAAAAAAAATCACAATATCTAATCACAACTAACTTCAAATATATAAAAATTATATACAGTTTTTTTTATAAAATTTGATTTCTACAAATTACACATACAATAAGCTTATAATATATGTCAAAATAATATATGATAGATTTTCTACTAAACTTATATATATATATATATAATACATCTTATATTCATTTATGTAATTAGTAATATTATTTTCATGAGTTTGCATATATAATTTGGCCTATGAAATTTATGGCCCAAAATAATATAATATATACAATTTCCAACTCATAGTACATGTGCTTTTATAATCAAGCCCACTATATTATATTATTACACATGCAAATTTTATGGCTCATGATGACCCAAATAAATTTTATGTCTTATATATATATATTAAAGCTATTTAATTTCAAATAAACTTTGTTTAATTTAATAATTTAATTAAAAACATAAATATAAAATATAAAATATAATAAATAAGAAGAAAATATTTATTTTCAGATTCAACATGATGTTCAGCAAAAATACGTACATGAATCTACTATTAACAAAAACCTCAGTAGATATATACCCATCTAATTAAATCCATCTATTCAATTAATAAAAGAATTAAAAACTGTACCGTTTTGATAACAATCTTTGAGGTTGTTTATATGTAAATTTTACCAATCTTATATTTAAACAAGATATCACCAATTACAATTTTACAAAATTAATATCTTTTTTCAAGATTCAGCTTTTTCTAAATATCTTTCAAACAATTTTTTTGAATTAATACAAGGTATTATCGAATACATATTTACAAATTGAATATACAAATCGGTCCGTACATTTCATGAAATATTTTTTCTGCAGAGTTGATCAATAGATTTTTTATGATGAGTTGATAACTGGTGTGAATTGGTAAATTGGTCAGTACATATTTACAAATTGAATATATAAATTGATATATATATATCTAAGCAAATAAATTTAGAGCCACCATATTCATTCTGACCTCCATAATTTCTATGTGTCAATTTATGACTAATTTATTTTTTTATTAACAATTCTATTCAATTTAAATCACAATATCTAATCATAACTAACTTCAAATACACTAGATAAAATCAAAAGAAGGTTCTTATGGAACAAAGAACAAACGTATAAACCCTTAATAGGATGAGACAAAATTTGTAGGAATAAAAACAATGGAGGGATCGGAATCAGAAAAACAGAAGATATGAACAAAGCACTCCAAATGAAACTTATTTGAAAAATCTTTGCAGAGCCAAACAATATCTGGGTTAAAGTCATCAATGAAAAATACCTAAGGAATGTTAATATTCTCAACTACACAAGAAAGACCAACCACTCCTGGCAATGGGGGAAACTTCTCAAACTCCGTAACGAGTTCAAGACCGGCCTACACTGGCTAATTGGAGATGGACGCTCCATAAACTTTTGGGAAGACCCTTGGACGACTAACCTTAAACTCACAAACTACACTCACCCACATACCACCATCGACCCAGAAACAAAAGTAAGCAATTTCATTACAAACAAAAAATGGAACAAAACCGAACTATCAAAAGTCATTAATGATACAACTGTTGAAATTATCACCAACATACAGCTACCCCAAAATGACATTCCTGATCGCCTTTACTGGGCTCCCAATAGAAACGATTGGTTTTCTACCAAAACCGTCTTCGAACTCATAACCAAACAGACTAGGCCAACCAATAACAAATTTTCTTAGCTTTGGGATCTAGACACATACCCCGAAGTAAAAAACTTCTTATGGAAAATTTGCCATGACGGCTTACCTACGAAGGCTAAATTAGCCCAAAAACATGTGGCGGTGCCACTCGCATGTGACTCATGCAATAACCCATATGAAGATCTAAATCATTTCTTATTTGAATGTCCTAATACCCTAAAAAACATTAGAAACCAAAACATTTACATCGAAAGCCAAATTAAAATCCTTAACACCGACGAAAAAAAACCAATTGATATTATGTGTGATCTTCAACCGGTGCTAACCAAGCAAGAATGGGTCTTCCTAGCAACAACCTGGTGGGGCGTCTGGATCCACAGAAACCAAAAAATCTTCCAAACTACAGGGCCAAACAACATAAAGGATCTAACCATGTACATAAAAACTCTTATACTCAACTGGAACAAAACAAAGAAACTTGAAACAGACGAACCAACGCACCAAAAGCCCAACCTGGCTCAACGACGAAAAACTAGAAACATTGAAAAACCCTGACATGGATTCTACAAAATAAACTTTGATGGCTCTAAACTACCAAACGGACAAATAGGAACTTGGCACATTATCAGGAATGATCATGCTGAAATTATCCATATGTCCAACCAAAAATATGATTCCAAATCAGCACTCATGGCTGAAACCATAGCACTGAGAAACAACATTAAAAAAGCTATATCACTCAATCTTAACAAGATCGAAATTGAAGGAGACAATTTGTGTCTAATTAACTCTATTCTAGGCAACTGGACTTGCCCGTGGAAAATTGAAATGATAATCGCTGATATCCTCATCAATCTCCGTTCTTTCCAAGAAGTCCTGATAAGGCATGTTTTCCGAGAAGTTAACAGATCCGCTGACTTCATTGCCAAACTCAGCTTCTCAACCTCGAGAATTGCCTTAGAATCCAACCAAGAACTGAAAGTTCTCATTCTTCGGGATGCTCTAGGCCGAACCTTGCACCGTAGCTAGGTTCCGCCTAATTCTTTCCTCATCAAAAAAAAATAACTAACTTCAAATATTAAAAAAATTTAAATCACAATATATAATCACAACTGACTTCAAATATATAAAAGTTATATACAACTTTTTTATTAAATTTGATTTCTACAAATTACACATACAATAAGCTTATAATATATGTCAAAATAATATATGATAGATTTCCTACTAAATTTATATATAAAATATATCTTATATTCATTTATGTAATTACTAATTAGTAATATTATTTTCATGAGTTTGCATATATAATTTGACCTATATAAATTTATGGGCCAAAATCATACAATATATACAATTTCCAACTCATAGTACATGTGTTTTTATAATCAAGCCCACTATATTATATTAATACACATATAAATTATAAAAAATAAAAAAATTAACAAAGTTTGATGTTAACCAACCAAGTATCTAAATTTTAAATAATATATCTTACGTTATTTTTGTTTTATTTACTTGATTATCAAATTTGATTTAAACCAATCATACTTTTCAATTTAATGTACGATATTAGTGATGTTTTTTTTTTGTTAAATGTAACAATTCTCATTTAATCTAATATTTATTTGTTATTAAAATAATATAAATCATAATCCCACTATTTTTAGCAAATCTTATTTTTAAGAACATGACAATTTTATCTTATTTATAAGAACATGACAAATCTTATCATAATTTCACTCTTCTTTCCGATATAAATCGTAATATTAACTACGTTACTGCTCCAATGGCAATTTTTACACCATAAAATAATTAAGAACATGTTAAATACAATTTGTTTTTCTAACCTATGATTATGGCATTGGTTAAGCACTTAATTTTAGAAGGATTTTGTTAGATGTAATTATATCATGGATTTTAATATTCTGTAAAAGGGGTTAAGCATTTTATCTATCTATCTATAACTATATATTAAAGCTCTCCCATTTAGAGCTACGAGAGCGTTTTTAGGAAAAGTTGTTGATGTGTTATTATTTAATTATTTAATTTATTATTATATTAAGTAATCAAAAAAAAAATCTATATCAAAACGATTTATTTTTGAACCACCAAAAAGATTCTGGACCCACATTACTCATATGTCAAATTATAAAAATTAACAAAGTTTAATGTTAACCAACCAAGTATTTGAATTTTAAATAATATATCTTACATTATTTATGTTTTATTTACCTGATTATCAAATTTGATTTTAACCATCCAAAATTTTCAATTTAATGTACAATATTAGTGATGTTTTTTTATTATTAAATGTAACAATTCCATTTTAATCTAATATTTATTTGTTATTAGAATAAAATAAATCATAATCCCACTATTTTTTAGCAAATCTTATTTTTAAGAACATGGCAATTTTATCTTAATTCTAATAACATGGCAAATCTTATAATAATTTCACTCTTCTTTCCGATATAAATCGTCGTATTAACTACGTTACTACTCTAATGACAATCTTTACACCATAAAATAACTAAGAACATGTTAGATACAATTTTATTTTTCTAAACTATGATTATGGCATAGGTTAAGCACTTAATTTTAGAAGGATTTTGTTAGATATGATTATATCAGGAATTTTAATATTCTGTAAAAGGGTTTAAACATTACTTTTTAGGGAATGGTTTTCAAAACGAGAATTCTTAACATATGGCCTTAGGACATAGGTTAGAAAAAACGATATAATAATTATTAGCACTAATTATTTAACGTATATTTCAATTATTCCAAAAATTTTGAATTTTAAAACTTTTTTTTTTCTCTTTAAATACATATACACATTTAAATAAACTAATCATAACAAACATGAATAACCTTTGGTATATTCTAACTATCTCAAACTTATTTATTTCAATATTTTTGATGTTTTTTAGATTATGATTTACAATTAGTCATTAAATTATTTCTATTTTTCTTATTTTCATTTTTGAGCTAATATGATTGATATTTTGATATTTTTGAATAATTAATATTAAACTAACATATTTTTAATATAGCATTTCAACAAATCACTTTTAAAGCTAGAATTTTGCTATAAGTACATATATTTATGTTTAACTAATATTATCACTTATAGTTTTTAATATTAAAATATTGACCAAATTTTATATTATATGTTAATATAATATAGTTTATTGAAAATACACGATAAATGGTAACAACCTCTCTTTCGATAATATTTTGTCAATTTCTTTAATGTTTTTTATTCAATTAGTTTTTTTTATATTATCATTCATCTACTTCTATAACAGTTCTATATAAATTAAATATATAATTTTAATATACTATTTTTTTTAAATATAAAAAAATAAACAAATTTCATACAAGACACGAATACTACACTAGTTATATATAATATTTTTCTACTAGTCATAAACTAAAAAGTCTAATCATACCATCAAATCAGATAAAGGATTGGTTTGAATTCTAAAAATAATGCGTATTAAATTTTGGAATCCAAATAGATCGAAAAGTTAATAAGGATCGAAACGACATCGTCTCGGCTGAAGGGATCAGGAATCAATCTACTAGTTGTAGTACTGCAGACAGGCAGCACTGCAGCAGGGTTTCATCTTTCTATATCAGCAATGGCGGGTTTAAACTACCCATCATCCTCCATCGAATTGCAGAGCCCATCTCCACCCCAATTCCTCTTCCCCGCAAGCCGCTCCGCCAAAACCCTAAAGATAAAGTGCAAGTCCAATAGGAACCCAGAAGCATGGACGGAGAAGAAGAAAGTGTCGGTGGACTACGACAAAGGGGAGCATCACGTGACCACGCACGTGAGCGGCCTGAGGAAGCGCGACATTCCCAAGAGGTACCGATTGAGGGTGGAGGGCGATCGATTCCAGAAGGATTGGTCTCTCTCCGATGTGGCTCGGAAGGTTCTCGCCCTTCACCACTTGGAGGATGTTCAGGGTGTTTTGAATCACTGGGTTGGTAGATTTTCCAGGAAGAATTTCCCTCTTCTTATCAAGGTAATTTCTGTCATGTATGTGTTCAGATACATTTGGATAATCTAGGATGGCTGAGTGAAGAAGGAATGAGAATTTTAATTATGAAAAGAATTAGTACATTCCGCAAATGGGTTTCTAGTTTTTGAGATTTATAGTTGTTTTTTTTCTTCTTCATGTGGGTGGGTTGTTGAAGATCAAATTGAGCTAATGACAGAGTTTGAGGATTGTGCTTTTTGTACTGGGAATGTGGGTTTATCAAGGAGTATGGGGGTTGTATATATAGATGACAGTACTGTATTGGTAATTTGTGCTCCCCGTAGCAGATACTTTTACCTGTTTTACATATGAATGATGCTAGTTCTTTATGAGTTGTTGCTCTGCTGCTGTTTTATAATTGCCAGCTAGTGCAAGTGAGTTTTTGGAGCTAGTTTTATGTGTTTATTTTTTGGTGGTGGCCGGTGGGTGAGAATGCTTTTGAAGCCTTAAGGTTGTCAGAGGTTGCGATTGAAACATTGCAGTAAGGACTTGCATAGGTCTAATATTGTAGCTCAGTTGCTGTGATGGATTGGGTTTTTGAACAAATGTATGGGGCAGGGAAGTGATGATGATACAACAAATAAGTTGGTTGGTTATGATAGAAATGATAATTCATGGGCTCGGACGCGCCTCTAGAAGAGTGATGGTCGGCGTAGTGGCCGGCAAGCAATCGGCGTGGCCGAGGCTTCCAAGGTGTTGGCCAAGGACTCTGAAGTGTGTCATGGCTTCAATGCATAGGAGGCCCGTCTTAAGCTCCTCTTGAAGGTGCTTGGCTCGAGCCTTAGTAATGACTCCGGGAGGTATGTCTTCATTGGGCTCGTCTTCACTTGTCGCACCCTCATGGCTAGAGTCATATTGAGTGTCCGGGCTCTCTCGAGGCTCTTGATGGGACGGGGTCACATCAAATGATATCAACAAACCTTGATAGTCTACGTGCCTAGCTTCAAAAGGAAGCGATTCACAACCAACGAGAACCTGCGAGAAGATGAGAGGAAGAAATAGATCATTCCAAGAGGAAGAAGAAGGATTTAAGGAAGAAGGATTTCAGGGAAAGGATTCACTACCTGCGAGCTGCTCGAGGAAGAAGACGATGTCGCCCAGATCTCGCTTGCTCGAGGAGGAAGAGGAAGCCCAACAAGTGCTTACTCGAGGAGGAGGAAGACCTATGGGGGTATAGCGTGAAGCCGAATGTCGTCGGAGATCGAGAGGGACCGAGGTTCTCGCAGGATGTCGGAGATCGAGACAGAGAGATGTTGGAAGACGATGAATTGGGAAAGACGAGGATGAAGAACAGACGAGAGAGGCAATGAACATAGAAGTATAGGGGTAAGGGGGCAAATATCGGGAAAAATTGAGATAAGTCGAGCCAACCCTGAGATAAGTTGGGGAATGTAACTTATCATTTTGTCCAAAAATCAGTTAAAATAAGTCGCGATAAGTCAAGAACATACCGAATGCATTTTTTGGGTGGACTAAGCTTCGAAGACTTATCTGGGCGGACAAGTCGTGATAAGTCACGATAAGTCCAATGCCGAACAAACCCTAAAGCATGTTGTATTTCAAAAACTCTAATGATAAAATTGAGCTTGTAACATCAATAATCTATAAAACTAAACCTTTATTCTTATATTTGTATGTAAGTCTCCAAATATTCAAACCTAGAATATAAACTTTAAATGAAAAATAACAAAACTTTCACCCTAAACCCTAATAAGACATAACATGAAGCATATATACAAAATAATCTATAAAACTTGAACCTTTAACAACAAAAACAAGAACATACCTCATTTTGGGAATAGTTCAATAATATATTTTCTAAATCCTTGTTTAACTCTTCTTCATATGACATAGTTCAATGACCTTGAGAGAAGTGGAAGAACTTTTGTTGTTTCATGAACAAGAATATTGAACAGTTATGAAAGAGTTGTGGAAGAGTTATGAAAGAGTTACGGAAGAGTTATGAAAGAGTTATGGAAGAATTACAATTTCTATGGACAATAACCAGTCATATTAATGGGGTAGATGTTGGTAATTAAGAGTAATAAATGCATATTTTTACTTCTAACGGTTGAATTTGTCTGTCCAAAATGTATGGACAAGTTCAATTTGCCCGATGTATTTTAGATGGACTTTATTAGTTTGTCCATTTATTTTTGACGAACGATTTCACAAATGTCCATTTATTTTTTATGGACAAAATTATTTACCATAAAATCTATGTCATTTGTCCATTTATACTAGACGAACAATACCAATTTGTCCATCCAAAATGGACGGACAGAACAATTTTGTCCATCTAAAATGGACAGACGTTTTCACATATGTTCATTTATTTTTAATGGGCAAAATCGTTTACCATAAAATCTATGTCATTTGTCCATCTAAATTACACGGACAATACCAATTTGTCCATTCAAAATGGATGGACAAATCACATTTGTCCATCCAAAATGAACGGACATATCAAATTTATCCATCCAAAATGAATGGACGAATGTCATGCGCTATAAAAAGATTACCCATGCGCAAAAAAAAACGTATATTTATTGTATTTAAATTTATTTTAGCTAAACCAGATTTAAGTGACGTCGGATTCATCCACGCAGAATTTTAGCCCCCTCTGATGTGAAATCCTGGCTCCGCCCCTGTGCAGGTACAATGGACGATCAAGACCCCGCTCCCGTACTTCTGCACCATTTTCGTCAGCTCATACAGGATGGTCTTCCCGATTACACGGCATATAATCAAGTCAAGATTACTTATCTAGCATTATGTGACATAGTCAGAGGTCGATCTTTGAATGTTGGAGAAGTTTCTGTTGTCCACATCGGTGAAGAGTTGTGGAAGAGTTATGAAAGAGTTATAAAAGAGTTATGAAAGAGTTATGGAAGAATTACAATTTATATGGACAATAACCAGCCATATTAATGGGGTAGATGTTGGTAATTAAGAGTAATAAATGCATATTTTTACTTCTAACGGTTGAATTTGTCCGTCCAAAATGTAGGGACAAATTCAATTTACCCGATGTATTTTAGATGGACTTTATCAATTTGTCCATTATTTTTGACGAACGATTTCACAAATGTCCATTTATTTTTTATGGACAAAAGTATTTACCATAAAATCTATGCCATTTGTCCATTTATACTAGACAAACAATACCAATTTGTCCATCCAAAATGGACAGACGGTTTCACATATGTTCATTTATTTTTAATGGGCAAAATCGTTTACCATAAAATCTATGTCATTTGTCCATCTAAATTACACGGACAATACCAATTTGTCCATCTAAATGGATGGACAAATCACATTTGTCCATCCAAAATGAACAGACATATCAAATTTATCCATCCAAAATGAACGGACGAATGCCATACGTTATAAAAAGATTACTGATAAGCACTACTTTGTAGGACTTAACTAATAGCCATTAGAGGATTTATTGATGTCATTCGGGTAGCTTTAGATACATTCATGTGCATGGAGTTCGGAGGCGAAGTCTTGGTGTTTTTGGAGATGTTTGAGCCTACTTGAATATTGTTAGAGACATTGAAGAAGAAGCAGCCAAGAGAAGGCCTATAGAAGAGTAGAAAAGAAGAGTGCAGGCGCAGAAGGTCGAGCATTAACCGCGACTGCGGGCAAGGGTGTCGCGATCGCGGGACTTCGGGGCGTTCGAGATATTTTTGCAGGCGCGGAAGAATGCGAAGAGCGCGGAGCTACAAGTAACCGCGATCGCGGTCCATTACCCGCGATCGCGGGTCATCACGGCAGACTTATTTCGGGATTTCCCGAATCTATCTTTCCTGATTTCTTTATTTTATTTTAATTGTTTTCGTTTTCTATTTTCAGTTGGGCTAGGTCATTTGTTAGCCCACCTATATATACTCTCTTAGTTTTAGGTTTTGATTATCGAGATCTAGATTCAGTTGAGTTTTACAATTCACTTTTCACTTCTTAATTTATGAAGAACATGAGGAGGAACTAACCTTCTTGGTTCCGTCTGGCAATTGAAGCATTCATTGGATTTTGGTTGTGAGACTATTATTCGTATTCGAGTTCCTATTGGATTGTATTATCTCTTCTAAGCTTATTCTTATTGAATCTTACTGATTTCACTAGCCTGCGCAACTAGTTGTTATTGGTGATTTTCTGACTGCTAGGATTAGGAAACTGTTGGGCTAACGTCCTATTCTGCTGTAGCAACTGCGATTTGCATGACCTGGTTGAGATTGTTTATCGTAGGGAGAGATAATTGTATGCTGAATGCTTTTGGTTGAAGTATTGCATGCATCCTGGTTAATTCTTATGTGCAAAGCTGCCTTTGGGTTGAATCACTAGTGGTGCTATGGTTATTCACTGATAAGGGTTCTTAGGTCTAGTTGACCTATTAATCTACTCACGATCAGGACAGGAACAACCATAGAAAGGAAGAAGAATTCGAGATAGTCTATGATCAACCATCTTTAGTGAATTGTGGATATTTGCTAGGAGAAATATTTTCCCTTTTATTTGAGACATCTTTAGACATTAGCAAAACCAAACCTCAAACCCCCCCCCCTTTGTTACTATTGTTCGATTGGTATTTAATTTATGACAGGAATACAGACGTTTGTGATTCTCTTGGGATTTCGACCCTTGCTTACTTACTATACTAGTTTGGAAGTTGAGGTTTACTTTGATTTGGCATAACGACCTTAGGCCACGTCAAATTTGGCGCCGTTGTCGGGGAATCATTGTCTGTTTTCTTGTGAATAGATTGAGTATTGATATTTTAGGGAACCTATCTTACGGTTCCCTAAAACATTATTAACTTTTGTTTTGTCAAGTGTGATTCGCAGCTTAGATAAATTCGGTGAAGAAATACAGCTATGGCACAAGAAAACCGAACACTGAGGCAATTAACAGCACAGTACCCAGAGCAACAACCTCTGGCTATCCAATTTCCGGAAATCCAGGAGGGCGTGAATTTTGAGCTCAAGTCGGGTTTGATCAATTTGTTACCTCATTTCAGAGGAACTGATGAGGAAAATCCGAACAAACACTTGCATGAATTCAATTCAGTCTGCACCAGTATGCAACCCTGGGGAGTTACTGAAGACCAAATCAAGTTGAGAGCCTTTCCTTTTTCTTTAAAGGATGCAGCAAAGGAATGATTCTATTACTTGACCCCAGGCAGCATAGACACTTGGGCGAAAATGAAACAAACCTTTCTGGAAAAGTACTTTCCGACAACAAAGCTCAATAGCCTGAAAAGAAGCATCAGCAATATTGAACAATCTCGGGGCGAGCAGTTGTACGACTATTATGAGAGGTTCAGGAGGCTGGTAGTTAAATGTCCATTTCATGGTTACTCAGATCAAGACTTGGTGCTTTATTTATTCGGTGGATTGCTAGAAGAAGACCGTCGATTGGTGAATGCTACCTGTGGGGGAAACATCTTGAACAAAACCCCCGTAGAAGCCTTCGAAGTCTTTTTCGAACTTTCTGAGAGTTCAAGGCAATACCGCTCAAAAGTTAAAGCAAGCACCACAAACATTTCTAAAGCAGAAGTGCATGCTGTGCAAGAAGTGAACATCACAGAAATCCAACCTCAGCAACCACAGCCGGTCACTGGTGAGAATACACTGTTGGCTCTCACCCAGACACTTCAAGTGTTGACACAAGCAGTGATTCAAGCTGGTGTAAACATCGCACAAGTAATGAAAGAGGGATTCTCTCAGCTCTCTCAGCAAAATCATACTCTGCACCAATCCTCTCAGCAAACTATGTTTAGCTTGGGTGCATCACTGGAACAACTAACGCATTGGACGCCTGCAATGGCGAAAACTCAAAACAAGGACTGCGAAAACCAGCAGGAAGCCAATGCCGCCACCTTGCGAAGTGGAAAAAGGGTGAATGACCCCTATGCTGTGGAAATGGATGAAACACCAATAAGAGATGAACGCTGGGAAGAACCGCGACCGCGGGGTGAGAACCGCGATCGCGGTTATATCACGGAAAGGGCGAGAAAAAGCGAGGAGGAACCGCGACCGCGGGGTGAGAACCGCGATCACGAGGCGGAAGATCGAGAATCAGAACCAGCCGTCAGAGAACCGCGACCGTGGGGTGAGAACCGCGATCGCGGGTTGAACACGGAGGACTACACAGATTATATCTAGCCAGAATTTCCCCCGCTCAATCCTGAAAAGCCACCTGCACCCTTTCCCGAGGCATTGAAGGAGAAAAGAAGGCCAAAGACCAACCAGGAAATCTTTGACATCTTCAGCAAATGTAAGGTAAATATTCCTCTCCTAAAACTGGTAGAGTTTGTGCCTAGTTATGCTAAATTCCTGAAAGAACTGTGCACAAATAAAAGAAGACAAAAGCTGAAGGGAAACCAAAAGATTCAGGTTAGTGAGAGAGTTTCTGCAGTCTTTCAGTAGCGAATGCCTCCCAAGTGCAGTGACCCTGACATGTTCACTATTCCCTGTACAATAGGAGCCACCCATGTAGAGAAAGCCATGTTAGATCTAGGTGCATCAATCAATGTGTTGCCCTATTATATATACAAAACCATGGGATTAGGACCGCTTCAAGAAACAGGGACAGTAGTGCAGTTAGCAGATAAGTCCAATGTTTATCCTAGAGGGGTAGTAGAAGATGTCTTAGTTATGGTAGATAGGCTGATTTTCCCCGCTGATTTCTATGTACTCGATATGGAGGATGACCCTCATGGAGCCCCTATTTTTCTAGGACGGCCTTTCTTGAAAACCTCTTGTACTAAGATTGATGTGAGCACTGGGACACTTACTATGGAATTTGATGGAGACGAGGTAGAATTTAATATTCATGAAGCTATGAAGCACCCCAATGATGAACATTCTCTTTGTGCTATTGATGTGATTGATCCTATTATTCAAGACATTTTTGATATCACATGTTTAAAGGAACTATATGCCGACTTAGAGAGTGACACAGTTAGTCCCTGTGCGGAGATTTCTTTGTCTACTAACATGCAGGAGAAGGTAGAAGATGTGGACATGTGTGGGGGAAGTCCCGTTCATAGTAGATGGGGCGATGGCCCCCTTCCACTAACCGTACCTAGCGAGAAGCTGCTTCCTTCTATTGTGCAGGCACCCCCAAGTGAACTCAAGCAACTACCAGATCACCTCAAGTACGCGTTCCTTGGAGAGAATGACACACTACCAGTCATCATCTCGAGGAAACTCTCCAAGGCGCAGGAAGACAAGCTGGTAGGCGTGCTCAAGGAACATAAGACGGCCCTAGGATGGACCATTGCAGACATTAAGGGACTCAGCCTATCCACATGCATGAACAAGATTCTACTTGAGGGGGAAGCCAAACCATCTAGGCAACCCCAAAGGAGGCTCAACCCACCAATGATGGAGGTAGTTAAGAAGGAGGTGCTGAAACTCCTACAAGCTGGAATAATCTACCCCATCTCCGATAGCAAAAGGGTGAGCCCCACACAGGTGGTACCAAAGAAAGGCGGCATCACTGTGGTCGAAAACCAGGACGGCGAGCTGGTCCCGACCAGAACACAGACAGGATGGAGGGTGTGCATAGATTACCGCAAGCTGAATGCGGTAACCAGGAAAGATCATTTCCCCCTCCCATTCATTGACCAGATGCTGGAGAGACTGGAAGGGTGACCATACTACTGTTTCCTGGATGGATATTCAGGCTACTTTCAGGTCCCCATTGCACCAGAAGACCAGGAGAAGACCACATTCACTTGTCCATTTGGCACATTTGCATATCACAGAATGCCATTTGGCCTATGCAATGCACCCGACACCTTCCAACGGTGTATGGTAAGTATCTTCTCTGAATTTGTAGAAGACTTTATTGAGGTTTTTATGGATGACTTCACAGTTCATGGAGACAATTTTGACCTATGTTTAGATCACCTTTCCCGTGTTCTACAGAGATGTGTGGATACAAATTTGTGTCTAAATTCTGAAAAGTGTCATTTCATGGTAGAACAGGGAATAGTTTTAGTTCATATTGTCTCTGCTAAAGGAATTGAGGTCGATAAGACAAAGGTTGATGTCATTCAATCTCTGTCTTATCCTACTAACGTGCGTGAAGTGATGTCCTTTTTAGGCCATGCAGGGTTCTATCGCAGGTTTATCAAGGATTTCTCCAAGATCTCATCCCCTTTATGCGAACTGCTGAAGAAGGATATACCTTTCAATTGCAACGAGGAGTGCATGAAGGCATTTGATGAGCTGAAGGCTCGCCTCACCAGTGTACCAATCATCCAGGCGCCAGACTGGAAGCGCCCCTTTGAGATCATGTGCGATGCAAGTGATTATGCGGTTGGAGCAGTTCTGGGGCAGAAAGAGGGAAGAGCCTCCCATGTCATTCATTACGCATCCATGACCCTGAACGGAGCTCAGAGGAACTACTCCACCACGGAGGAGTTGCTGGCCGTGGTATTTTCACTGGAGAAGTTTCGACCGTACCTCCTAGGAACTAAAGTGATTATATACACTGATCATGCTGCACTTCGTTATCTCATGACGAAGAAGGAGGCCAAGCCCCGGCTAATTTGATGGATTCTCCTGCTCAGCGAATTTGATATAGAGATTAAAGACAAGAAGGGAGCGGAGAATCTAGTCGCTGATCATCTAAGCCGATTGGTGCATGAGGAGGACAAGCCGGAATACCAAGCACCCATTCGGGGAGATTTCCCAGACGATACGCTGTTCAGCGTCCAGGTCGAGAACAAACCGCGATCGCGGGGTGCAAACCGCGACCGCGGGGCGTCGATCCAGAAGCAGGAATCGGTCTGTAGCATGCTCGTGGTCGAGAAGGAACCGCGATCGCGGGTCTGTAGCCGCGATCGCGACACCCCAGTTTAGTACACCGAGACTCTGTGGGCCCTGAATGGCCCTAAACCTTGGTACGCCCACATAGTCAATTTCCTCGCCATGGGTGAATTCCCCCCACGCTTCCCGAAAGCTTAAAGGGACAAGTTGCGAAGCGAGGCCAAACATTTCGTCTGGGATGACCCATACCTTTGGAAGCATTGTGCCGATCAAGTAATTCGAAGATGCTTGCCAAACGATGAAGTGCAATCGGTTTTAGCGTTCTGCCACTCCCATGCCTGTGGTGGACAATTCGGGCCTTCCAAAACAGCTCGGAAGGTGCTAGATTCAGGTTTCTTTTGGCCACATATATTCCGGGATGTGCGTTCTTTCTGCAAAGCATGTGATAGATGTCAGCGCATGGGAAACATTTCCAGAAGAAATGAGATGCCACAATCACTCGTGATCTTCTGCGAGATCTTCGATGTCTGGGGGATCGACTTCATGGGGCCCTTCCCCAGCTCTTTCGGAAACCTGTACATACTGTTGGCCGTCGATTACGTCTCAAAATGGGTAGAAGCCAAGGCCACCAGGACAAACGATTCCAAAGTGGTGGCAAAATTCCTCAAAGGAAACATCTTTGCCCACTTTGGAATCCCAAGAGCGCTCATCAGTGACAGAGGTACTCATTTCTGTAACAAGACAGTCAGTGCATTACTCAGGAAGTACCATGTCACACAGAAGATCTCCACATCATACCATCCCCAGACAAATGTCCAAGCAGAGATATCAAACAGGGAGATCAAAACCATTTTAGAGAAGACAATCTCCCCGAACCGCAAGGATTGGAGCCTGAGGCTGGATGACGCTCTATGGGCCTACCGCACAGCCTACAAGACACCCATTGGAATGTCACCATACAGATTGGTGTTTGGAAAGGCTTGTCTTCTCCCTGTGGAGCTAGAGCATAAGGCCCACTGGGCTGTGAGGAACTGCAATATGAGGATCGATGAGGTGGGAGCGTTCCGGAAGCTGCAGCTACAGGAATTAGAAGAGTTACGCCTGGAATCATATGACAACGCAGTAATCTACAAAGAAAAGACCAAGGCGTGGCATGATAAGAACATTCTCCGAAAAGAATTCAAGGCCGGGGACAAGGTTCTCCTTTTCACGTCACACTTGAGGCTCTTTCCAGGAAAGCTTAGGTCTCGTTGGACAGGTCCCTACACAGTCGCTCATGCATACCCCTATGGCGTGGTGGATCTGTACAACCCAGCCAGTGTTTCCACATTTTTCCACATTCAAGGTGAATGGTCAACGCCTGAAACCTTACTACGAAAGACCACACCCCACAAAGCAGGAAGATCTCAACCTGGAGGATCCGCCTGGCGTAGATTAGAGACGAGGGGATAACGTCAAGCCAGGACGTTAAAAAAGGCGCTGCTCGGGAGGCAACCCGAGGTACACTTCTTTATAATCTTCTTTTCGCATTGCTTTTAGTTTTTCTTTTCTTTGCCCGCCATATTTTCCCATGTGAACTAACCCGTTGCAGCCAACCGTGACCAAACCGCGATCGCGAACGATCCGACGTTGCAGCAACTTCTCTGTTAGTTCAAAAAAAAAAACGGAAATATGGCAGCAAATCTTTTCCCTTTGGTAACTTCCCTATCCCCACCTTTCACTTTTTCACCACTTTCTATCTTTCCAAACCCTACCGTCACCCCTCATAACCATCACCCATCCACCTTTCCCATCATTCTTTTCTTTTCGTCCAACCCACCGCCGTCGCCGTACCAAGACCCTACACCCCGCGATCGCGCCCATCAAAACCGCGATCGCCGAAGACGACCCCCTGTCGTGTCCCGACTACCGAAAGCAAACCGCGACCGCACCCTGTTCACCCGCGATCGCGGCACCTACCGGCTACCGAAATTTTCCCCAGCCACCCGAACAGTAGCCATGGCCCAACCCATGCCCCGGAAGATGTCCAAACCGCAGATCAAGATCTGGAAGGATCTACAGAGGAAGCAAGTGATCCCAACAAAGTTCTTCGATGTTGCAGCCCTAACAGTTCTCCAACTTTGGGACTGTACCAAGCAACTCCTCTATCATGGCGGACTGGGAGGATTCCTGTGGAAGAAGGTACCAACTTATGACTCTTTAGTCTATGAATTCGTTGCTACTTTCGAACCACAGGACAAGGGCAAGGCCTTCTCCTTCCAGTTGTGGGACAAGAAGTATACCTTGACCAAGGCAGACCTTAGAGAGCTTTTTGGTGTCTCCGCCCCACCTACACCTGGTTGGGAGTCCACCAATGGCAAACACTTGGCCTTCTGGTTGCAAGCTACAGGGGAAGAGTTCGACACTAGAGGAGAGTATAACTACAAAAATACCCACCCTTGCCTACGTCTATCCACAAAGTGCTTGCACTTGCGTTCCTGGGTCAAGGGGAGGTAAACAAGATTTCATATGTCGACCTGGCGATCCTATGGTGTCTCACCCCAGAAAGTGAGGCAGTTCCAGACTGGGCGGATATTTTCATGTATTCCGTCCAGAAGACGCAAAAGAAGGCCGCAGGCAAAATTGGTTTTGGGGGTATGATCACCCTTATCGCTTTGAAGTACTTTGATCCCGAAGAGACCACGCTAGCGTCGGTCCCTGGTTTCTTCATTTACAACATTGACCAATTGAGGAAGTCCAAGCTCATCTATGGTGATCGTAGGGACGGATTCGTTTGGTTATCTCATGTCGCAGGGGACCACAGGATGAAGCTACCGCGACCAATGCCCTTTAGTCCGACAGCAAGGGATTTTGCCCTACCTTCGGACGAACCTAGAGTACTACCAGCGCCTGCCCGACCACCCGCGAGAAAGGAGGCCCCAACGTCTGGCTCACCCAGCCAAATCCTGGACCTTCTAGCTCGCATTTCGGCCAGGCAGAAGGAGATCTACACCCAACAGACCACAACGGCGGCAGCTGTACAAGCATTTGCGCTGGACTTAGACAGCCTACACCAGTATTTGGTCACACGCTTTGATGATATTGAGGGACAAGTGGCACTTCTACGCCACAGACAGGAGGCCTTTTTCAAGGGACAAGGTCCCGCGACACCATCCACACCACCAAAGTGAGTATAATTCTTTCCCCCCAATTCTTTTTCTTTGTCCTTTCTACATTGAGGACAATGTGATCTTTTAGTGTGGGGGAAGAATCTATATTTACTTTCTATCTTTGTATTCATTCTTTGCATTCGTTTTAGCACATTTGATTCAGTAGTCGATTCAGCATTTTCGAATTCCAGCAATTTCGAGTTTTTGTTATTTACAAAAAAAAAAAATTGAAAATCCTGGGACAAGTCGAAAACCCGAAAGGGCGGCTTGGGTAATAAGCAGGTGGCCCGGACCAGCGCTAGGCTGGGGTAATAAGGTGTATGAGTGGCGTGATCTTATGTAAGCACATCTATGAGAAAAATATGAGTGGCTAGGATGAAAACCCGAAAGGGCTCCTAGGCAAAATGAGTGAAAAGAAGAGGAGTGTTTTTTCTAGGATATCATTTTACCGACGGGGCGACATAAGAAGTGGAGACAAAGAAGGAGTGTCGGGTAGGTCACTCTAGGAGGAATAAGGAGTCATAGATGGAGGCTAGGATTAGAGACTACTCACACTATCGGATGTTCGGGTTAGACTTAGGGGAAGTACTTTGCTTGCCCCTTAAAGCTTGTTGATGGAGAATGTATTGTGATTATGGATTGACGCCAGGAGCTTGGCATGGGTTAGGTGACTCTTAGTTGGAGGACACGCTTCCTGAGACCTTGGGTGATGCATTGGAGGACTAGACTCTTTGTTAGTTTATTCGAGGACGAACAAAGGTCTAAGTGTGGGGGAGTTTGATAAGCACTACTTTGTAGGGATTAACTAAGAGCCATTAGAGGATTTATTGGTGTCATTCGGATAGCTTTAGACACAATCATGTGCACGGAGTTCAGAGGCGAAGTCTTGGTGTTTTTGGAGATGTTTGAGCCTACTTGAAGATTGTTAGAGACATTGAAGAAGAAGCAGCCAAGAGAAGGCCTATAGAAGAGTAGAAGAGAAGAGTGCAGGCGCAGAAGGTCGAGCATTAACCGCGACCACGGGCAAGGGTGCCGCGATCGCGGGACTTCAGGGCGTTCGAGATATTTCTGCAGGCGCAGAAGAATGCGAAGAGCGCGGAGCTACAAGCAACCGCGATCGCGGTCCATTACCCGCGATCGCGGGTCATCACGGTAGACTTATTTCGGGATTTCCCGAATCTATCTTTCCTGATTTCTTTATTTTATTTTAATTGTTTTCGTTTTCTATTTTCAGTTGGGCTAGGTCATTTGTTAGCCCACCTATATATACTCTCTTAGTTTTAGGTTTTGATTATCGAGATCTAGATTCAGTTGAGTTTTACAATTCACTTTTCACTTCTTAATTTATGAAGAGCATGAGGAGGAACTAACCGTCTTGGTTCCGCCTGGCAATTGAAGCATTCATTGGATTTTGGTTGTGAGACTGTTATTCGTATTTGAGTTCCTATTGGATTGTATTATCTCTTCTAAGCTTATTCTTATTGAATCTTACTGATTTCACTAGCTTGCGCAACTAGTTGTTATTGGTGATTTTCTGACTGCTAGGATTAGGAAACTGTTGGGCTAACGTCCTATTCTGTTGTAGCAACTGCGATTTGCATGACCTGGTTGAGATTGTTTATCGTAGGGAGAGATAATTATATGCTGAATGCTTTTGGTTGAAGTATTGCATGCATCCTGGTTAATTCTTATGTGCAAAGCTGCCTTTAGGTTGAATCACTAGTGGTGCTAGGGTTATTCACTGGTAAGGGTTCTTAGGTCTGGTTGACCTATTAATCTACTCACGATCGGGACAGGAACAACCATAGGAAGGAAGAAGAATTCGAGATAGTCTATGATCAACCATCTTTAGTGAATTGTGGATATTTGCTAGGAGGAATATTTTCCCTTTTATTTGAGACATCTTTAGACATTAGCAAAACCAAACCTCAAACCCCCCCCCCCCCCCCCCCCTTTGTTACTATTGTTCGATTGGTATTTAATTTGTGACAGGAATACAGACGTTTGTGATTCTCTTGGGATTTCGACCCTTGCTTACTTACTATACTAGTTTGGAAGTTGAGGTTTACTTTGATTTGGCATAACGACCTTAGGCCACGTCAATTACCCATGCGAAAAAAAAGCGTATATTTATTGTATTTAAATTTATTTTAGCTAAACCAGATTTAAGCGACGTCGGATTCATCCACGCAGAATTTTAGCCCCCTCTGATGTGAAATCCTGGTTCCGCCCCTGTGCAGGTACAATGGACGATCAAGACCCCGCTCCCGTACTTCTGCACCATTTTCGTCAGCTCATACAGGATGGTGTTCCCGATTACACGGCATATAATCAAGTCAAGATTACTTATCCAGCATTGTGTGACATAGTCAGAGGTCGATCTTTGAATGTTTGGAGAAGTCCCTGTTGTCCACATCGGTGAAGAGTTTCGTTATCGCTATGAGCTCATGTTGGCCGGACTCCACAACAACTCTGTGCATGGGATATGCATTGGCCAGGATGCACTAGCCACATGTGTTATCGCGAAATATCCTCTCCATAACTATCACTTGGCGGAAAAATCTTGTATGTATGGAGGTGATGGAGGACAGCTTGCTCTTGCAAATTCACAAAATGTGAGAGTTCTAGAGCACCAACAATGGATAGATGGGAATATCGCTTGTTACAATTCTATGGTTAATGTTTCTTGACGCAAGTATTGTGATTCGACGACGAATGAATGATGACTCGTTAAGATATGTGTATGAGGGGTTGTTCATAGTTACTAATCACCAACTTGAGATTAGTCCTGAAGATTTCGTTGTGCACGAGTTTACATTAGAAAGGGTATTGTAAACTTGACGACTGACATTGTGACTCGTATCGTACTTGTGAGGATTACTGATTTTGGTAATTATTTTCTTCTTTTGATGAACTTGGTTTATGAGTTATGTTAGATGAACTTGAGATTATGAGTTATGTTTTGATGAACTTGAGATTACTACCTAATTATCTTTGTTGAACTTGAACTTCATATTGTAAGATCCAAGGGATGAGTCACTAGTGGAAAAAACACTTTTTGAGGCTCCCTTTTAGAGGCGTACATAGTTCAAAACGCCTCAACAACGACTTAGGCAATCACTTTTTTTGGTTTTTGAGGCGGATAATTAATTTATACGCCTCAAAAATATTTTGTGAGGCGGGCAAATTAATATACGCCTCAACAAGTATCCGAAAAAACATTTCCCACTAAAGTATTAGAGGCGGGTCAGGATAATACCCGCCTCTAATGTTAACTAATTGAGGCGGGCCAAATAGCCTGCCTCAATTAAAGCTTGTTGAGGCGGGCCTCTTAAAGCCCGCCTCAACAAGTATATTTATTAGACCATTACTCTGCGAACTTCATCCTTGCACAGTTGCACCGAGCTTCGGCCGATTACGATTTTTCATCAGCATGGAATGCTTTCGGCCGCCTCAACAAGGAATGCTTTCACAAAACCAAGCTTCGGCCGCCCTACCTCCATCGTCCTCCAAAGCGATTGTTCATCAGCATCGCTCACTGCAGGTATGGCTCTGCTCTTTTCTCCCCTCACTATTCATCTTCCTCTCCTCCCCAACTCGCTCTCAATACTATTCCTCTCTTTTGATTTAGGGTTTCGTGAGCCCCAGATTCGAAGCTCTCTCAAATTTCATATCTGAAGCTCGCTCACTGCAGGTATTATCGTCTCGATCTTGACCTTTGATTTAGGGTTTTGTGAGTCACAAATTCCAATTGGCTTGAATCCATTTTGGGTTCATCCGATTACGATTTTTGGGATTTGGTCATTTGGATTTTTAGGGTTTTTGATTTCAAGACTACGATTTGGTTAGGGCTTTCCTTTTCATTTCTGGTTTCATTTGATTGATTTAGATTTGGACCTTTAGGGGTTTTGATCTATCCTATTTGTTTTAGGGTTTCATTTGACTACGATTTTGCTTTTCATTTGATTGATTTTATCAGTTGCTTGAGATGTTGAATCCATTTTGGGTTCAATCGATTACGATTTTAGGGATTTGGTCATTTGGTTTTTAGGGTTTTTTTATTTTGGCACTATGATTTTGGTTAGGGCTTTCCATTTCATTTTAGGTTTCATTTGATTGATTTAGATTTGGAGCTTTAGGGCTTTTGATCTATCATATTTGTTTTAGGGTTTCATTTGATTACAATTTTGCTTTTCGTTTGATTGATTTTATATGCTGCTTGAGATGGCTGAGATCTGGAAGAATATATGTTTTACCTAATGACTACGTCACGTCATATTTCTCAAATTATATTAGAGCACTGATCCGTTACTTTCCGAACAGGAGGATAGATCCTTTGGTTTCTCAAATTCATGTCCTCCACACTCATGAACCTTCTTTGCAATATCTGCCCAAGGTCTTTGCATCCAGGGACTGATTGGTAGTTATGCTTTCGCGAGTCTTCTAGATCATCGACCCATCTAAAGACTCCTTCATCATTAACCCTGCTTTTAAAATTGGCCAAACTGGCAAGGCTTACCAAACTTTGGGGTCCTTTTGCATTTGATACAGAATATTGAGACTTCTCACAGACAATAGAGGCAGCCCATGGAGGAACATCCTCAAAGTGAGCAGACAGATATTGATCCACAAAACCAAGAGATTCAGCGAGAGATAACTCATCAGCGAGAGATAACTCAAAGTGAGCAGACAAATATTGATCCACAATCCATTTGGAATACTCTACAGTTGGTTTCTTGCAAAGGCATGTATTTCATAAGTCTTTAGCTACTGGCATTTTCTGTAATATTACTTTTTCATATGTATGGATATGGATCTTTGCTATTGGATCCATAACTTGCTTACACATTTTATGCTGAGTGTTGCTTCCTTACTACAGGTTGCTGATAAGCTTGAAGTTCTCCCTGCTATTTACATCCCTCTCCCGACTCCCTCTGAATCTCTGAATTGGGCAGCAACAGATATTGCTTGGTGACCGACCAGTTAATGTAAGTTCTGTGGTTGGCTGATAGCAGCAGATATTGATTTTTGCTCCATGTGGTTATAGATTATAAGATGAAGAACTGCTAAAACTTTTCTTTTTTGATATGATTATAACAAAGAAAACTCTAGTCTTATAATGGAAATATTGTTTAAAAAATATTTTTGCTCCTTGATAGTTATCCTGAGGTCACAGTTGTATTTGTAAAATGCCTAATGTCTTAACACTAGTTTTTACTCTGAATGATTTAAGTCGTCCTCGACCTTTTGTGTTGCAACTTTGGAACATCATACTATGGAATTCTTTCATTGTTTTGGTCATACGTAGTGTAAAATATCCATGTTTGTGGATTTGTCAGAAGGAATTTCCCATGCCTCATGAAGCAGCAACATTTCCCTGATAGTCTTGCCTGATTAATTTTGTATCCTCATATATGTGACTCTAGACAGGTCACAGTTGTATCTTTTAAAAAAAAAAAGATCTCGGACCCCGGTTATTTCGAAATACCGGGGTCCCAATTTGTATTTTTTTAAAAAAACTATACACTTGTTGAGGCGGGCCTCCATAGGTCCGCCTCTAAAAGTGGCTCACTTTGGCGCCATAGTGAGACACTTGTTGAGGCGGGCCTATAGAGGCCCGCCTCAACAAGTGGCTTTTAGAGGCGTATATTGCCCGCCTCAAAAAGGGTCCCCACTTGTTGCAACCCCCTCATTTGAAGCGAACGGTGTTTGCCTCAATAAGTGTCCAAAGGCCCGCCTCTATTAGGGTTTTTTCCACTAGTGAGTTCTTCATTGAACATTTGAAGATGTACCATCTTTCCAAAATTGGATAGTTCTTTTGGTTCTATGATGAGCTTATTACTAGGAATTTTATTGAAGTGATGTAATATAAATGGAAAAGAATAAAGAAAAAACCCACAGCTGCTCCAATAATATATTGGTGCATTTGGAGATGGTGTGATATGAACATGTGAAAGAGCAAACTTCAGGATCTTGATTATGAACTAAGAGGAGATCCTGCCCCTTTTTTTATGGAAATTTTGTACTTGTGTAGTTTGTTCATCTGCCTTGACCGTCTTATGATGTATGATATGGCCTAAATTTCTGCAGAAGCTACACCAAAGGCTATTATACGGACTATGGGCGTCAAGGGATTGACTATTTTCCATTTGAAAAGTCACCTCCAGGTTCCTTTTTCATGGTTGAGCGCTTAATTAATTTTAACATATGAAATAGAGATATTGTCTCTCTGCACATCACCAAGCTAAAAAAAAAGTCTACTGAAAAATACTTGTGTGTAATTGATTTTGTTGTGTTGGATTACAGAAGTACAGACTAGCTAAGCAATCTGGAAAAGATATGAGTGAAGCTTCAAAAGATGGTGCGTTTTACAAAAAAACGTTACTTGGCAAGTTGATTATACTTTAGCTCATTATATAGTATTTATAATGATATATCAAAATTTCTACTTAACATATTTGGCAGTATGATGTAATGTAGCAAAATTGGCTTGTGAATTTCAATAGAAAATTTCTTAAATCAGCTTCAGTTGCATTTTGCATAGCATACAGTGATTGCTTAGTACAGAGCTGATTAAATGTTGGCATGGTTCCATTTACTCCTACATGTGTAGGCCTTAGGTTACATAAAAGTTATGCATTTCAATGCACCTTATCAAGCTTAAAAAATAGATCATTGCCTTGATCTACTTTTGCTAGATGTAATTAGATTGTTGTTTACAAATAGCGTTATCTGTTTTCAATGGGGGGCCGTGCCCCGACTGGTCCCTACGTAGGTCCGCCCCTGCGTGTATTGTTAATATAATCTCCTCATGCAGATCTGCTTTTTTCAGTATTTGGCCAATTTTTATTTCATATGTTTATCAGTCTAGTAGTCTATGCATCTTTGTCGCAATTTCTGTTACACTGCATATCAATTTTACACTTTATTGGCTCCTATTGCCTCATAAAAATAAGAGAAATATTTTAAAAATGCTTAACTCGTTATAAACCAAGAGAAAGAGAGAGTTTGAGGGAAGAGAAGGGGAGAATAAGAGAGTAAACTTGTGTATTATTAGACCTCCAATGAGGATATATATAGGGTTTACAATGCTTGGCCCATAAGCCAACTTTAGGATTTATACGAGATTTATCTTATGTACATCCAAATACATAATATTATAACACTTCCCTTGGATGTACATCACTAACTGCCTCGTTAAAAACTTTGTCTGGAAAAATCCAATGGGATAAAAACCAAGACTAAGGGAAAAAGAGTACAATTGTAATTCCCCCCCCCCCCCCCCCCCCCGTCAATTAACATTGCTTGACTGAATCTGTTGAACTGGTCCTCCTTTCGACTCAAAGCTCATGAGTGTAGATAGATATCGTCAATATGTAAGTGATTGAGTATGGAGTGATGCATGACCTTCATATATCTCCATTTCCGCATAAATCTCGGTCCTTCAAGAACTTGCATGTACATACATGTATCAAAAATATAAATACAAACCAATACAGATAACTATTTCCAAATTAATGATTTACATATGTAACTGGTCTAAAACATATCACTTTTAATATACAAAATTTAACTTTTCTTGAATTGCCTTTCTCAGCTCTACCAATCATTATTGTCGATGTATTTCCATTGATCAAGAATCATTAACCTTCTCATATGTCACTTCTGGTGCAAGTACTTATTCAAACAACATCGTCAAGGACAAGAGCATTTCAAGTCCTTCCGAAATGGATTGTAACAAACATTTCGTACTTGTCCTTTAAAGTCCTTGCTTACAATGCGTAATCTGAGATAAGATTTTCTTGAAGAACTTATCTCAAGAAACGCCACTTGTCAACAATTGACAGCTTGTTAAGATGCAATATATCATTCCTCTTCAGGAAAATTGAGCTTTAGATATAATCTAATAGTCTCCCACGCTTCTAGTGTAATTAAGACTCCCTTGTAGTGGATTGGTCTAGAGTTACTACAAGAACCTCCAAATGAGTTAGGCATTTCAGTTGGTATATATGACTCCGTCACTTTCTTGGCTTTTAGTAAATGCAATTAATATCATCCTAGCTATATCATTATGTATACGATCCGTTGAACTTCTGGTTCATGTTTGTTTAACCAAGGATATAAAATTATCGAGAATTTGCATTCCTTGCAATCTCTCATACATATTAGTCTCATTGTCCGCTCCCCCTAAAGTTGGGATTTTATCTCTTCAAAATGATAATCTTGACACCGAGCGGTCACCCAATATAAGCTCTAGGTATTCAATAGCCCTCGTAGAATCCCAACTTTCCTTGTGGCATTAATTTAGTTCATTTAGGGTGAGAATGGGACGTACACCGCATATCTATATACTTTCGGTTCTCTTCTGGGGATAAGTTTCAATTAGGGGAATATATCATGGTCAGTCAAGGCCAAACTTAATTCTCGACATTCAATTTTTTTATGACCCCTTATGGTCAAAGATTCTTCTAGATCGTTTCATGTATTAACTTTAACTCAGCTATGATTGATGACCATATAAATAACGACTGTACCATGTCGTCCTATTAAATAGTGTGAGCTATCCGATGCTCGACCGTTATACTACTTTATTGATTTATTTCTCTCACTTTATGTTTCGTGTGACCAATGTGTTGAGGCATCTATCAACATCATAAAATATATGAACAATTAACATTAGTCCATATGATGGTGGTATTAGTTCTCATATGTATTCTTGAATATGTCAAGAAACATGGAGACTATGCTTTTATTCTTTACATAATCGACATTGTTACCAAGAAAACATGTCGTGTATTTACGATCACTCTAAGACAAAGACTCCATGTCCTAGGACCTTTAACAGGTGTTTGAGTGAATTTATAATGATCTTGCACATCATTACTTCACTTAGGTGATCGAATTTATTTATTTTTTGCCACAAAGAAATATTCTTTTGCCATCAACTAACTTCTGGTTAGAAATATTATATGATTCAATGGATTGTCATATATACCTTGTGTGCGAAGTTTTCTATGAACTTTTAGATAAATATTCGATATTTTTCTTCATTCATGAATTCTACATGATAACCAATTTGTCGAATATCTTTTCAAATGATCAACAAGTTTGTCCTGAACTTGTAAACATAGAGTGTTACTCATTTAATATATTGTTCTTTCTAATAACAAGATATACCTATTCTGGAGTCATGAATGAGACGCTCTTTCTAAACCTTATATTTCACACTTGGTTTTTGCCATTTTGCAGGATAAAGAAACTTCTTGTTTATCAAAATGGTATAAATAATAATGGCATTATCGACAATAGTTCCCACCATTGAAATTTTCATATGGATGATCCTTTAATATCTGGGATATCATCAACTCAAAATTAGATAAATCATTACCTTGATTTCTAACTTTCGAATAAAAAGATGCCTTAAAATATGTTACTACTACCATAGTAAAAAATTGACATATGATCATGAAACTCTTCAGGAGTATATAGTGATTTCTAAATTGTCAAAATATTGAATCTTAATAATCTCATAGAGTTGATGATGTTATGATATAATCATTAGTTTAGCACAATTTCATAGGTTTTCCAAGTGCTAATTCTTATCCCAAATTCGTTTAACGAAATGAATTTTAACACTTAAACCATGTGTAAAAATTTGGCGTTGCAATCATAGCAACTATTCCAAAATAAATTAACGACGTAAAACACTATTAAAAGAAGATAAATTGATCATTCTTTCATTTCGAGGAATCATGTCACTTCAGGGACAATTTAATTTTATGTGTACATTCACTCCCAAAGGATGAAATTATTATTTGACTATAAATACATAAAATATGCAAAAGTAAACATAATTAATGAAACAAAAAAAAAACACAAACAAGAATTTAAACACCAAATTTATTGACCCTTTTATAACCTACTACAAGAGGTTATTTCTAATATATCCTTATATTATCTGCTTCAGGAGATGATATTTTCTATAGTTACTCACTACAAGGAGTAATGTGATTTATTGTTTCGTCTACTTCGGGAGATTGAGCTTATCACTACGAGGATGATTTTGGATTTGTCTATACCTTGACAAATATATTATGTGTGCATCCACTTCAGGGGATGTCAATTATCAAATTAATATAATAACTATATAAAAGAACACATAAATTATAATCATTAATGAAATAAACAAATTAGTATATGACAAGAATAAGTTAATTTGAGTCTTTTATTTCTATCCACTTTCAGGAATAATATATGTCACTATAGGGACGTCATTTGACTCATAATGTATATCCCCTTCAAGAGATAAAGTAGGTTTACAAACTAATATCACTTCAAGGATTTTGAAAATTATCACTTTAGGGATAAGGATTGAAAATTATCACTTCAGTGATTGAAACTTTTCACTTCAGGGAATTATCACGTACTTCAGGAATAGAAAATTATCACTTCACAACTATCACTTGAGGGATTGAAAATTCTCACTTCAGGGATAGAAAATTATCACTTCACAACTATCACTTCGGGGATTGAAAATTATCACTTCACAACTATCACTTCGGGGATTGAAAATTCTCACTTCAGGGATTGAAAAGTATCGCTTCAAGGATTGGGACTGAAAACTATCGCTTCAGGGACTGAAAACCATCGCTTCAGGGACTAAAAACCATCGCTTCAGGGACTGAATATCATCGCTTCAGGGACTGAATACCATCGCTTCAGGGACTAAAAACCATCGCTTTCGGGACTGAAAACTATCGCTTCAGGGATTAAAAACCATCGCTTCATGGACTGAAAACCATCGCTTCAGGGACTAAATACTATCGCTTCAGGGACTGGAAATTATTACTTCAGAACGTTTCAGGGATTGAAAACTATCGCTTCAAGAATTGAAAACTATGTCGTTTCAGGGACTAAAAGTTGTCGCTATATAATTTTAAAAAATAATGTATCGATCTCATTAATAATATTATCATAGATCTATCACCTTTAGGAAGACCATATTCTTTTGTAAGATGTACCATATATATATATATGCCTTGAATAAATCAATACCATAATCAAGATAATTATCTTCCGTAGATATAAGATAGTATATCATTTTTGGGAAGAGATTCTCATATTGTATCCATGCTCTTCAGGAGATAATTAGTATCTTTATATTCTCTTCGGGAGATAGTTTTCTCTCTTTGGAGATTAACAAAAAAAAAGGATTATGTTACTAAAGAATATATAAAATAGCAAAAATATAGTAACAAACAAAATAAACAATTGTTTCATGCTAACTGCACGAAAGTCTAACTCTTGATTTCAAATTCAGTACCTTCAAAAGAAAAAAAAATTAGTACCAACAATATATATCAGAAACTAAAGGTGAAATCATATATATAATCCGCCAGAGGGATACCAAAGATATAAGAACAAAGAGCATACATACAAAATAACTAAACTAGAACTAGCATATATAAGACGAGGGCCGTTCGGATGGAATTGCTTCTTAAGATAAACACTACAAAACAATTACAATCGTAGGATGGAGCCAATAGACGGCCCAGATTGAAATAGAAGTAAAAAGAGAAAAAAAGGCAAGCGAGTGAGTCATGTTAGACGCGGTGGCATTTCTGTAATTAAATTTAAAAATAACACGCTATTACACGTTTGCCCCTAGTCTCTAAAACCCCAAAAACGAATCAACGCCTTCGGCTTCGTGGAGCTCTTCGCCGCCATGGCTCTCCTCACCTGGCTCTCAGCTCGCGCGCCGCTCGCCGTCAAGGCCTCCGCCGACTATCCGTCACCGTCGCCAACCCTGTCTTCGTTTTCTTCCTCGGAAACGCGATTGTCGTCGCTCTCTTCGCCAAGTCCGACCACATCACTCGCTCCAACATCGCGGCGGAGTTGCAGGCCTCGCCGGAGAAGGCGATCGTGTTTCAGGACAAGAAAGTCATATGCGAGGAGGTAGCAAAGCTCAAGGCGCCGGAAGAAGATGCGACTGAGAATCGAAATCCTAGGGTTTCTGATTCCGAGCCCCGCCTCATCGACGAGCCCCCTTTCGAGTCTGAGGAAGAAATCGGCAGCGCCTACGAGGAGCTTTATGGACCGGCTTACAGTGGCGAGAGTTATATGGGAAAAGACGTGTATGTGATGGACTCTAAGGTCAAGAAGAGTAGCGGATTCAGAACGAGGAAGGAGAAGACTCGTGATGGCTTCGATGAGCGCGTTATCCAGTTTTGCAAACCCTTGTCGAAATTTACCTAATTGATTGTACTAGTTCTGTTTTCTTCGTGATAAATTGATCAAATTGGATTGTTTTTTGGAGGAATTGGCAATGAAATTCGGTGTGTTGTTATGCTTAACATTCTGAATGAGTAGCTTTTGGGATTGCAATTTTGCAAGAATTGAGCGTGGAGGTCTGAAATTTAGGTGTTTGGAAGTCGAAATTTGAAATTTCTACTATGTGGCGCCTGAATAAATTGGGAATTCTTTCAGTAACATAACTGGTCTTCAATCATATTGATTGTCCTTTTAGAAAGACTGTCTTTATATTCAGAAGTGCTTTCTGTAGATACCTAGTTTCGGGGCAATTGGAATTGGTGATAAGCTGAAAGGTTTAATATGGGTTTCAGGTGAGGAGGGTAACGAAAGTGGTGAAAGGAGGGAAGCAAATGCGGTTCAGGGCAATCGTGGTGGTTGGTGACAAGAAGGGCCAAGTCGATGTTGGACATGGCAAGGCTAAGGAGGTTATTGAAGCTGTTCAGAAGGCAGCAACTGATGCTCGTCGTAAGACAGTCTTTTGGTGACAAGAAGGGCCAAGTCGGTGTTGGACATGTCCAGGCTAAGGATTCTTCCTGCAGTTGAACTAAAGTATAAGACAGTCTTTTGATGAACTAAAATGAGCTGTTGAATTGGTAAAAAAAATGTAGGTTCAGTTGGTCTAGGATTCCTGCAGTTCTGCAATCTGAACAACTTCATAACAAAGTTCATATTAGGCTTCTCATGCTTCATGGGAATCTCAGTGCCTGAATACTTCAGAGAATACTTGATCAAGTCAGATTCTAGCCCTCTACACACTCCTGCCAAATGGGTAAGAAAAATTGTATCATGAAAACCCCAAAAATAACATTTTGTTGATTTTTGATACACACAATTATGTTGCGTGTATTGACGGAGTTTTGGCATGATTTTAGTGGTGTTTTAGGATGCTCTAGTGATGATTTGGAGACTTGGCAAGGAGGCGCGGAAGTTACGTTTTTGGAGCTTTTGGAGCTGAGGAGCGAAGTATGAAGAAGCAGAATTACGGCGACCGCCGCATAACAACGGCGACCGCCGTTAATTCCCCCTGGAGAACCTCAGCTACGACATTGAAACGGCGACCGCCATGTAATTACAGCGACCGCCGCAATTACGGCGATCGCCGTGGGAAAAGCAGCGGCCGCCGCCGCTGTTGGACGAAGCGCCGAGCCAATTTTCCTTTTCGGTTTTAGTTATTTTATTTTATTACGTTTTGTTTTTATTTTAAGTTATTTTCAGATTAAATTCCCTTTGGTATTTAAGGGTTGAGAAGACTTGTTCTTTTCGGAGCTCGGAACCCTAGTTTTATTTCTTAGGTATTTCCCTTGCTATGAAGAACTAAGCCTCTCTTGCTTAGTCAGACATTGAAGCTCTTCGTTTGATTCAGTTGTAAGTTTCTTACTTTTAATCTATTGCTTTGGCTTTTATCTTTTCTCTTGCTTGAATCTTATGATTGATATTGGTAAATTCTAGTCTGATCAACTAGGGTTTGTTGGTATTTATCTATTGCTAGGTCTAGATTGTTACTGGTTGAGCATATCTATTCCTTAGTAGCAACTGTATCGTGTTAGTAACTGGTTGTGCTAATCTTATGCAGAAGAGAATTGATTTGCATCTTAGGGTAAAAACTGGTTGTTTTATTCTAGGTTGTATCCAACTATATTCCTATCCATAAAGCTGCTGTTAAATTGAATCTTGATAGTTTCAGGGTTGTTTAATTAGTTAGTTCTAATAGTATCTGGTTGTGCTATTAGATACTTTTGAAAAGGAATTGGAATTGCCATTGCATGCGATTTTGAGTGGTTTCTATGATCAACTTGTCATTCGATTAGTGGATATTGTTTGACTAAGTGCCTTCCCCATACTTGATTTCAGCACTTTAATTGCTTACTTACTTTTGCATGCTTGGTTACTCTACAAACAAACAAAATCCCCCCTTTGGTTACTTCAATTGACATACACTTTACATACTGCGATAGATTGTGTTTCCCTGTGGATCGACCCTTACTTGCCTAAGACTGCGTTTTAGGTTCTGTTTGGATTTCTTGCATAGTAGGAATTAGAACGACAAAATTCCTGTTATCAAATTGGCGCCGTTGCCGGGGAATATACAATTCTATCTTGTGTGTGTGATTTGTGTGCCAATTTTGGTGTGAACCTCTCTTATGGTTCACACCACCCGTGTTACTAATACTCCACTTCTTGATTTTGATCCAGAGATCGAAAGGACTTTTCACCAGGCTATCAGGGCTGCGCGTGCATTACTGCAGGATACTGATACGATGGCTGATCAACGTGTTACTCTTGAGTCCTTGACGGCTCCCAACTTAGACCAACCAACTCGTGCTGTGGAATTTCCCGCTCTTGGTACAGGAGTAAAATTTGAGCTTAAGACAGGAGTAGTTCACTTACTCCCGAAATTCAGCGGAACTCCCCTTAAAGACCCTATTCAACATTTGGATGAGTTCGTTGAGGTCTGCACCAGTATGAGGCCATCTGAGATCACTGAAGATCAGATGAAGCTTAGAGTTTTCTCCTTCTCACTGAAGGACTCTGCGAAAGACTGGTACCATACTTTGGCCCCAGGAAGCATCACCACCTGGACTGCCCTGAAGAAAGTTTTCCTAGACAAGTACTTCCCAGCAATCAAATCTAATCAGCTGAAGAAGAAGATATGCAATATTGAGCAGCAGTCTAATGAGTCCCTCTATGAGTATTATGAGCGCTTCAAGAAGCTAGTGAAGAGCTGCCCCTACCATGGGTATGAAAAGCATGATCTTATTCTTTATCTGCATGGAGGACTCCGTGAAGATGACCGTCGGATGGTGAATTCCTCTTGTGGCGGTAATATTCTGAAAAGGACCTATGAAGAGGCCCTGGAGATATTTGCCACTCTAGCTGATGATGCGAGACAATATAGTGGGAGAGGCTCTCAAAGCTTGGTTGCTGCAAGCGCTCAGTCTAAGTATGATCAAGCTGATTTTGATTTGCTGCGAGAGGAGGTGAGGCGTCTGAAGCTGAAGGGTACGCCTCAACAGGTTAAGGCCTGCGAGATCTGTCATGACGACCTACACCCTACTGATGCATGTCCTACTATGCAAGAGGAGGTGAATGCAGTAGGAGGATATCAGCAGCGGCCCAGGAATGATCCCTATTCTAGTACATACAATCCTGGCTGGAAGAACCATCCCAACTTCAGATGGAGAGACCCGGAATAGGATCAAGGTCAAACGCAACAACAGGGTAACCCACAACAGTCTAGACAACCCTATGTACCAAGACCCCAAGGGCAGAGCTCGAATCCTTCATCATCCATGGAGGACATGATGAAAACATTGACTGCGAATGTTGTCCAAATGAGCAAGAATCAAAAGGAATTCCAGGAGCATACACAGTCCAGCATCCAGAATCTGGAAAGACAGTTTGGTCAGATTTCTCAAGTGGTGAATAAACTGGATGCCAGGGATTCCGGTAAACTCCCGTCTCAAACTGAGGTGAACCCAAACATTCGAAATGTCAGTGCTGTGACTTTGAGAAGTGGGAAGAAGCTTGGGGAAAATAATTCTGAGATTAACGAGGAAGAAACTGAGGATTTGGCCAAGAACAGTGACGGCGACCGCCGTGACGACTACGGTGCCCGCCGTCAGGAGGAGTCTGCTCTCGACTTTTGTGATGAAAACAACGGCGACCGCCGTATCAATTGCGGCGGCCGCCGTGACGGTGTTCCAATTTCCGAAGTTTCTGATGATGTTCACGGCGACCGCCGCGAAACTTACGGCGCCCGCCGCGAAACTGAAGTAGCTCTCGACTTATCCGAAGAAAATCACGGCGACCGCCGTGACAATTGCGGCGCCCGCCGTTCATCTGGAGTCGAAGTTGAGGCTGAAAAGAAGTCTGACTCTCCGATTTTTCCTGAGTGGAAGCCGGTTGCGCCCTTCCCATCTGCTCTGAAGCGCACCAAGCCACTTGCGTAGGACAAGGACATGTTCGAGATGTTCAGGAACGTCGAGGTCAACATACCTCTTCTCAATCTGATCAAGTCCGTCCCCCGTTATGCCAAATTCTTGAAGCAGATGTGCACCACAAAAAGGAACCAAGACAGGAATAGCAAGAAGAAGGTAAAGGTAAGCGAACATGTCTCTGCTGTGTTTCAAAAACGCTTACCCAAAAAGTGTGGTGACCCAGGTATGTTTACTATCCCTATCACCATTGGAGGAACCAAGTTTAATAAGGCTATGCTGGATTTGGGTGCTTCTATCAATGTTTTACCTTCCTCTCTCTGTGAATCCTTGCGATTAGGACCTTTGCATGCAACTAATATTTCCATTCAATTGGCTGATAGGTCTAGTGTGCGTCCTATAGGGATTGTGGAGGATGTCTTGGTTATGGTTGGTGATCTTACGTTCCCTGCTGATTTCTATGTGCTCAATATGGAACATGACAAGCATGCAACCCCTATTCTGTTAGGGAGACCTTTCCTCAAAACTGCTAATACTAAGATCAATGTGAGCACAGGTTCTTTAACTATGGAGTTTGATGGCCAGGCTATTAATTATAACATATATGAAGCCATGAAATATCCTGCTGATGATCACTCTTTGTGTGCTATTGATGTGCTTGAGCCTGTAGTACAAGATGTCTTTGATGATGACCAATTAGATTCTATGCAATCCATGATTGTTGATTCTAGTTTAGATTTTACTCTATCTGCTAACGTGCAGGAAGTTGTCAATGAGTTGGATGCTTACTATAAGCGTCCTACTGAGCTACCAGGTAAAGCACCTCTGCCACTAACCCTGCCTGGCGAGAAACGTTTACCCTCTATTGTGCAGGCACCAGTGATTGAGTTGAAGCAACTTCCCGAGCACCTCAAGTATGTCTTTCTTGGAGACGAGGAGACCCTGCCAGTGATCATCTCTAACAAGCTCACCAAGGAACAAGAAGACAAGTTGGTGGTGGTTCTCAAGGAACACAAGACGGCAATTGGTTGGACCATTGCTGACATCAAGGGAATCAGCCCCACCACATGCATGCACCGAATTCTGCTGGAAGGCGAAGAGAAGCCTTCGCGACAACCCCAGAGGCGTCTGAATCCACCTATGATGGATGTTGTCAAGAAGGAAGTTCTGAAGCTTCTGTAGGCAGGTATGATCTTTCCTATTTCTGACAGTAAGTGGGTTAGTCCTACGCAGGTCGTCCCAAAGAAAGGAGGGATCACAGTTGTGGAAAACCAACATGGAGAGTTAGTGCCTACACGACTGCAGACAGGCTACAGGGTGTGCATTGATTACCGCAAGCTGAACGCGGTGACCAGGAAGGACCACTTCCCTCTACCATTCATTGACCAGATGCTCGAGAGACTGTCAGGTCGTGCATTCTACTGCTTCCTGGATGGATACTCAGGCTATTTCCAGATAGCCATTGCACCTGAAGACCAAGCGAAGACGACATTCACTTGTCCCTTTGGCACTTTTGCCTATCGCAGGATGCCATTTGGATTGTGCAATGCTCCAGGTACCTTCCAGCGGTGTATGGTAAGCATATTTTCTGAGTACATTGAGAACTTCATAGAGGTATTCATGGATGATTTTACTGTTTATGGAGATGACTTTGATGCATGCTTGCACCATCTATCACTTGTGCTTGCAAGGTGTGTTGACACCAATTTAGTGTTGAATTCTGAGAAGTGTCACTTTATGGTTGAGCAGGGCATTGTTTTGGGTCATATTGTGTCATCTAGGGGTATTGAGGTCGATAAGGCAAAGATTGAAGTAATTCAGTCTTTGCCCTATCCTACTAATGTTCGCGAAGTTCGTTCTTTTCTGGGCCACGCAGGTTTCTATCGCAGGTTCATTAAAGATTTTTCCAAGATCTCATCACCTCTATGTGACCTGCTGAAGAAGGAGATTGGATTTGAGTTTACAGCTGAGTGTCGGGCAGCCTTTGATGAACTGAAGGCTCGCCTGACAAGTGCCCCAATCATCCAGGCGCCTGACTGGTCTAAGCCCTTTGAGATCATGTGCGACGCCAGTGACTATGCTGTGGGGGCTGTGATGGGCCAAAAAGATGGAAGAGCATCCCATGTGATCCAGTATGCATCTATGACGCTAAATGGTGCGCAGAGGAACTACTCCACCACAGAGAAGGAGATGCTGGCAGTAGTGTTTGCCCTTGAGAAGTTCAGGCAGTACCTGCTTGGTACAAAGGTCTTTGTCTACTCCGACCATGCTGCTCTGCGCTACCTCATGACGAAGAAGGAAGCCAAGCCAAGGCTGATCCGGTGGATCCTATTACTCAGCGAATTTGATGTGGAGATCAAGGACAAGAAGGGTGCTGAGAATCTTGTTGCTGACCACCTCAGCCGAATTGTCCAGGAAGATAACACCCCACAACCCCAGATTCAGACGAGATTCCCTGATGAGTCTCTATTCCGGCTCACTACTGTAGAGCCTTGGTATGCTGATTTGGTGAATTTTCTCACCACGGGTGACTGTCCTCCACCCTTCAACAAGGCTCAGAGGGACAGGCTGCGTAGTTCAGCCAGATTTTTTGTCTGGGACGACCCCTACCTATGGAAACATTGTTCTGACCAGGTAATTCGTAGGTGTATCCCAGAAAATGAGGTAAATTCTCTCCTTACTTTTTGTCATTCTGAGGCCTGTGGTGGACACTTTGGGGTACAACGAACCGCAAGAAAGGTACTTGAAGCAGGATTTTGGTGGCCTTCCATCTTCAAGGATGCGCATAACCACTGCAAATCCTGTGACAAGTGTCAACGAGTTGGAAATATATCTCAGAGGGATGAGATGCCACAAACAGGGTTGATTTTCTGTGAAATCTTCGATGTTTGGGGTATTGACTTCATGGGACCGTTTCCATCCTCTTGCGGTAACATATATATTTTGCTTGCGGTGGACTACGTTTCCAAGTGGGTGGAAGCGAAGGCCACCAGGACTGATGATGCTAAAGTTGTTGCAGAATTCTTGAAGTCCCACATATTTACCAGGTTTGGAGTGCCAAAGGCTCTCATCAGTGATAGAGGAACTCACTTCTGCAACAGGACAATTACTGCGTTGTTAAAGAAATATCATGTCACGCAGCGAGTTTCTACCGCCTATCACCCTCAAACGAATGGGCAAGCTGAAGTGTCCAACCGGGAGATAAAGTCCATCTTGGAGAAGACGGTGTCTCCTAATAGAAAAGACTGGAGTTTGAGGCTTGATGACGCACTCTGGGCATACAGGACAGCTTACAAAACACCAATTGGTATGTCACCCTTTCGGTTGGTGTTTGGTAAGGCTTGTCACCTTCCAGTGGAGCTAGAGCACAAGGCATATTGGGCTGTAAAGAATTGCAGCTTGCAGATGGATGAGGCTGGAGTGCTTAGAAAGCTCCAACTACAAGAGCTGGAGGAGGCCAGGATCGAGGCTTATGACAATGCCATTCACTACAAGGAAAGGACTAAGGCCTGACATGACAAGATCATACTGAGGAAGGACTTCAAGGTTGGAGACAAAGTCCTCTTATTCCAGTCACGCCTTAGACTTTTCCCAGGCAAGCTGAGATCGCGCTGGGCAGGACCATATTATGTGACCAAAGTCTTCCCATATGGTGCCGTAGAGCTGTTTGACTCGACATCACAGACTTTGTTCAAGGTGAATGGGCAGAGGATAAAGAAATACCATGAAGGCTTCACCAAAGACACCATTGAGGAGGCGTTCCTGAAGGAACCCGAAGCTGAAACGTGATTGAACCTACACTGAGTCGAGCCACGACGTTAACTACGGCGCTTCTCGGGAGGCAACCCGATGATTAGGTAATTTATTTTCCTTTCCCTTAGTCAATTCTAGTTATTTCCCTTTTGTTTCTGTATTTCTGTGTCGAACTCACCTGCAGAAACGTGAAAAATCGAAGAAGGTGTTCACGGCGACCGCCGCGTAACTTACGGCGACCGTCGTTAATTGCTCACCATGGAGGTTTCCTACGACTTCAAAACGGCGACCGCCGCAATTACGGCGACCGCCTCTCTCCACACGGCGCCCGCCGTTTCACCCCTCCTCGATCACGTTGTTTGCATCAAATGACGGCGACCGCCTCCCTCCACACGGCGCCCGCCGTTTCACCCCTCCTCGATCACGCTGTTTGCATCAAATGACGGCGACCGCCGTTTAATCACGGCGACCGCCGCCGTTTCAGGTTCGATTCTTTTTTCCTTTTCTTTTAATTTTCGCAAAAAAAAAAAAGGGCCCCGAAAAAAAAAACCCTAAACGGAGCGCAAAAGACAGAAAATAAAAATGGACCCTGAGAAAACCTTAAACAGGGTGCAAAAGGCATAAAAAGAAATCCGTTAAAACCAAACGGGGGTAAAAGCAAAAAAAAAAAAAAAAAAAATTGCCCCCCCCCCCCCCTTCCCAGACCTATCATCTAACCTATCCCCTACCCTCTCCCTCACTTTCCCATTCCCCATTCCCCTCTCTCTCTCTCTCGCCACTCCCCCTCAACCCCAGATCCGGCGACCGCCGCGCCAGCTCGCCGCCAACTTCGCTCGCCGCTTGCCCGCCGCCAGCCAAGGTCGCCGTCGTCGCTCGCCGTTTCGGAAATCTGCAGAATCTGTGAAAATTGAAAACGGTGACCGCCGCATTCAACACAGCGACCGCCGTTTCGTCGAATCTGGTGATTTTATTTTTATTCCCTCCCTGTTCTGCTTTTTGCTGTTGCTAGTAGTTGGGATTATTGAGATGTCAGGATTTTTGAAACGCTCATTGTCTTCCCAGAAGAAATCAACGGGAGGTGAGCCCTCTCGAAAAAAATCATCGGGGGTTGAGGCCTCCCGTAACAAGGTTGAGGAGGCTCGTAGGAGGCTTTTGCAGGAGAGGGCTTTTCAGTCCACATTATTCTTTGATCCAGACACTCTGCGGGAGTTGCAAATATATGAGAGTACGCAGGAGCTTTTTGTCAATGGTGGGCTGGGTAGTTTCTTCCATTTTGCGGCGCCCACATTCCCCAGCTGGACTGTGGAGTTTCTGGCCAGCTTTGATAGTCATTGCGATGAGGAGAGGATCACATTTAGTTTGGGTGGTAGTAGACACTCTATGTCCTGGACGGACCTTGATCTAGCGCTTGGGATTACCAGGCCACCATCTTCTGCGCAGGCGTGGAACGCCGCCAATGGTTACTTCCCCTTTTGGTACCACTCCACAGGGTCCAATGTTTACAACCCGCAGGATGGGGAGTACAATTACAAGTGGTCGCATCCGGGCCTGCGGCTAGCACATAAAGTAGTGTGGATGGCCTTCCATGGCCAGTCCGAATTGAACAAGCTCCCATACGACGATTTGTATGCTGTATGGAGTATGACCCCCGAGTGCCCTCTGGTGTGGGATTGGCGCACCCATTTTATTGCTGCGTGCAGAAAATTTCAGGATAACAAGGGGCAGAAGATCGTCATTGGGGGCATGATCACTTTGATAGGCCGCCACCTGGGTCTCGAGCAACCCGACCCTTCCCAGCAACTCTCTCCTGCTTTTACATATGATTGGAAGCAGCTCAGGACTTCCACTGTGATATCCGGGACCGGGTCTAACCCGAAGTTCTGGCTGTATGGCACGCGGGGTATCTACAAAATCCCCATCCCTTTTCCGTTTGAGGTGGCCTGTGGCCCGCGCTACAGAGACTTTGATGTGAGCAGTTACCGGGTGGGAGCCCCTGGGGTGCGTCCCGTGCCAGCTGGAAGTGTTGCTCAGGATGATGATGACAGTGAGGATGAGGACGATGATGCCAATGACGATGAGGACACTGCTATGCCTGCGGTACAGGCTACCGCTGCTGCTGGACCGTCTCAGGATTACCAGAGACAGACTTGGGAAATGGTCCAGGGGATTGACTCTCGCCAGCAGTCTATGCAGTCGGACTTTGCTGCCTACCACCAGGAGTTCATTGACTTCCGCCAGGAGTCCAGGGATCACTACGCGACGCAGGCCCAGGACATTCAAGCCCTAGAGGAACAGATGAGGCAGTGGAACCTTTTCATGGGTTCCCAATATCCCGATTTCCCACCACCGCCGCAGTAGTAGGTACATTCTTCACTTCTCCTCTGTTATTATGTCTGATATCATTGAGGACAATGCTTATTTTAAGTGTGGGGGAGTGAATTATGTATTTATTATTGCTAGTATATTTATCAAAAAAAAAAAATCATGGGATGGGCTGAAAACCCGAAAGGGCAGTCCAGGTAAAAAGCAGGTAATCCGATAGGCACTAGGCCTGGGCAAAAGTGGATTCAGAGTGATGTGAGGCGGTGAGTCCATCTATGATAAAATGAAATGAGTGGCTAGGATGAAAACCCGAAAGGGCTCCTAGGCAAAATGAGTGAAAAGAAAAGGAGTATTTTCTAGGATCTCATTTTACCGGCGGGGCGACATAAGATGAAGAGACAAAGAAGGATTGTCGGGTAGGCCATTGAGGGAGACATAAGGAGTCATAGATGGAGGTTAGGACTAGTGGTTACTTTCATTTTTGGATGATCGGGATAAGCTTGGGGAAAGTATTCTGCTTGCCCTTAAGCTTGGATGTGTATTGAGTTGGCTGCTGTGGTTGAGGTTGTGGATATTGCATATGTTTGTGTTGATGTTGTGCTGATTATGATGCTGGTGTTGAGGGTGTAGTTGTGTTGTGATTGGTTGGTTGAAGGATGTTGAGCTTTCATGTACATGCTGTTACTCTTGGTTGTGGGCTTTCCTTGCATGTTGATTATCTAGGTGCTTATTGGTGATGGGTGGTAGTTCTCTATCCACTCGAGACGAGTAGAGATTCAAGTGTGGGGGAGTTTGATACACACAATTATGTTGCGTGTATTGACGGAGTTTTGGCATGATTTTAGTGGTGTTTTAGGATGCTCTAGTGATGATTTGGAGACTTGGCAAGGAGGCGCGAAAGTTACGTTTTTGGAGCTTTTGGAGCTGAGGAGCGAAGTATGAAGAAGCAGAATTACGGCGACCGCCGCATAACAACGACGACCGCCGTTAATTCCCCCTGGAGAACCTCAGCTACGACATCGAAACGGCGACCGCCGTGTAATTGCAGCGACCGCCGCAATTACGGCGATCGCCGTGGGAAAAGCAGCGGCCGCCGCCGCTGTTGGACGAAGCGCCGAGCCGATTTTCCTTTTCGGATTTAGTTATTTTATTTTATTACGTTTTGTTTTTATTTTAAGTTATTTTCAGATTAAATTCCCTTTGGTATTTAAGGGTTGAGAAGACTTGTTCTTTTCGGAGCTCGGAACCCTAGTTTTATTTCTTAGGTATTTCCCTTGCTATGAAGAACTAAGCCTCTCTTGCTTAGTCAGACATTGAAGCTCTTCGTTTGATTCAGTTGTAAGTTTCTTACTTTTAATCTATTGCTTTGGCTTTTATCTTTTCTCTTGCTTGAATCTTATGATTGATATTGGTAAATTCTAGTCTGATCAACTAGGGTTTGTTGGTATTTATCTATTGCTAGGTCTAGATTGTTACTGGTTGAGCATATCTATTCCTTAGTAGCAACTGCATCGTGTTAGTAACTGGTTGTGCTAATCTTATGCAGAAGAGAATTGATTTGCATCTTAGGGTAAAAACTGGTTGTTTTATTCTAGGTTGTATCCAACTATATTCATATCCATAAAGCTGCTGTTAAATTGAATCTTGATAGTTTCAGGGTTGTTTAATTAGTTAGTTCTAATAGTATCTGGTTGTGCTATTAGATACTTTTGAAAAGGAATTGGAATTGTCATTGCATGCGATTTTGAGTGGTTTCTATGATCAACTTGTCATTCGATTAGTGGATATTGTTTGACTAAGTGCCTTCCCCATACTTGATTTCAGCACTTTAATTGCTTACTTACTTTTGCATGCTTGGTTACTCTACAAACAAACAAAATCCCCCCTTTGGTTACTTCAATTGACATACACTTTACATACTGCGATAGATTGTGTTTCCCTGTGGATCGACCCTTACTTGTCTAAGACTGCGTTTTAGGTTCTGTTTGGATTTCTTGCATAGTAGGAATTAGAACGACAAAATTCCTGTTATCAATTTTTTGGTCTAAAGTTTGAAACTTTAATTTCTCAGTTCAACGCCACGGTGACAGTGGTGTTTGTGTTGTCTGCCATGGTGGCGAGGCTGGTGGGTGTGGTGCTGGACAACGCGGTGGAAAGCGGGAAACCGGGGATGAGGAAGGACAATGGTGCACAGTGGTGGGAGAGGTTCATATTGTTTGGCAAGGATATTAGGAATGCTGAGTTCTATTCTCTTCCTTGTAAACTTGACAATTACTTCCCTCCTTTGTGAATTGGGTGTCCTCCAAATTCAATGTTTGTTGTTGTTGTTGTTGTTGTTGTTGTTGTGTAGCTTGCATTCTGTTTGTGTTTGTATTGTGCAGTTCTAGTATCCATGATTCCATATGTAAGATAATGTTGGTAATCCGTATGTAAGATAATGTTGGTAATCCGTATGTAAGATAATGTTGGTAATCTATAAATGGCACGCTGAAATGAACGATCTATCGACATACTGTTGATTGTTGTGATGAAGGATTCGAGTGATTGAAATGTAGGCAGTCTAGTGTCAATGATTGTATTTCTGACAGATTTTGGTATTAAAACTTCCCAGGCTGTGAGAATTTTAGACTACTTCTGATCAATGGTAGTTTTAGTCTACAAGAGAAGTTTAAGCTGATAATCTTGCAGGTTCATGAGTTTTTCCTTGCAGGTTCATGCATTTGAACTTGTAGGTAAATGAGTTTTAACTTGTAGGTTCATGAGTTATGGCGTATAGGTTCATTAGTTTTATTTTACAAGTTTATGAGATTTTTCTAAGGTTCATGAGTTTTATCTAGCAGGTTCATGAGTTTTGTCTTACAGTTTCATTAGTTTTGTTTTATAGGTTCATGAGTTTTTTCTTGAACCTACAAGTGTAAACTCATGAACCTGCAAGTGTAAACTCATGAACATGCAATATAAAATTCACGAACCTGATAAACTCATAAACTTACAAGATAAAATTCATAAACATGCAAAAAAAATTAATGAACCTACAAGTGTAAACTCATGAACCTGCAATATAAAATTCATAAACCTGATAAACTCGTAAACTTACAAGATAAAATTCATGAACATGCAAAAAAAATTAATGAACCTACAAGTGTAAACTCATGAACCTGCAAGTGTAAACTCATGAACCTGCAATATAAAATTCATGAACCTGATAAACTCGTAAACTTACAAGATGAAATTCATGAACATGCAAAAAAAATTAATGAACCTACAAGAAAAAACTCTTGAACCTACAAGTGTAAACGCATGAACCTGCAAGTATAAACTCATGAACCTGCAATATAAAATTCATGAACCTGATAAACTCATAAACTTACAAGATAAAATTCATGAACATGCAAAAAAAATTAATGAACCTACAAGTGTAAACTCATGAACCTGCAAGTGTAAACTCATGAACCTGCAATATAAAATTCATGAACCTGATAAACTCGTAAACTTACAAGATAAAATTCATGAACATGCAAAAAAAATTAATGAATCTGCAAGAAAAAACTCTTGAACCTACAAGTATAAACGCATGAACCTGCAAGTGTAAACTCATGAACCTGCAAGTGTAAAATTCATGAACCTGATAAACTCATAAACTTACAAGATAAAATTCACGAACATGCAAAAAAAATTAATGAACCTACAAGTGTAAATTCATGAACCTGTAATATAAAATTCATGAACCTGATAAACTCGTAAACTTACAAGATAAAATGCATGAACATGCAAAAAAAAATTAATGAACCTACAAGTGTAAACTCATGAACCTGCAAGTGTAAACTCATGAACCTGCAAGTGTAAACTCATGAACCTGCAATATAAAATTCATGAACCTGATAAACTCGTAAACTTACAAGATGAAATTCATGAACATGCAAAAAAAAATTAATGAACCTGCAAGAAAAAACTCTTGAACCTACAAGTGTAAACGCATGAACCTGTAAGTGTAAACTCATGAACCTGCAATATAAAATTCATGAACCTGATAAACTCATAAACTTACAAGATAAAATTCATGAACATGCAAAAAAAATTAATGAACCTACAAGTGTAAACTCATGAACCTGCAAGTGTAAACTCATGAACCTGCAATATAAAATTCATGAACCTGATAAACTCGTAAACTTACAAGATAAAATTCATGAACATGCAAAAAAAATTAATGAACCTGCAAGAAAAAACTCTTGAACCTACAAGTGTAAACGCATGAACCTGCAAGTGTAAACTCATGAACCTGCAATATAAAATTCATGAACCTGATAAACTCATAAACTTACAAGATAAAATTCATGAACATGCAAAAAAAATTAATGAACCTGCAAGAAAAAAACTCTTGAACCTACAAGTGTAAACACATGAACCTGCAAGTGTAAACTCATGAACCTGCAATATAAAATTCATGAACCTGAAAGATATTGTTGAATTGCACATTTCTCGTGATGTTAATAACAAGTTCTATAAAAACTGATCAATGGCGACGAATCTTTTGGCATGGGCAAGCCTTTATCTTTGGAGGTTCATGCGTTTTCTGTTGCAAGTTGATGAATTTTATCTTATAGGTTCATGAGTTTGCACTCCAGGTTCATGACATTTCCCTTATAGGTTCATGAGTTTTTCTTATAGGTTCATCAGTGTTTTCTGTTAGGTTCATATTGATAACCTTACAGGTTCATGGATTTTTTCTTGTAGGTTTATAGGGTTTTATCTTATAGATATCACATTTTCAACATACTCAATAATTATAAATGACAACTTGCCTGCCCAGGAACAAGGGGCAACAATCTTGAAAATCAGTTGTCAAGATCTGATTCAACTTCCCTGAACATTGAATTTCACAAACATTCTTCATTCAAAGAGATCAGAAAGTTCTCATGAACAACATTATGGCAACACAGGCCTCTGATGAGCGACAATGCATCACAAAAACTGATCATTAATTCATTATAGTTTTTGGGAATAGATAAAAAAAGTAATCCCACAATATCCGAATCGCAAGTTCCACACATGAATATCCATAAAGAAACATGGCAACATAATAACTACTAGCCTAGAAGACTACTGTCAAGCAAGGTTACAAAAAGTAAGCCCACAATATCCGAATCACTGTTTTGTTATCATGTGTCACAGCAAGATCAAGAATGGAGCCCATGCTACCGTGGAGGGTGTGGGTTAGACTTCCTGCGGCGGTATCCCACATCTTAACAGTCCGGTCCTGTCCACCGCTAATCAGTTTCCTTGAGTTGTGCTCGAAGAGCAAGGAAGCACATCCGCCATCATGGGCATGGATCCTGTTCTTGCATGCCCCTGGCATGGTTGATTCTACAAAATACTCTGCACCTTCCTCACTTTGACGAACCATGCCATCTACTTGCTGGCGAGCAAGCTGTTCTATACTACTCGCCTTCAGTTGATCAAGCATGTCTTTATACAGCGAATTGACCTATGTATAAAACAGAGATGAAGCATGTAAGGATAACACCCAAGCATCAAATCATAGTTTTTAAGGAAAGAAAAAGACAGGTACCGAGAAGGATACAAGATTTCATTAACTAAACTGTATGCGATAGAGCAATGGAATTTACTGATCAACCCACCAAGCCCACTATAGACAAAGTGTAAACGCAGACAGAATTATTAACTGATCATGTTTAAATTATTAGGAGAGAAAGCTGCAGACAGACTTAAGATGAACACTACAAATGTGCTCTGATGCCAGTAGTGAAATCCAACATGCTAACATGCAGAAGACCCAGAAAACATCACCAGGATCTCAATATCCTTGACAGATTTTCTAAAGGAAAGATCTTTCTGCTAAAGAGGAAACTAAGGATCAAAAACATGTGCCTCTAATTCCAGTGAAAAGATGATACATAGCAGACTTCGAAACCATATATCACGGGCCAACTTCATTTACTCCATAAAATTCAACAGGATTGAAGTGAACATGTAGCCCATAACATTTTTTATCTCTTGACAGTAAAAACGTTAGTATAAATTTTAGCAAAAAAATGTTGGATCCTAAGATTTGCATCCGACCAATGAATCCCATGCGGCCATGCCTGAAAATACTATGGGGGCAGCATAGTACAGTCTAGCTCAGTGCAAAGACAGAAGTCACACAAAATAATTAAGTTGATAAATCTTTGTTGGCCATCAAAGAACACAAGCAAGTACCTAGGAAAAATATATAAGCACAGCTGTTAAAGATGATATAGCAGAAACATGGAAAAAGAAAAATATTAAGTCTCTGAATATCCAAGAAGAGCAGATTCAATTACCACTCAAGAATGCACTGAAGATGAAACTCGTGCTTACAACCAGTCACCTACAAATGGGAAATAGATCTAGTTAACTGTCAAGTCTCAAGGTCTTGATTATAGCATTTAACAACACATAAAGCAACATAACACTACCGTAGAAGGATCACTTTCGCAAAACTCTTCAAGGCAGATGCTACAAGCATCATCACAAGCCTCTTGTATCCCACCTTCCACAAATGCAGCAGCAGAAGTTAGGTTAGCCTCCTCCAGTTTCTTAATCTATTCCATCGGTGGAGTCTGCAAAAACATTAATCATCTCCATAAGGATACCAAGTCCAAAACCTAGACAATAGTCCTTCTCGGCACTGTCTTATGATCGACAATACAAGTCATACAACATTCCAATCTCATCTCCATAATTACAAAACAGTGAACAGATTTAAGACAAATATAGCAAAGAGAAACAATAGAAGATCCTGTGCAAAGACCACACCAACCACACAGTACACGACAAAATCATCTCAGAATTAAAGATAAATTCACATGATCAGCCACAAAAAGTATTAAAAGCCACTAGTTCCTGTAAAGCTCGCAAGAACTAGCCACGATTGCGACGAATTCAAATGTCTGGAACTGCCGACAATTCTAGTCAAAGCGGGATTCAAAAGCTTACCTCCATAATTAATTGATCAAATAGAAGCAAGATGACCAGCAGCAGAATCAGAGGTTGTCCAGTAGATAGATCGTGTAACAGCAGATGACTGAGAAGCGGTGGTGGAAAACCCTAGAAATGGGGGCAGAGCGAAGAGGATGAGAGAGAATGGAGGGGCTGACTACAACGAGGAGGTTTATATCGGAGATGTGGATGTTGCCGTGGAGGGTGGAGAAGACGACACGGGAGCGGCGGATGGGAGGATGATTCCGGTGGCGGCGCGTGAGAAGATTCCGAGGCAGTCGCGGCGGAGCAGTCGGAAGGTGTGGAGGTGGACGAAGCTGTCGAGGTGGAAGAGCCTGACGGAGCCGTCTGATAAGCCGGAGGCGAGGTAGTGGTCAGAGAGCATGAGGCAGAGGCGGAGGCAGAGGAGGTTGGCGGCGCCACCGCCTTCGTCTAGGAGGGCCGCCGCGTGGGCGTCGTGAGCCGAGCGAGGAAGGCAACGGAACAAATGAAGGCCAAATTGACAAAAATGTCCGTGTAAAATTTTGTTCTTAAATTATGAAACAAGATGGTGACACGTGGACAATTACAATAAATGCTCAATACTTATCTTAAGACTTGTGCTCATTTAATCCCTTCTATATAAGACGATAAACAAGTTAATATAATTTTCCCCCGGATTAAATCTTCAAGGCGGCTGCAAGATTGAGTAAATATGACCACTCATCCTCTCGAACAACTCATATATCATGCACTAGTTAATAAAACGGTACGGATGCCAACATAAATCACAAATTTTAGCCAAAAGAAATAATTAATTAGCAATAGATAGACAAAGCATATAAAAAACAAAACCAGTGCAACAGCCATATACGGACGATGTGCAACATCTAGAAAACATAGAAATTAAACAAGAGCGGACACGAGATACAAGAACGAGTTTCATTAGAGCGGTTGCAAGAACGAGTATAATATGGGAGCAATTCGTGTTGATAAAGTGTTATAAACTAAGAGAAAGAGAGAATTTGAGGGAAGAGAAGGGGAGAATAATAGAGTAAACTTGTGTATTATTAGACCTCCAATGATGGTATATATATGATTTACAATGTTTGGCCCATAAGCCAACTTTAGGGTTTATACGGGCTTTATCTTATGTACATCCAAATACATAATATTATAACATAGCTTTTTTTATGGACCTATTAAAGATGAATGAGGTCACGAGTTCGGATCTTCCGTTGTAATGCCTAGTGCCTTTTATTGACCAAAAAGCCTCCTATAGAATAAAAAAAGATGAATGAGGTCACGACTTCGGATCTTCCATTGTATCTATAGTACCCCTTCTTGTTCTTGTTCTTGTATACATTCTTAGTTAATTGGTCAACTTCTTGTTGTGAGCTTGTGATTGCTTTCTCGTTGCATTGAAGAAATCATGGTTCTTGCAAGTATTTAAAAACTAAATGGAGCTAAGAAGTAACAAACACCTACTACACCACATAATTGTCATTCAAGGAAATCAACACTATTCTTGACCATGGATCAGACACCAAAGCTATTCCATTGGCAAATAACTATCACCAATATGACATAGATGATAGATTTCTTGGTGAAATGACATTAAAACATCTGAACAAAAAATGCAAAGCTATAAAAGGGAAAGTTACAAGATCATTTGACAAGGCAGTGGGGCAAGATAATGGAGGATCACATCCGTGGAAGATAATAATGATTTGGAAGAGACACTTGGCTGAAATTTACTTGTACTCCAGTAGTTAAATGTGAGTCAGTTTCATCTGATGAAGATTCTTTACAAGTGAGCAGTGGTTTTGACATGTGTGCAACTATTAAAGTGAAGGATTTCGAATCTGATTATAGCCTTTGCCAAGAGGTAACCTCTTCTGATGATTTTTATTCCGTTGAGCATGGAATGGAGGCGAAATGCAAGTTGCATGTAAAAGTTGGATTGTTGAAGAAGATTCCTTAATCATCGTTCAAGGACCTAATGTATCTTATGATGATCCAGCTTCCATTAAACATCATACAACTGCTAAGCGGATTATTTGAAGGTTCATGATCAATGAATCATTGAGAAGGTGGCAAGCGAATTACTTGATGCTAATTGTTGCTCGCCTAAAGAATGCAGAGTTTGCACTCAATCAAATTTTCTATGAACTTGAAGACGATTTATATGTTTTTTCCCATTATGAACCAGAATTATCTAAATGATAAGATTTTCTTACTATATTTCTAGACTGAAATGATTAGGATCATATTAATGTATACTACCCTTCTTTGAGCTAGGGGTTCAAAGTTTGGAGATCTAGAGATCAAGTGTATCCTAGCGCATATCTGTGGGTTTCTCTAGAAAGCTTGTTTACCAGCCAATGATTAAAAAGGCGCTAGGTGCATCTAGGTGCTGGGGACCCCTAGCGCCTAGACGCTCCTGAGCACGCGCCTAGCTATAAAACATAGTAATAATGTGTTTTTTAGCATCTGGGTGTTGTAAAAACATATAAAACATGTTTATAATGAAATAAAGGATGCGAATCTAGTGAGAACCCTCTTTATAATGCGAAGCTGCAGATAGATCTAGGCCGTCGACACAGAGCCAACCCAACAGACCATAAAACACGTTGAAACGATTAAAAAAAGGTGGAACTGGCGCGTGAATGACACACATCATCGCCTCTTTCCCTAAAAAGCCTCAGATCTTCACGTAAATAACAAATCTCACAAAAAAAACAAACGAAATCGACGTGAGAGGATCTGAACAACAATATCAACTTTAGAAATTCTAAACTAAAAGCTCGTCGACGCTGTGAAGAATGAATTCAACCACAAATAATCTTGTGAAGGTACATGTGAGAAAAACAATCTTTGCGAAATGAGTTCAAGTACGTTTTCGATCAAAATCAGAAAAATAGTATCCTTGAACGAAAACATCATAAATGCATAAAATTATGCATTGATGAATGAAAAACAACAACAAAGATAGATAAGCAGAACAAACTATAATGAAAAATTCATTGTGCACTTCATGCTCTTAGAAGTGCACAAAAAATCATTGTTCATGCATCACATATATTGTGTTCTCGTGCACCACTTTAAATAGTGTAAACACTTTTTTGTGCATCATATAAAACATGTTTGTGCATCACCCAAAAGATTTTATGCATCGTAAATACCTAAACTGGTGCACTGTGGACTTATCTATAGTTTATGCACCAATTAATTAAAAAAATTGCATCTAGAAGTAGTACATTGTGCACCACTTTAGCATGGTCATGTGCACCTTGACTTTTTAGCACTATTTAGTTATTTACAGTGTGTGTATCACAATACACTAAGTTTTGCACTACTGTAACATGATTTTTGTGCATCAAACATAAAGGTTTTGTGCATCGTGAATACCTAAGAGTATCTTTATCCATGGTTCCTTCATGGGACTCATGGGGGATTTTAGCAAAATTTAATGGCTAAAATCCCCTAAGTGAAATATTGGATTTTATCTAGTGTTTGTGCACCAATTAATTCAAATTTGTGCATTTAGATGTAGTACATTATGCACCACTATATCATGGTTATGTGCACATTGAGTTTTTAGACTATTTTGTTATTTACAGTGTGTGCATCACAATAGCAAAACCCATTTCCCAGCGCCTCTGAGTGCTATTTTTCCGCAGTCGCGGAAATGTCCTTTTTGCATCCGTTTGCTCAGGAAAGGATTTAGCACGGGTTTAAATCCCGGAAAATAAATATTTGTACCCAAACAAATATTCTAAGCCTCCAAAATACATCGAATGTATATTATAAAGTTCAGGAAATTACTACAGAGATTATACGAGTTACAGAAATTCAAATTCTACCAAACGCGTCTTGCTTTTCCAACGAGGGTTGGAAAATTACCCAAATACCCTTACTAAAAATGAGGGGTATTACAGAACTCCCCTTGCAGCTTGGGGTCCGCTTGTCCCTGATGAACATCCTGCCGCAGGGTCGGGTCATTATTACGTGAGCCAGATCCCGCATCTTCCCCTTGCGGAGTAGCACTTCTCAACCGAATTTGAGATTCGTTGCTAGGACTTTCGTTAGATGCTTGGTTGGTGGATCGGGGGTCCATCATCTGTTGATGAAACATAACGTCAGTTTAGAATTTTTCCAACTTGTACATGACACTGAGTCAATTACGTTATGATACAAATTATAAGGGTCCAAACTAATAACTTTATATCAGTCTGACTGGCCCACCACCATTAACCGCAGAAACGACTTTCTTCTCTTTACTTGAGGATGGGTACTTACAAGAGGAACATCACTTTTAAATGACGTTAAGCCTAAGGAGAAACGATATTCCTAAGAATGGATCTAAGGAATAAGTAATAACTCGAAGCTTGCAGAAGTTTGAAAAACCACTTATTATTAAACCTCATACTTTTAAACTTTATACTTTATGCCTTTAAACCCTATATAAAAATCATTATTTATAAAGTTAGTTTCTCAAACTAGTGATACGATTATCACAAAACTTTTACTAAGACCAAAGTCATACTTTTAAAGTTACAATCATAAACTTATTTAATCGCTTATAACCCGACATTTATAAATCAACTATAAATAACTTTTGAAGTTCAATAGTTAAATTATTATTTTAAATTCAAAGAAATTATTAAAACTTTAAATTTAACATTTGAATTCTCGAAATTCCTTTTTAATAGAAAATAGGTTGAAAATAGTTTCGAAATTAATTTTCGAAAATTCTCAAACCTAACAATAGGCCAAGAATTTTTAAAACCATTGCTCTGATACCATAATTATAACACCCCCGACTTACCTCGGTAGTGCCACACGCCAGTGACCTCAGACGTTATTGTCCGATGTCACCCTAGGCTTTAATCGGAATAATTAATCTTAATTAAACATATTAAATAACGAAAGGTCAAACAGTGGAAGACATTTTTAAATGAAACTCAACCATTTTATTAAAAGATTTCTCAATAACGGTTTACAACAAAGTGAAATTTCAACGAAGACTTTAAATTACACATCGAAAGACTTTAAGAATAAACCTACTACACGAATATATACTAAAATACCACAACCTTGAAATACTGACACTTAAATCTTCAACTGCAAGCCTCTTCTTCAATTGATTACTTCGAGTTTTCGGGAACCAACCACTGATGTGCCGTATAGGACGGATGACACCAGCCAACCATGCAAGGAATAAAACTCGATTGGTTAGTCTAATGAAAGACTATGCAAGGGTGAAAACAGAATGGTTCTAGTGATCGTAACCGTCTACTATCATTGTCCTTCGAATAATAACCGAAGGAACGATATATAACCCGAAACTTTCACGGAATGATTAGAATTTAGGCATGCACTAAAAAGAAGACTCCAAGGAAATGAGTCGTATGGGAAAGTATGACAAATGTTTGGGAACGTTATAGTTTTCACACAAGAGTTTAAAAACGACTTGATTATTGGGTCCACGGACAACTCACCGCGCAATGCGAATCCAGATTGGAAAAAAGACTTACTCTAACCGAAGTCCGGGCGGTTTTCACATTGTACTCATCGCCCAATGGTATATTAATTATGTGCATAATCGCACTTATCTTGTTAATTCCAAAACGTATATTACGTTACAACTTTTATCATATAAATATATCATCCCGATACGAGAGATTTATGTGGAATATTTCCCGACTGTTTGGCACCAGCTGTGTGCACCTCCACTATATTCGAATAGGGGAAAGTCATGACCAGGAAAAAGGGTGTTAGGGCATGAACATCCTATACACCACGGTTATAAAGAAACGGCTAGACCTCGCAAGGTACATAGCGTTCCTACGAATACTCGTTCTACTACAAATGTATAAGTTCGCACATAAAATCCACACCAATACTGACAGACTTAAAGTCGTATACCCAATCAAAGAAATCCTAAAATACCTACTATAGAGTATATAGCAAGCAAGTCAGGGCTCGATCCCACAGGGAGTCAGGTTATCTATCTCTGTAATTCGCAATCACCAACTAGGAACTAAGGGGGGTTTGTCGTGTTTTCTTGGTAAACAAGTAACAAGTAAGAAAGTAAGCAAGTAAAGGTTGTGAATATAATGGGGAAAAGCGCCACACTTAACAAAGATCCACACAACAAGAGATATGGTGATCATTGTTGTCTATTAGTCTCAAGTTCTTATCTTTCCTATAGTTGTCTTTATCCCGATCATATGTAACTATTAGTTCTACCAGCCCTAATAGTACTTATTACTAAATCAAATCCGAAAACCTTCAAGACTCAACAAAGCAATAGCATTCAACCAAGGAATTCAACAAGATAATGCAATAGAAACAACCCGCTGTACTATAAGCATGCAATTAACTCTCTTCTCTCACGATGAACCACTCGCAACCCGCCTTATGTAAATCAGTGTGTACTACTAGATATGCAACCCGAACCCGGAATCACAAGTCTAGCTATTAGGAAGATATCAATAAACATAGGTGATCAGTCTAGATAAATCAACATAAACCAATAAACATTCAAGCACAAGAGAATTAATTAAAACTAGATAGAAAATAGAACAAGAGTAGAAACTCACAACCAATCAATTGCTGGCTTCAAACTATCAAGTGCAACAATGGCGGTTTAGTTCTCCATAGGGTTTTGTAAGCAAAATACGTACAACGGTGGCAACTAGGGTTAGAGAATAGATTTTTTTTTTCTAAAGAGTCTTAACTAACTTAAATACTAAGGAAATAATAAGGAAATAAAGAAAAGAAATAACAAACTTGGAAACAAAGTCTCAGACTTAAAATAAAACGGAATAAAAACACGGAACGAAAGTCTTCAGCGCGTCGCCACCGCGGGTGCGGTGACGCCCACCGCGGGGTGCGATAGCTCTCCAGTGGCTTCTGTCCACTTCTCTTATGACCTCGCCGCAGGTGAGGCAGTGCCCACCGCTGGGTGCGGTGGGACTCCAGAATCTTGTCTGGTTTCTGCTTCTTCCACCGCAGGGGCGGTGGTCTTCGGCGCGGGTGTGGCAAGGCTCCAGTAACATCTCCTCTTCAAAGCACTTCCTTGCAATCTCTCGCACCGCTCCTCAACTCGTCTCTTCACTCCTTTTGCGTCTTTCCTTGGTGGCTTCCTTCCTCAGTGTCTCCTAGATATCCACAATAGCTCAAACACCTCCAAAACACCAAACTTCGCCTCCAAACGCCATACACATGAATGTGTCTAAATCTACCCGAATGACACCAATATAACCCCTCTAATGACTCTTACTTAAGCCCTACAAAGTAGTGCTTATCAAATACCATCATGGTAATCACAGATATAATAGTGTTGTGTCTAGCAATACATACAACATATCATAATATCACATTTAATCACATACGTTTATAAAACTGTTTCTAAACGAAAACAACATTTCATCCCAATTTAATTAACAATTAAACAATTGATTAATTAACGGAAACATGGAATCATAAGCAAAAGCGAACCGCCACTTGCCTTAATCGAGACGAACGAACGATATGTAGGGTTTCTGGGTCTGTAAACTGGAAACAGAATCGGGTTACGGATTCCTACGACGACAACGAACCCACGACGAAGCCCTAAGTTAGATTCGATACGAATAATAATACGAATCTAAAGAAACAAAAGGAAATGAGGGTCCCATCCGTGACCGGCTCGTCCAAAGCCACGATCGTGTTTGCTAAGGCAAACCGCAGTCGCGGTTTTTGGATTCTGCGGTCGCGGATTTCTGGGCACCATCCGCGGTCGCGGTGTTCATATCCGCGATCGCGGATCCTCCTCAGACGAACCCTAGATCGAAACAAGCTCACCGACGACGACGACAATGGCTCGGACGAGGGGGCTTCGACTTCTACCACCAACGAGACCTCCAAAGCACCACCACCTCCAACACCTGGGCACACCGGCGAGCAGCTCCGACGACGACAAACTCTGGCGAAGAGGAAAACGAGAGCATAGAGAGCAACGAGAGGGAGATCGGATTGGGTGATGAGCCACTCCACCTCGGCCTCCTTTTATAGCCACCGAAGAGGAGTAACGGCGGCCAGGCGAAGCGATTCACCTTCTCCCCCGGCGGATCGATGGCGAACCAAACTGGCGAAACGCGCAGAGGCTTGAAGACGATGCTGAGTCACTTTTCTGCAGTCGCGAAATGCCACTCGTGCATCCGCTTGCCCAGGGAAAGGTTTAACACGTGTTTAAGCCTGAAATTGAATATTTTGTACCCAAACCAATATTCTAAGCCTCGAAAATACAACGAATGTATATTATGATGCTCAAAGAATTATTACAGAGATTATACGAGTTACAAAAATTCCGAATTTCGCCAAACGCGTCCTGATAATTGACGAGGGTTGGGAATTTACCCAATTATCCTTACTAAAATGAGGGGTATTACAATAAGTAACTCTCCTAAGCTTGTCTTGCAACCATAAAAAACAAACAAATAAATAATCCTAATTCCCGGATGGGTAAAAGGCTAATCATTAGGCTCAGAATGTTTTTGTGGAGCTTTCAAAGAAATAGACTAATTAGGTTCAACGGGCTTCAAGCAGAGGAATAATATATAAGGGTGGTAAAGGGAAATATAGGCTAATAGAAACAATGCCTCAATCATTTTTATATCATGCACAAGAGTCATAAACGTGGCCTCAAAATAAGTTCTAAATGCAAGTTCTAGAGATAAAGCAATCAAAGTGAGAATCACACACATGAAAAGAAAAGAGGACTTAATTATGTACAGTCTTAAAGCTCAAATGTTCACGGGTAATATGTCTAGAATTTCAGTCCTAACTAGTCTCAATAAATGACTATATACATACTCTAACTCAAACATTAGAAAATATAAAACTTCACATCAACATGCTTAAAATCAATTAGAATATCAACAACCGAAATATTTCAAGAGCAATTTCTGCAAGACAAACAAACAAAGCAAAGTATGGGAGTCATATCAAACACCTAAAATACAATGCATGATGCATGAAATATATGAAAAAAAACACAGAAAAAATAAAAGAAAACACAAAAAAATGCTAACATACAAACAGAGCTACACATGGAGTTATCCTCCCCCAGCTTAAATCCTACATAGTCCGATCCCAATGTAGAGAAAAATGGAGAGGAAAGGAAACTCACCAAACAGATAGGTATTCAGACATCTTTACATTCTGCACCAAGCGAGGAGAGCAGCTGGAGGCAGATGACATCAGGGAGGTGGTATTTTTTTTTTTTTACCTGAAATAAGAAATAAAAAAAGGTCAAAGCAAAAATAATGACATAGACTCATCAATAGAGGTAACAACTAATATTAACAAATTGTTTCCCGACAACGGCGCCAAAACTTGATGTGACTAAAACCTAGCCGTAAGTGTACGGGGATCAGTTGTAGTAGTCAAGTGTCGATCCCACAGAGACCAATGTAATATTAATTGAAACACTACCAGTGAACTAGGTCGAAAAGATAAGAAATGAATGAAATCTGTAACTAAACTAATAAACTAATAAAGCAAATAAAAAGATATAGAAATCAGTGGGATATATATAAATGTGTCTAAGGATCACCACAACGGTGCAATAGTAAATAAAATCACACTTTATTTGAATCTAGTCAAATTATTTGAAGGTAAGCTATCTAAGATAATATACTAACTCCTTTCAGACGATAGTAAACGTGCTTAGACTAAACTAACAATTGTTGTCGCGCAGAGCTAATCTCATCCAAACCCTTTAACGCACTTAGAGTATAGGGATAAACTGAAATAACATTCGCTGTCACACTCCGCTAATCCAACTCAAACCTAGAACATCTATGATAGCCTATTAATCCTCAAGAGTAATTAAGTTGATGTCGCACAAATACACTCAAGTTCAATTCCTAGGATTACAGTAGAAGTTATCACCTCTCAGTCTCAAACTCTACCTGACTATCTATTAAAGTTATCACCTTTCAGTCTCATATCCTAATAGGATCCATTTCGCATAGGCTAATATGGGCATAAAGCATCTAGAAACGAATCAAATACTATTTCAATTCAGGCAAATAAATAATTCTAATTACATACGTATCGTCGGGATCACCCCAACCTTAGAACTAGAAATTTAGCCAAGCATAATTGAAGACATATTCAATAGTTTTAGACTAGCCAACAACATATATGAATTATTCAATAAATACGGGAAATAAGAAAACTTAATCTCAATAACAAATAATTCAAGTTGACAAGAGCTAGAACGATAATACCAAATCTTCAAATCGTGCAAAGGCCAAAATTCTCATGAAATTCTCCCTGTCTGCGGCCGTGTTCAAAAACACAAAGAAACAAAACTAAAGTTAAAACTAAAAACAAAACCTAAATTAAAGCTACGTTATAAAGTCCAAACTCCCCTGCCACCAACTACTCTTCCCTGCCTTAAACAGATCTGAACATACCACCGTCCACTTTGCCCCTCCTGCCTCCCCTCCCCTTTGATGCGAACAACCCCTGAAGTGTCGTTTGCAACGCAGGATCTTTGATTCCTCAAGCTTGTAGTCGAATCCTTCTTTCCGTAGCCAAAGTGATGGCTTTCCTAGGGCTAAAGAGAGCCTTCAAATTCATCAAAGAGATGACGGAGAGATCAAAGTGATGATCTTGAGACACCGAAGAGACATCGTTTGATTTGCTCGAAGCGATGAGCTACGGGATAGTTGATCCATGGGGATCGAAGGGTTTGATGTTGGAACTCAAGGAAGGAGCGTACTCAACTTTACTACTCAAATTCAACATGAGATTACAAAACTAGGGTTTCTGGTTTTAAATAGCAACAAAAGATAATAATAAGATAATAAGAAAGCTTTGGAAATAAAACACGACTAAGTGAGCGCGCTGTCGTGGAAATTACTTCCGCGATCGCGGAAAATTAGTGGAATTAAAAAGCCGTGGCAAAATCAATGCGATGGCTGCGTGAAAGCTACACGCAAGGATGTGTCGGGTACCTTGTACTTGGATTCGCCCTGCGAAGGGATGAACCTGGGTTCTTGATATTCCGTAGTTCGGGAATTTTCGGATGTCTTTCCGAAAGAAATCCAGGTACCCCCGAACCGTGACGTTGAGTTTTCTATTGATCTCGAGCCTGGTACGACGCCGATTTCCAAATCCCATATCGGATGGCTCCGCTGAGATGCAAGAATTGAAGAATCAACTTGAAGATCTTCTTGATAAAGGTTATGTCAGGCGAGTGCATCGCCGTGGGGTGCTCCGGTATTATTCGTCAAAAAGAAGGACGGCCGTTCCGACTTTGTATCGACTATCGAGAGTTGAACAAGGTGACGATCAAGAACAAGTATCCTTTGCCTAGGATGATGACTTGTTGGACCAATTGCAGGAGCAAAGGTTTTCTCCAAGATCGACCTGAGATCTGGATATCATCAACTCAGGATTCGTGAGCAGGGACATTCCTAGAACTGCGTTTAGGACCAGATATGGTCATTACGAGTTCGTAGTGATGCCTTTTGGGCTTACACAATGCTCCAGCTATCTTTATGGATTTGATGAACCGATGTTTTCACCAGTACTTGGATAAGTTCGTGGTGGTTTTCATCGACGGCATTCTGATCTACTCTCCGAGTGAAGAAGTCCACGAGGAACATCTGCGGATTGCCTTGTCAATCCTTAGACAACATCAGCTTTTATGCTAAATTGTCTAAATGTGAATTCTGGATGAAAGAGGTGGCTTTCTTAGGCCACGTGATCAATAAAAATGGGGTTATGGTTGATCCCCAAAAAGATTGAGCGATGGCTAATTGACACAGCCCCAGAGCGTGAAGGAGGGTACGCAGTTTTCTTGGACTTGCCGGGTATTATAGAAGGTTCGTAGAAGGATTTTCAAAGATCGCTCTACCTATGACCAAATCTACTCCGCAAAGTCCACGAGAAGTTTGTCTGGAATGACAAGTGCGAGGTCAGTTTCCAGGAGTTGAAGTGACGGTTGACCTCGGCACCCGTGTTAGCACTCCCGAGGGGAATGACGATGTTGTGGTCTATAGTGATGCTTCCAAGTGTGGTATTGGTTGTGTTTTGATGCAAAGGGGCAGAGTCATTGCTTACGCATCTAGACAACTCAAGACTTACGAAGAAAACTATCCGACCCATGATCTTGAGTTAGCAGCGGTTGTCTTTGCGCTGAAGATTTGGAGGCATTACCTCCTATGGTATAAGATGCCAAGTCTCCTGACTACAAAAGTCTCAAGTATATATGTACTCAGAAGGAGTTAAATATGAGACAACGCCGCTGGCTAGAGTTGCTCAAGGACTACGACATGGAGTTGTTGTATTCATCCGGGCAAGGCTAATATAGTAGCTGATGCACTAAGCCGGAAGACAACGCATGAGACTGTAGTTGCTCTACTTACTGCTCAGACCAAGCTAAACCAAGAGTCATGCGACATTGAAGTCTTGTATGACCAGCGTAGAGGGTACCTGAGTATGATGGAAATCGGCTATACTGCTGGATCAAATCAAGAAAAGCAAGTCGATGACATCATCTTGGTAAGTTAAGCAGTGAGGTGATGGATGGGAAAGCTCCCAGGTTTGTGGTTCAGGATGATGATCACTTTGGTTTCAGGATCGGATCTGTGTGCCTGACACAGAAGGTCTTCGTCAGTTGGTGATGAGAGAAGCTCATTCATCTGCTTATTCTGTGCATCCTGGCTCTAGCAAGATGTACAAGGATCTCAGGAAGAAGTTTTGGTGGCCAAACATGAAGTGGGACGTAGCAGACTTTGTGGCAAAGTGCTTAACTTGCCAAAAAGTCAAGATCGAACACCGCAGACCAGGTGGTGAGATGCTACCTCTCCCCGTGCCAGAATGGAAATGGGAGGACATTTCCATGGACTTCGTCACTAGGCTACCCAAGACTCGAAGTTAGAGAGATGCTATCTGGGTAATTATGGATAGGCTTACGAAGAGTGCTCTTTCATAGCCATCAAGACCACATGGGAAACCCAGAAGCTAGCCGAAGTTTACCATAAGGAGATTGTCCGCTTATATGGCATTCCTAAGACCATTGTATCGGACCGAGATGGCCGTTTCATGTCAAGATTATGGAAGGAACTTCATAAGGCTATGGGGACCGAGTGAGGTTCAGTACAGCGTTTTCATCCTCAGACAGATGGCCAGTCTGAAAGGACCATCCAGACTCTGGAGGATATGCTTAGAGCTTGTGTGCTCGATCGTCCGACTAGCTGGGAGGGACAACTTGAGTCTGATTGAGTTCATGTACAACAATAGCTGGCATGCTACAATCAAGATGGCTCCGTTTGAAGCTTTGTATGGTCGCAGATGCAGATCTCCGATTTGTTGGGACGATAATGCCGACAAAATTCTGCTTGGACCAGAGTTGGTCGAAAGGACGGCTTCAGACATTGCTTTGATCAGACAAAGGATGTTGACCGCTCAGAGTCGACAAAGTCCTACGCAGATCGGAAGCACAGGACTATCGATTTCGAGGTCGGTGACAAGGTTTTTGTCAAGGTATCGTCATCCAAAGGAGTTTTCAGATTTGGTAAGCGTGGGAAGCTAACCCTCGCTACGCTGGACCATTCGAGATTATGGATAGAGTGGGATCTCTAGCGTACCGCTTGGCATTGCCGCCATCGGCTCACCCGGTGCATAACGTGTTCCACGTATCTTTACTCAGAAAGTATGTACCAGATGAGTCTCATGTACTTAGTTACGAGGACATCGAGATTCAAGCTAATGGTACTTATGAAGAGTTGCCCGTGCGCATTTTGGAGCGTCGGGAGAAGCATTTGCGCAACAAGATCGTACCTTTGTACGAGTGCTGTGGTCCAAGTCAGGGACCGAAGAAGTTACTTGGGAGACGTGGGAAAACCGAGTCAGATATGCTCAGGCGTTTTCCCGAGTTATTCTCGACCTAAGTTTCGGGGTCGAAACTTCTTCTAAGGTTATTTTTGGGAATTATGGAATTTTCCCGAGTACCCATTGTGTACGTCGGATTTAATTCAGGTAGCTTGAGACATTCTGTAATATGCTCTGTATCTGTAATATTTTTCTCAGTGAAATAATATACAGACAAGGTGCCTTAGATTTTAATTGTCGTTCGCGTACGATAATTTTTATCCCGGTTTAATGTCTTATCCTTTCAAAGCTGAACGGCGGGAAAGAGGGTCACGGCGACCGCCGTAAAGATACGGCGCACGCCGTTCCAACGCCCGAGAAGGCAGCTGATGTGTCATCCCGCGATGACCGCCGTAAATACGGCGACCGCCGTAAGTGCCGTCATCGTTGCCCAGCAGTCGTTGCCCGTTGGTCGCCGGTGTTGTTTCTGGCAAGCGCCGCAGTAGCTCTAGGCCCTCGTCTTCGAACTCCAGATGTGTTGGCTATAAAAAAGAGGTGCTGGGGGAGAGGTTTTGAGCCATCCAAGCACCAAACCTCTGCCAAATTCGCCTTCTCGCCGGAGTTGTGCCTTCGCCGGAAATTTCGAAGCTTTCGTCGGTGTTGTTAGTGGTGTTCCAGCAGCCTTTGTGAAGCTTTTGGTTAGCCTTGGAGGTTAGAAGCCAAGGCAAGTCGAAGGAGGCCAAACCACTCGTGTTTTGGGGTGAGTTTTCTCTCGTTCTGTGTCGTCTGAGTTCGTCACGGCGACCGCCGTGTTCTCGCGGCGACCGCCGTGATGAATACGGCGACCGCCGCCAAGAACGGCGACCGCCGCCAGTGCCCAGAACGCCTTCGTGGCTTTGGCTTGGTCGGTTGTCGTCGTGGCATCTTTCCTTTCGTGTTCTTTCGCCGTGTTTAGATTCGTACTGTTTATGTCGATCTAACTTAGGGTTCCTTTTATGGGTCGACTCGAAGGTTGTTGTGCTGTCGGAACAATACCGTGTCGAGCTCGGAATCCAGTTGACGTCTTTAGACTATTCTGCGGAGTAAGGCAAGTGGCGGTTCGCTCTTGCTCGTTCATTCCATATTTACATTAATTATCAGTAGTTTTATCTGAGTAATTAATTTGGAATGAATACTCTGTTTGTCTGGAAACGGTTTGATAAAACTATTTTGAAAATCATATAATAGGTTGTATATCTGTTAGAACAACGCTATTATCTGTGATCGCCTTTTAGGCCTTTATGTGGATTTATCCTGTAATTGTTGTTGTGCTGTAACTGTTTAGTTAGCACTGTTAGATAGGAACGTTACTCGGACTCGATCCAGTCGTTTCTTTATAATCTGGTATCGGGGTGGCTCGTCCCCATCTGGTACTATTCTAAGATCATGATCGGTCTCTTACACATATGTGTAGAGACAGGACATTGTGTGTTTTGAAACATAAATCAGATAAGTGCTACCTTGACGCACATATTAATACACCTTGGGCGAGTAGTGCAGCTAAGTTCAGTGCAGCTAGGAAACTCGTCTTGACTTGAATGTAGTACGTTCTCTTTCCAATCTGGATTCGCTGTAGGCGATAAGGTTGGTCGTGACCCGAAGCATCTCAGTCAGTTTTAAATCATTGTTGTATGATTCTGTAATATTCCAGATTTGTCATTACTTCCTTAAAGACTCATTTCAGTTGGAGTCTCCTTTCGAGTCGATTTCTGTGAAGATTCAGTCTTCCAGAATCTTCTCCTGTGCATACCTCTTGTTTATTCCAGTAGGAATATGATGGTTGACTACCGTTATCGGTTATTATCCGAGAAGCGATGAGTCTAACCTAATATGACTGCTTCGAACCAGTCTGCTTTATACCCTTGCTAGTCTATTCATTTAGACTAACCAACCAATATTTTCCCTTGCATGGTTGGCTGGTGTCATCCGTTCGATTCGGCACATCAGTTAAGAAGTAGCTCAGAAGATTAGAAGGACTATGGAGTCGGCGGTGGTTTTTGAATGTTTTAATTATTTCTTTAATCAGGTTATGATCCTTTGGACAATAACTCCGATTGTAATTTACTTTCTTAGTCTTCCGCTGTGTTTGTTTTAAACTATGTTTTGACCTATTCGGGATTGGGTTGTAATCCCGTAACTCTTGTTTCCTTGACAATGTTATGTTTTGGAATTTAATGCTTGATCATTGTGTATCAATCGCATTTCATAAATTGTATTATATGATAAAGCCTTGGGTGATCTCGGTAAGGAACACTGGGTCACTGGCGGTAATACATTTCCAAAAGGGTTAAGGTTTTGGGGTGTTACATATTTAGGACATGCATTTAGGCTATAGCTTAGGCATTTCCACATTTATTATCCTGCATTATAGCTAGTTGCATTGTTTTCTTTAGTGTAGATGTCTACATGAGTTTTTGTGTGGTTTCAAGTAAATTGGTGAAGTTCTGAGGTGCATTACGAGGCATGAACATTCTGGGAGGTTGCTATCGAGTCAAGAGGGTGGACTACACTCGCCAATGAGATGTGCATGACCAACAACAATGGATACACGGTCGGATGCAAAGACAAACGAAGGGGAACAACTTTCTGTTGATCGGCACGGTTTGCTACAAGCTATGCGGATCGCGTTGCTGACCGTGCCGACTATAGTTCGTTCAGGAGAAAGCTTCTGCAGTCTGGCACGATTTGCTATAAACCGTGCCATGCCTTATGATGTGTTCTGTTGACCCGCACGGTTTGTGACAAACCGTGCCAATACACCCGCGGCCAAAATTTGTTATTTTTCGGCCCTTTGTTATTTTTCGGCCCTTTGTTATTTTTGGATAGTATAATACTTTTTCTAGGATTTTTTGGCAGCCTCTTCTGCCACTTTTTGCAACTCTCTCTATCCCTAGGTGTTTTTGGAGTTCTTTTGAAGATTAGAGATTGTTTCCCTGGATTTGATCAAGCATTTCTCTTCTTCTAATCTAGTTGAATGATTTATGTTGTTCATATGATGTTTTTGATTGTTTCTCCAAGCATGTCTGGCTAATTCCATAATTCTAGGGTTAGGGTAACAATGAATTGGTAGACTTGTTCATGATGTTTGTCTGAATTGAAATCTGAAACCTTGATTGATTCAATCCTAGAGTTCTTAATGCAATTGATGAAAGTTGATTAGATTTCTATTAGGTTTGAGTCTGAAAGGAGATAATCTTAATAGATAACTCATAGAGGGTATGAGTCTAAAAGGAGATTACTTTATCAGATTACTAGATATTGAACCTGAGTATTATTTGTGCGACAACAACCTAGCTAATCACTCTTGTGGAATCCTAAGCTATGATAGAAATGATAGGCTTGTCTGGACTTAGCGGAGTGCGACAGTGAATGTTAACCTAGTTTGATCCTAGATTCTAAGTTTCCAAAGGGCCTAGATTTGATTAGCTCTGCGCGACATCGATTGTTAGTTGGAATTTAGGCACATCTATTATCATCTGAAAGGAGTTAGTAGAAACTTTAGATAGCTTACCTTTAGACAGGTTCAAACTATTTTCAGATATATATTTGTAAGTTTACCAAGACATTGTTGTGGGGATCCCTAGTCCTAGAATCTTTTCCCCAATTGTTTACAATCATCTTTGCAATTCTTGTTTCTTATTTTCTTAGTTATTAATAAAACGAATTTCGCTTCTTACGGCTTAGCTTACCGGTTTAAGTTACAAAAGATACTACATAGTCTTCATTGGGAACGACACTTGAAAAGCTACAACTGATCCCACACGCTTGTGGGTAGGTTTTGTCCTATCACTCAGTCGCGGCACCGACGAATACATCATGCGAGCCAGATTTTGTCTGAAGGCACAAGCTGGTCTCCCTTGTGCGTTTGGGCTGATGTTTGGAGATGTTGGATTCAATGCGCTTATTTAGCTTGTATTCAAATTTCAGGCTCAACGGAGCTCTAAAGAGGGTGTACAATTTACAGAACAATTAGGGTTTCCAATTTTATTCAGAGGCGTAATTTAAATCAACTCGTGCATTTGGGATCATTTTTGGAAACGTTTGGGTTCATGGGATTATCTAGTGCATGTACGAATTTTAGGCCCAACGGAGCTCTATGGAGGGAGAAAGACCCGCCTCAAGTTTACTAAAAATTAGGGTTTTGTGGAGACATTTGGTTGTTAAGGCTTTGCCATTTTTCATTGTAAGTTAAGCATTGATTAATTAATAATACATAACTTTGAGTTTCTTGAATGAACTTTGAGTTCCCGGCCTTGAGTGTTTTGTCTTGATGAGTCATATCCAATTCAACTTACTCTATTTTGGTGAGTCATATCCAAAACAGTTGTGAAACCTATGTGCGTCATATCCGTGGTGGATCAACAAAACATCTTTTTTGAATCTACTGGTGCGTCATATCCAATAGATCTAAATTGCATATCCCTCTCATTTTCTTGCAAATCATAAACCCAAAATCCCACAAGAAGAGCAATATTTGACGGCTATTCGAGCCTTGTTCAACACGAGGCATTGAAGGACAACTTTCCTTGAGCCAGAACAGAGATCCTTAGAACAGAAACATATCAACATGCATGTCTACTGTGGGAGATATATGTGTACATATCACTTTACATTTTAATCTATGATTTTGTTTCTATTGGAAAATACAATCCATTTGCTTCATTCACTTCAAGGAACGACTTTTACCATTACAAGACGATATTGACCACTTACGGGAATATAACTTGTTGCTACGGGGACACAAGTTGTCTCATAGTACACCCTTTTCGAGGGATGACACTCATCACTCCTAGAATAGTATTCGTCACTACAAGGACATCACTTGGTTCAAATGTATATCCTCTTAAAGGGAATAAACCATCACTACCGGGATGATATTTCATGTAAATATATCCTCTTCTGGGGATGATTGTATTTTGTCTCTTTGGAGAATAATAAGCTTTATTATCAAACATTCACTTCAGGGAATTATATTATATTTACATACATCCAATTCACAGAATGTCATATTTTATTTTCAGAATATAAAATCCATGAATATAATAATTTCTCATACCTTTATCCTAGATGTGTATTGAGAACAATTTGTTTGTTAGACTTTGATTAGAATCAAACCCTCCATGTGGGGGCTAAGACTTCGCTTGAGCATGATACAAAACGAGAGTATCAAACCATAACTCAAATGGTTGAGCAATTTGTGCTGATAACGTGTTATGAAACCAATGAAAATACATAGAGATTGATAATTTGTGAGAGAGTATAAAGAAACAAGAGAGAATGGTATATACATAGAGATTTATTTTTATTTTTTTCTTGATATAAGCCCCAATATATAGGCTAATGGAGAGGGATTGTTACAAGAATACTCTTCAATAAGAGTAAAGATTAAGGTAACATATAGGTTCTTAATTGGTCAAGTAGTAACTTGGAAAACAATAAGTATGTGAACATCCAACTCTAAGGTATTTACAACAAGATCAAGGATTTCAAAGCTACAAAATTTTAGCTTTTAGAAAAAATCACAACCATCCAAGACTAGACATGTGGCACAAATCAAAGTCTCTTCCCATTTAAACATACGTTCACTCGACATGAAGAAATGCTCCCCTAAAAAAGCTCCTAAAACCCTAACTCTTCCTCAGCCGCCGCCTTCTCCAACCACATCCATGCCCACCGACGCCTTCGATCCTCCCCATCTTGTCAAATTATTAACCGAACACCCTTCTCTTGGTTGAGTTTCTTGTTCTACCTCAACAACTCCTCCCAAGCTCTATTTACCTTCCAAAAGCTCAACCACTACACCTCAGTCTCTCACATGGAAAATCTGACAAAATCAAAAGTCTACCCGAAAAGTCACGCATCTTCCTATCAAAATCAACGACATCTTCTCATATTTAGCCTTGGATGTTGATCTGGAGCGGGTTGGTGGCGGCCGTTCTCCACTACTCTTCTCTTGACCGGGTTTTGGGGCTTTACATCTCTTCATGCTCCCTCTATCTATGATTTGGTTTGGATATCCTTGTAATGCTCTCTAAATTATCACCCGAGTTGATGCTTTATTGTGACTCCTTCCTCTCTGAATCTTGTAAGGTACAACAATAATCATGAATTTATCTAGAAACCCAGGTTAGCTCCAATATCTTTACTGGTTAATCGACCTGCATGCTCTGATATGTTATTTATGTGTGCTTTTAAATTCGAGACCTTACCTCTGAAAAAAGACTACCTTACTCAACCGAAACTCTTCTTATTTGTCCTATTCTTACTTCTCCTTGAAATGTTGTGTGTGTGTTCTTGTTATATGAATATGTGGGATGTGTGTCCTTTTTCTACGTGTGTGTTCTTTTTCTAATGCTATCACCGGTGAACCTGCTGAGTTTCCAAAACTCAAAGCCAAACTGAAAAGCGAATGGAAATTTTTTACGGGCTCTCTTGATATTATTACGAGGCCTAATCTTTGATTTGAAATGCGTTTTTCCATTCCTAGGGATCAAAATAGATAGTGGGATGGCAGACCCTACCTTGTGTTTGGGAAACCGCTTTTGCCTAAACCCAAGAACCCCAAATTTGCTCCATTCATTAAAACCATCTTAATTGTTGATATGTTTCATGCTATGCACTCTATGATTCCTATTCCATGGCCTTATGAATCCCTCTTGGAATGCTTGCTTGTAATCTCGATCAATGATCATGAATGGATGAATACTTTGAATCTTGTGGGCATTTATTTCCTTAACTGCATTCTAATTATGCACTCTATTACCCCTAATAACATGACCTTGCTTGTCTTCACCAATTTCACCCTTGTTACCTAAGGAACCCAAGTTGTATATGAAGCAAATTTCAATTTGTTTACACATTACCACATGTGTTTATGTTGTTTCTTTTTTTAATCTTTTGCATGCAGTATATGACTGTTCTAAAGCAATAAGCTTAGAGCACTTTATAACTACATCCCATGACAGATCGAGAAAGCTGTTAGACAATGAATCACATAATTTGACCAAACTTGACGTGAACAATCCATGTGAACAAGTGAAAACACTACATCTGAACAAATGTACCATTTATGTCCCCTCTACAATAACTATGATGCCAATAATAGGGTTTCTTTTTAAGAACTTTTGCTTTCAGTTGTATTTTGATTACGATTATGAAAATTAGTTTAGGACAAATTGTAGATGAACCAAAATCCAATTCAAAGATTCCAAACAATTATCCTCTGCATATGTTTTGTCTTCCTTACCCTCTCTTGCAAGTTGATTTCCACTCCCCCACTATGTGTCATCTACATCAAACAACTTTATGACTGCTTATTTATCACCCTTGATGTTGTGACTATGTTCCATCAAGAATACCAAGAAACCCATGAAGACGACCAAGAGGAAGATCAAGCTTTGCTATCGCTTGTGCCTTCTTCCTCGGCACCACGCACACACCAACCACCTCCATGACGCCACCGGTACTGGAGCCACTCCCCCCCCCCCCCCCCCCCCCACACACACACCGGTTCCCACAATCATCCCTGGACCCAAGGAATCCATCCAGTCCTTGAGCGCCGAGGGAAATGCTCATGCGCCCTACCAACGCCGTGCACCCTCTCTCATGCGCACCACTACTAGGGTTCCTTCTCCTAGCCTCGGCGATGAGCCACCTCCTGGCGTGATCACAAAGGCCCAAGCATTTGGACTCAAGACTAAGCTTATGCATGGTCTTTTGATCTTAGGAGCGCCGAACCAATTTGTACTTGACTTGGTGGTTCTTCTCCAAGTAAAGTTGGCGTCGACGCCTCCACCGCAGATTTGACATGTTGTCGTAAAAGGAGACCCAATTCAAATCCACTCGGTCACTTTGCTTAAAATTCTAGGGGGACACGTGGGACCTCCTCCTCTACAAGATCAATGAAGGATTTATTCAAAATTGAAGTCATTTAATTTATGTAATTAGTTGACTAAGTGAAGAGTTTTTTCCTTGTCTTGAGTATGCTAGCTCAAGAGTTGTAACTCTTGCAATTTTGTTCCTATTTAAGCTGACCTTGTTGGACTTTGTTCCTCACTTCAAGCTTAGTCAAAAATAGTAACTTCCAAGAAATACCCAGAATTTCGTCCTTGCTCGTGAGTCAAATCGAGCACCGATCATCCATCCTTGAGTATGTTATATCTCAGGTTTGTTTGATCTTGTTCTTTCTTGAGTGGTGAGTCATATCCACAAAAGTTTGAACACTTATCCCCTTCATCAACACTCCATAAATCATCCCACCACATGGCTCCTTGATCCATTCAAAAGCAACATCTATCGCTAAGAAAATCAACACCGAAAAGAGATCCGATTTCAATCCTACCAAGGAGACACAAGCACGAACCATTCTTACCTCGAACTGAGCATTGGAGGCGCGATCCTTATCACTTGATCAATCTTGTTGAGACCAGATTATTTGAATATCATCATAAACACCTGAACAAACTTGAGAGAACTAAACTCTCTACCATAATGGTTGAGGAAACCATATGTTATGGTACACCTAGTTATAAAATGAGAACGACGAAAAGTGTGAAATGTGAACACCGTTCTAAAGAAAAGTATCTTATGCGTGGTTTCTTGACATATAGTTTCCAAACAAAGTGGACAAACCGAATATTGACTAGATTGAACCTAATCTAATTTGGTTTCATATAAAGATTACAACATGGAACTATAGAGGAATCAGAAGAAAGAACCTATGGATTGACATGTAATCATTTTTGCAAGATTCAAAAGATCCAACTACTAACTCTCTTTGAAACTAGAACAAGCAAGTAACCCCATGAACGAATGTGAAAAAAAGTGGAATTTGATCAATTTTTGTTCTCTCATACTGCTAGTTTTTCGGGTGGCGTGTGTATTATGTGAAAAACATATCAGCTGACCAATTACTCATTCCAATAAACTATTTTGATCTATTTATATGTCACTTAGTCATGGTTGATCTATTTATATTGTGTTTTTTCTTATTTTCGGTTCTTTTTTGGGATTTTGATTTTCCATATCTGTTTTTTGCTCTGATATTGATATATGAAATTATGTTTTGTCGAACTCCCAGCACAAAAAGAACAACTAAATCAAATTGAAACCTTTGAACCTTGCTCCATTACGTTGAGGAAACCATAAATAATGGAAAACCATAATTTGGATGTTCCATTCGACCAGAATTCCATGAAAGTTGAAACTCATGTAGATGTGTCCTCGGAAAGTATTCACAACATGTACTGTAAGCCTAAACATAAAAAGAAACAAATCGAAAAGATGGGAAAATCAACGATGCCCAAATATTTCCATACAAGATTTTCTAATTAAAAAAAGAAAAGAAAATGTGAATATGACACCACCTTTTGACCCCTATGTACTCTTCAATGGGGGATAATACGTAGAATGATTTGAATCTAGCAACGAGAACCCATTTGTGATCCCTCAAAACGCTCTTCATAGGGGTTTCTCTCGTATTAATACAATGACAACCCTATGTGATCCCTCAAAACGCACTTCAAAAGGGTTTCTCTTACTAATATATATTCGTGAACGGACCATGATCAAAATTTATGTTAGTAATATCGGGGGCGGAAGTAGGATTTCAGCCCAACGGGGCTAAAATTTTACGTAATCGAAATTAATTGTAATATAATACATAAACTATTAAAAGTATATTAATTTTGTTAACACTTAATCAACACACAACTCATGATGATCATCTTCAACTTCACAATTTGACAAATTTGGAACATTTAATAGATTCGATGGGTTAGGATTAGAACTTGGTCTAACAGTTGGTGATTTTGAATTTTGGAAACCTTGTAAAATGTTTATTCATCTATGTATTTACTAATTTAAATACATTTATTGATATGATACAATAACTATGATGTTATTTAATTATAAAGAATTAAATTTAATCTATGTATTTGAATGATAGAATAAAGCTAATAAAAAAATTTAACAAAAATAGAGTGTATACACTATAATGTTATATAGCATGCAAAAAAAGAGAAAAAAAGAGAAATGAATATAACGTAAAAAGAAAGAAAAAAAGAGATAAGGAGGAGGTTGATTAAAATAGTTGAAAGGAAAAATAAAGGGGGAAGAGACTCTCGAGATTTGAACACAAGTTCACTTACATATCATTAAAAGAAGAGAGTTAAATCAACCACTAAACTAAAAGACTTTTTAGTACACTACTAATCTTTTTTTTTTAAAAAAATTTAGAGGGATCTATAGCCCCCCTCGGCCTTGAGTAGCTTCGCCACTGAGTAATATAACCGACCAACTTCAACCAATGAACAATCAAGAAAAAAACTCTTTTTTGTCCCATTATGGTTGAGAAAACCATAAATAATGGTGCATCAAGGTTAAGGTGATGGCAAAAAATAAAAAACTTCAAGAACTGAAATTCTTTGAACCATTTTGCAGTATGTGGACCCGTTGATTCAAGCTTGAGTGTCAATACTTCTATGTAATTGTGAAGATGATCTTGTCTCCGGTCGTGGTCATGGTCGTGTTCGAGGCTCTTGAAAATCCCTCATTTAGGTGGGTGCAACGTCTTGGTAGTCGAGACTACTGAAGATCCCTCATTTAGATAGGGACAATGTCATGGTGGTCCATTCTGAACTTTCTTAGGATAGATCTTGCATGACTCATTTTTTTGGTGACGTTTTCCTTCAATAGTGCTTTAGTCACCACTAGACCTGTCAATTGGGTCGGGCGGGTCAGGTTCGGGTCAGGTCAATTCGGGTTCAGGTCGATCGGGTCCGTTAAAATTTTCGGGTCGGGCGGGTCGAATTCAGGTTGATCCAACGGGTCGAAGGTGTCCATTTATTTATGATTCATATTATGATTTTAAAATTTAATAAAAAATTCTATTAAAAAATTAATATTATATAATTATTTAATAAAGTATTTTATAATATTTAATATAAATAAAATAAAATATATGAAATAACGGGGCCCCTCGAGCTCAGATTCACTATTCGGGTCAGGTTGGGTCCTTCGGTTTTGGGTTCGGGTCCTTCTTGACCCAGTGACTTTCGGTTCGGGTATCGACCCAAAAAAGTCGGGTCGGTTGGGTGATGAGGGGATCCCCAGCGGGTCACCACAGCGAACCCATGCAGACCCCATTCCAGGGTCACCTACAGGACCCAACCATGGCCCCGGGACGCCGTCCCCCGATCAGGTCTGCAGACCGTGAACCCCAACCTCTGACATGACCTCTGTGAGCACCAACCCCTTCCTAGGGTGACACAAACACAAAGGTCTGCAAGTTGTTGGAGAGAGTCGAACACGCGACCTCTCCCTTTACCAAGCAGCTTTCGCAGTACTTGGTACCAATTGTGCTGCCCTGGGAAGGGGTTGGTGCTCACAGAGGTCCTGTCAGAGGTTGGGGTTCACGGTCTGCAGACCTGATCGGGGGACGGCGTCCCGGGGCCATGGTTGGGTCCTGTAGGTGACCCTGGAATGGGGCCTGCATGGGTTCGCTGTGGTGACCCGCTGGGGATCCCCTCATCATTGGGTTTTCGGGTCGGGTCGGTTTTTGACATGTCTACTCACCACTCTCTCTAGATCGTATAGGCTCTTTTATTACTTTTTTGTATTTTTCTTGCTTGATTTGTTTGTTTATCTCTCATGTCGATTTACTCCATATTAATATAGGTAAATCGAATTCTTATGTTTATTAAAAAAACCTTTCAAACTCTATCAACTTTATTTAAATATATTTGAATATTAATTACATTTGAAAACTAAATATTATGAGTTTTATTGCTAAAATGATAATATTATGAAACGAAATAATACGTATGCGATGTTAACATAAATCGTCCATGATGGATATGAAGAATTGGAAAATTAACCATAACATTTCAATGATTTCATCACGAATAATTAATGCGGGCGGGGATACAATTCAAATAACAAAAAAGTACGTGCACATTAACATCAATTTAATTGACACTTGCTCCGAATCCGATCAGATCGAAACAATTTACATAGTTGAACCCCACCACTTTAATTAGTTCATTTCCTCCCACACGCACACTTGGTCCACTTGGATCTCGCTAGCTCACTCGATCAATTAACTTAAGTGCATGCATGGTAGCTTATAACTAGGTAGGTAGAATCTCACTTTCCGGGAACGAAGTTGGTGGCGTATGACCAGGCGTTGTTGTTAACCGGGTCAGCCAAGTGGTCGGCGAGGTTCTCGATGGGGCCCTTCCCGGTGACGATGGCCTGTACGAAGAAGCCGAACATGGAGAACATGGCCAGCCTTCCGTTCTTGATCTCCTTCACCTTCAGCTCCGCGAACGCATCCGGGTCATCCGCCAGGCCCAGCGGGTCGAAGCTCCCACCCGGGTACAGCGGGTCCACCACCTCCCCGAGGGGCCCGCCCGCTATTCTGTAGCCCTCGACGGCCCCCATGAGGATGACCTGGCAGGCCCAGATCGCCAAGATGCTCTGGGCGTGGACCAGGCTCGGGTTCCCCAAGTAGTCGAGCCCGCCCTCGCTGAAGATCTGCGACCCGGCCTTGAACCACACGGCCTCCCCGAACTTCACTCCGTTGCGGGCCAGGAGCTCCGGGAAGACGCATCCCAGTGCGCCCAGCATGGCCCACCTGCAGTGGATCACCTCCAGCTCCCGGTTCTTGGCGAAGGTTTCCGGGTCGGCCGAGAGCCCGGCGGTGTCCCAGCCGTAGTCGCCGGGGAACTCGCCGGTCAGGTAGCTCGGGGCCTCGCCGGAGAACGGGCCAAGGTACTTGACCCGGTCGGGCCCGTACCACGGGCTGCCTGAGGCGGCGGGCTTGGGCTTGGCCGCGGATTTTCTCATGGTGACGCGGCCCTCTCCAAAGAGCTCGGAGGAGGATGGGGAGAGCTTTACGGCCTTGCCGGCGAAGACGGGGGAGGAGAGGGCCATTGCGGAGGTTGCCATGGAGGAAGGAGAGCAGAGAACTCAAGTGTTGGTTGGTTGGGTTTGTTTATCAGTGAGGATGAAGAGTTGAGTTGTAATGGCAGACTACTTATATTATGGGGGGACATATCACGTGGGGTCCTACGTTTATCCTTATGAAATATTGGGAGATTTGCAAGCTTTCTTGTAATTGGCTTATGTGGTTACAAGATTCTGCATGTCCACTTGGCACCTCTCTCCTCCTATCGTCTTCATTAATCTGCTAGTTAATTTTGAAGTCTAGATATTCCCCTTCAAAAGCTTTCCCTTCTGGATATTGGGGAAGATTTTTTGGGTTTCAGCCAATGGCGAACTACCAGTTGTCAAAGGATATATGGCAATTTATCTTCGCTGGATCATTTAATTTGTTATATATGATCACTAGCTTCTAAGGACTGAATGGGAATTTGAGGGTTGCACTTTGGCGAAACATGAGCTTGCCCTTCAACAAATGGCCTGGGCATCCTGAAATTTTAGAATATATGATAAACAATAGGCTAATTGACAAAAGTTAATAATTTTAGGAGGTTCCGTTAGAGTTATTAAAAAAATCTATGAATATATTCTAAAATTTTTTAGTGAAAAAATAAATTTGTCAAAAACAATTAAACTAAAGTATACATATATAGACAATGGCTAAATACACGCGAAATAATGTCTATATACACGCTATTTTGTGCGCTTAACATAACAGCACGGTTTTGTGCGCTTATGTTAAGCGCATAGGGGTATAGTTGGTATTTTAAAAAGACAGCTCAGGGACATACACGCTTAAGTTAAGCGCACAGACATACGCTTAAGTTCAACGCACATGTATATTGGGCCAGCCTAATTAATTGGTGGCCGTAACTGTCTTTGTTAGATTTACACGCTTAACTTAAGCGCATACTCATGCGCTTAAGTTAAGCGTGTAAATCTAATTGGGCCGGCCCATTAATGACCGGCATTGTCTTTCCAACGGCTATTAAACTTACACGCTTAAGTTAAGTGTATAAGATCCGTTTGAATATTACCGTTGGTGCGCTTAAGTTAAGCGTACCAAACGGTAACATTCTAACAGATCTATTTCTTCCTATTAGTACCCGAAGCTCTTGTAAGAAACCGAAATTGTTCTTCTCCTAATTTTAAAGATGTATCATAGTGGTGAGGATAGTAGTGACGAGGAAAATGATTGGGTTCAAAGTGAAGAAGAAGAGGAGGAGGACGACAAATGGATGGAGTCGAATTTTTTCGTAGATGTCGAAGATGACGAAGCGACTGGCGATTAGGACCCTAGCGGCGTATTTGTGGTTAGTGTTGAAATAGTTTTGCTGTTTCCTTTATCGGTATTTTAATACGTAATTAGTATCGTAAATATCGCACTTATTTAGGTAGCCAATCTTTAACATGAATTTGTAGTTATATAATTGGAAATCATATGTAGTGTAACATAGTGATGTAGTTATGATGACTTTTAGTTAACATACACCGCTACATTTATAGGGGAAAGAATATACAGAGCATTTTATTACCGACTTAGTGTGAGATAGTAATGAAGAATTGTACGAATGGGCGAAAGAAATAGGAAAGGAGCTAGTGATAGCTTTGGTGAAGCGTAACTCAAGTTCGTACCAAATTAGTATAGTGTGCGATAGGTTTGGGCCTTGGAGATCGGGGAGGCCGAAGGTGAACAAAGAGAATCCAGAGTTGCCGGTTGTTAAAATCCGAAAGTCGAGATCCAAAAAGTGTGGGTGTAAGTTTGAGATAATGGGTGTTCGCATGAAGAAAGAGGCATGGACGGTTGGTGAAAAGTGGGTCTTGGGTGTGATTGAAGGTCGGCACAACCATAAGCTACGAACTAGCTTTAAAGGCCATGCATTCATGGGTCGAATGACCGAGGTGGAGCAGCTGTGCACTAGGAGGTGGGGAGACGGTCGCAAGACGCCGAATCAAATTGTTTCGGAATTGATGCAAAACTTCCCGGGAAGTGTGACTTCTAGGAAGCAAGTGGCCAACTTCTTGCAGAAGTTGCAGTACGAGGATCGGGGAGAGTTAACGGTTACACAGTGGTCCCTAAGATTTATGGTTGAGCAGAAATATGTAGTTCATCCTTTGAGGGATGCGAAGATTGATGAGGTTGCAATCTTATTTTTTGCTAATCCGGAGTCGCTGTGGTTGTTGAAGAAGTTCCCGTACGTGATAATCATTGATGCGATATACAAGACAAACAAGTAAGTCCTAAATTTTAATAATATGTAGTTTATGACAGAAACTTTTAAGGTATTTCATTTAAAAATGTGTTCGGTATTATGAATTGTTTTCCATAGATAAGGAATGCCACTTATGGAGATTGTTGGTTTCACCAACACTCATAAGACGTTCAACATTGCTTATGCATTTACCCGGGCGGAAAGGATTTACCATTACACGTGGATAATGAGAAAAGTTCGGGCATTGTGTTTGGATTTGGGAGTGATGTCGACTGCAATAATGACAGATTGTGAGAAGCTCCTCATAACTGCTATCCACAATGTTTTTGGCATCGAAGTTCAACACCTCTTGTGCTGGGTGCATATAAAGAACAACATCGAGGCACGTGCCTCGTCCATCTTGAAGAAAAAAGGAAAGCGTGGATGCCTTTGCAAACCAATGTTGGGCACTTTTTTGCTCAACCAGTGAAGAAAGCTATGAAGAGAGGCTTGCCGTATTACGGACATTGTGGAAGAGCGGCCTTGTTGGATACATGGAGGACACATGGATTACTCTGTACAAGACGAGCATAGTAAGGGTGTGGACGGATCATCATCTTCACTTCTTCACGAGGACTTCAAACAGGTATGACGTTCACAATATGTTTTTTTTACTCATAGTTGTTAATGTCGTACTAACGTCATGTGATTTGACAGGGTTGAGGGGATGCACAAGGTTTTGAAAGATATTATTGGTTCTAGCAGAGGGGGCTTCATGACCAGCTCTACTTTGTAGTGCGTAACTAGGAATTGTTACCGGAGTTTTGGGTGCCATTTGTATGGGTTTAGAGCATAAGTTAGGAGAATGGAGTTGTGGAGAAGGAGTGTTGATTTGGTGCTTTATAGTACTTAAATGAAGACTTAAGAAGATGGAGGAGAAAGCCACGAGAGAAGACCGTAACAGAAGAGAAAAAAAACGCTACATAAGGACTTCCGCGGGCACAGAAGTCACCGCCGCGGTCGCGGAAAAATGCCAGAGACAACGAACATTACAAGAACTTTTCCACGGTTGTGGAAGATAAGCCGCGGTCGCGAATACTGTTCACGCGCGGGATCCGGATTTCCTTTTCGTCCGAGCTTCGTTTGATTTTAATTATTTTATTTTATTTTATTTCCTTTTAGGATATTATTTCTTATCTTTTGAGTATTAGGTTTTGCTAGGGTTATAACCTAGTTTTAGTTAGCAGCCTTTTCATGATTCATTATTCAACATCACACATTATCGTTCAGTTTTTCCATTAGAGTTTTTATGTTTTTGAAGACTATGAAGAACTAAGCAACTTTTGCTTAGTCCGACGATTGAAGCCTTAGTTTGTATTTGGTTGTGAGATTATAACTCTATTTCCTTTCCTTTGATTATATCTCTTTTCTTTGTGCTTAATCCCATTGATTCTTACTGATTTGACCGGTCTGATTAACTAGTTGATATTAGTAATTGTCTATTGCTAGGGTTTGGATATTTCTGGTTGAAATTAGGGCTGGAAATGGGTCGGGTTATGGGTGGATGGACCAATTTCTCCACCCCACCCATGAAAAAAAAATGTCACCCGATCCACCCATCACCCGCGAAACCCTTCACCCATATCCGATCCACCCGTCACCCGCGGGTGAAATGGGTGACCCGACCCACCCGCAAAAATCAATGATTTTAATCCGTTTTAAGCCCTTCGTCTAATTATTTTCCAATTTACACCTTATCAATTGCTCAAAGACTAAGAAAAATGCAAAATAACAAAATACTTTAATAATAAGGTGGCATATGGCAATCCACTAATCCACTAATAGAAATACTAGAGGCAAAACAATGACATTTCATGTCAATATATCATTCAAAAGTATACATCGAATGTATTGGTCTACGTGGAAAAGTTTTGCATATCAAAAATTCAAAATGAATAAAAACAAGTAAATAGATAGATTCTTCAAAAGCAGAGTGTTGGTTCAGCAGTCACTCTAGTCAGCATTAACGCCTTGTCTGTCTCTTCAAATCCTATTGCACCAAACATACAAAAAATGCAGATTCAGAGTCCAAAATGTTATCCAATTTTCGGAATTCCAATTTCATTTATACCAACATGCAATAACATTTGATTTTATCCAATAGCAAAGATCAAATAAGCTTAGATTAACTAAAGCATTCATTCAGATTTTCTTAATGATATTTAGTGAGAAAGATAGATTAATTGAATCATTTATGCAATCTACAGAACTTACCTTATTTCTGATCCCTGGGAGCTCACCATTGACATTTGACAATGTTTCTTCAGAAACTGAAATGACAATCCACTTCACCATTGACATTTGGTTCTCCAACATCAGCATCCTCCAGTAGACTGATAGAATCTTGTAAATCATCAAAATTACCTATATTCACATACAAATAACATTAGAAGTACCCCAAAAGTAAAAGAATACAAAATAATTTTGACTAATAAAAATAGATGGCAAATTTTTTTACCTGCACAGTCTCCACGAATCCAATTTGACAAGCACATTAATGCTTCAACAGTATCCACATGTAATGATGAGCGGTGCGGACTCACCACTCTACCGCCTGCACTAAAAGCACTCTCAGACGCAACAGTTGATGCAGGAATAGCCAAAATATCTTTGACAATCTTACGTAATCTTGGATACTTGAGATCACTTTTCCAGAAATTAAGAACATCAAACTCTTTACAATCCGGCAGAGCGGGTTCCTCGAGATAATACTCTAACTCAGACCTCACGTTTGCCTTCTTCTTCCTTTGTTTTTTTACCAAGCTAAAATCATCCTCACAATTATCAAAATCTGACCCATGCTTTCCGAGTGATGATGCAAATTCTTGACCTTCATTCTCAATTTCTGATTCTCGATACTCATATAAAAGATCAAACAACAAAGACTTTACTTTATCGATCTGAATAAATGCATCATCCCCATAAATCTTTGTAAAGTAATGTTCCACACATTCCATCTTGTCTCTAGGATCTAATATCGCAGCAACAGCCAAGAGCCCAGATACAGATAACCAATACTTATCAAACTTCTCTAACATTCGTTGAGCCATGTTCTTGATTGTGTCATCACTACTAGACAGCCATTCAATCAAAGCAACCTTAATTTGACAAACTTTTCTGAAAAACAGATTAGCTGTAGGATAACATCTACCTGAAAATATTTCAGTCACCTTGTGAAATCTGGCCAATTTACCACAAATATCTGCAGCCCACTTCCATTCATCATCAGTAGGAATATCAAAGCTAAAACGAGGATGTTGAATCTTCAACTTATAAAATATCTCCTTGTATGGCAAAGCACTTTGTAGCATCAAAAAAGTGGAATTCCATCTCGTCTTACAATCAAGAACCAACATTTTAGAGCAATCAATTCTCAGAACTCTAGCCTTGTCCTCAAACATTTGTTTTCTTTTTGGGGTTGCAGTCCAAAAAGAAACACAATTCCTTATATTCACAATCCCCGAAGAAATTATATCTAAACCATCTTGCACAATCAAATTCAGAATGTGTGCACTACAACGAACATGCAAAAAAGCTCCCTCCAATAGGAGATTACTTGAATCAAATCTGTGACGCAACACTTCTATCATTTTGTCATTTGTAGAACAATTATCCACAACCACAGAAGAGACTTTTTCATGAATATTAAACAAAGACAGAGACTGCAGTAATACTTCAGCAAGCACTTCAGTAGTATGTGGACAAGGTACATAAGCAAACCTATATATAGCAGTTATAAAATATATTTAGATATATAAATTTTAAGCACAACTAGTAAACAAAAGAACAACAAGTAAACAAGATAATAATATCTTAATTGTATTTGTAATTACCTCACAATCTTGTTTTGGAGATTCCAATGTTGATCAATATAGTGAGCGGTGACAGCCATATATCCCTTTTTTTGATGAGATGCAGTCCACATGTCAGTTGTAATTGCAATTTTTCCAGCATGATGCTCAAACATCTGTCTAAGCCTTGCCTTTTCACTTGCATACATCTTCATTATATCACTCTTCAAAGTAGGCCGACTGATGAGCTTGAAGTTTGGATTCAAACTAGCTGAATATCTCTGGAAGCCGATATGATCCACCATGCTCAAGGGATACTCGTGCATAACAATCATATTTGCTAACTCCTTCCTAGAAACATCTTGACAGAAGTTATGATTTTCTACCCTTGCTGTTCCATCCAACTTGCGGTTGTAATTTAATAACTTCTGGCGCACATCAACCTTTGCATGCTTCTTTGAACACCTAAGTTGAATGTGGTCCTTGAGGTGTGAAGTTCCATTCTTACTAGCTGCTGATAATCGCTGCCCGCAGTGCAAACATTCTGCTTTAGCTTCGCCTTGGATTGTGATCCTGTCAAAGTAATTCCATACATCTGATTTACGCGCTCGAGCCTTGCGTGAAGTTATACCCGAACTTTGAGGAATAGAAGGCTGGTCAGACCCACTAGATGGAGGTGGCATTGAATTGTCAACTGGTACTACTGGTGGCATAGGTGAAGAATTAGTTGATTGAGCTTCTTGATGATTAACTCATGTCATCATCACCTTCAAGTATCCTATAAGAATTAAGCCATTCAATTTAGTCAATTTCGAACGGAGAAGCAATTTAACAAATTAACTCACAAATTAACAATAGAAGAAATCCAAATTCCAAAATGATTGCACTGTAATTACCTCACAAATTAACAATAGAAGCAATTTCGAACCCACAATTAACAATAGAATCACAAATGTTCTGTAAAGTGGCCATATTAACTTGAATCATGAAAATACATTACATTCAGCAATAACAGAGAAATGAGAGAAGTATGTGAAAAAATGCCTTCCCAGCCTTATGTGACGAACTAACTATGAAGCTTTAGTATTAAGAAACACGATTCCAGCTTATTTACCTCAAAGCAACAAACGCTATCCGGAAGATACGAACGGAGAGAGGCGCCGGAAGAGACGAACGGACGAACTGAGAGACGAACGGAGAGACGAGAGAGGCTCCGGAATAACCTGGTGGACGTCGACGAACCGACGAACTGAGAGGCGACGGCGCCGGACCAGAGTGAGTCGCAGTACAACAGGAGAGAGCCGAACGGCGAGAGACGACGACGCCGGAACGGAGAGCAGAGAGAGACGAAGAGTAGCAGCAGCCAGCAGGAGAGAGCCGAGAGCGGCGAACAACTGAACAAGAAATAGGGTTAGAACTGTGGAGCGTGGAGTAAAAAAAATTATTTATATACTAGGTTATATATATTAGCGGGTGATGGGTGAAATACGGGTTAATGGGTCGGGTGAAAAAATTCAGGCTCTCACCCGGATCCGATCCACCACCCGTTTCACCCATCACCCGATCCATCCATCACCCATAATTTTCGGGTTTTCATCCATATATTTCGGGTCGGGTAATCGGGTGAATCGGTCACCCGCGGGTAATTTCCAGTCCTAGTTGAAATCCCTTATCTTGTGTAGCAAACATGATATTCTAGGACTGGTTGGACTAGTTTATTGTGAAGAGAATTGATTACATGTCGAGTACTGACGGGTTGTTAAGTATTGCATGTATCCTGGTTAATTCCCATGCTTACTGCTACCTTTAGATTTAATCTTGATGGTTTCTTGATTGTTTATTGGTAAGTGTTTTCAGGGTTGGTTGACCTGTTAATATACATAAGATCGGGACATGAATATTCATAGGAAGGAATTAGAGATAATCTAGGATCAACCAATCAAACTGAATGGTGGATATTTGTCTAGCTAAGTTACTTCTCACCCATAGATTACACCTTTTGCTTTAATTTACTTTGTTTACGTGACACAAACCCAACACCCCCCTTTTGTTACCATTGGCATACAACCTTTTGCACTTAGGAAGATTGCTTTCCTCCATGTGGGATTCGACCCTTGCTTGCCTACTATATTTAGTTAGGTTTTTGAGGATTACGTTGATAGGCACTACGACTTTAGCCTCATCAAATTTGGCGCCGTTGCCGGGGAGGCAAAGTTTTAATTTTTCTTTGTGTTTGTTTGTGTGCCAACCTTTGTGTAGACCTATGTTATGGTCCACACCCGTGCTACTGACTCTCCACTTTTAGATTTTGATACAGAGATCAAACGAACACTTTCCAGAAACCGTCTAGCAGCCCGTACGCCAATCGAGATGGCTGAGGAAGCGCCGACTTTGAGGCAGTTGACGACACCGAATCTAGAGCAGTAGCCGCTTGCTGTGCAGTTTCCAGAGTTGGCAGATGGCGTGAATTTTGAGCTCAAATCTGGACTGATTCACTTATTACCCCACTTGCATGGGATGAGTGGAGAAGACCCCAACACGCATCTGTCTGAATTCCACGCTGTCTGCAGCAGTATGAAGCCCATGAATATTACTGAGGACCAGATCAAGCTGAGGGCCTTTCCTTTCTCTCTGAAGGATTCGGCCAATGATTGGTTCTACTATTTGGCCCCAGGGAGCATAGACACATGGGCGAAGATGAAGAAACCCTTCCTGGAGAAGTACTTCCCTGTAACGAACCTCAATAGCCTGAAGAGGAACATTAGCAACATCGAGCAGCATGCTACTGAGACGTTGTATGAGTACTACGAGAGGTTCAAGAGGTTGATCTCAAGCTGTCCTTACCATGGGTATTCTAACCAAGACCTCATACTATATTTGTATGGTGGACTTCTAGATGATGAGCGCCGGATGGTGAACGCAGCTTGTGGCGGTAACATTCTCAACAAGACGCCAGCTGTAGCATTTGAGATATTCTTTGAGCTATCTGAGGGCTCAAGACAGTTTAGCAAGAGAGCGAGCGCTCACACAGTCAAAGCTGCAGACTCTCAGCCATCGTCCGCAATACTTTTTGAGATGGCTGAGATGAAGGAGATGATGAGGAGGTTCATGACGAAGGGCAACCTACAACAAGTCAAATCCTGCGGAATATGCTATGACACGATGCACCCTATAGATGCATGTCCAACGCTATAGGAACCCACTGCTGAAGTGAACGCTATTGGAGGTTTCGGTCCTCCTAGACCGAGATATGACCCGTACTCCAACACTTACAATCCAGGGTGGAGAGATCACCCTAATTTGAGATACGGGAACTAGCAGAATCCTCCTCAAGGTCGCGATGATCAGGAATTTCACCAGAGGCCACCACAGTTCTTACAACACAACAATAATTTCAGCGGCCTGGGGTCAACAACAACACTTTAGAGCTCCATACGACCCCAGACCTCAAGGCCAGAGCGCAAGTTCGTCTATGTCTAGCGATGACATAATTAAGTCTCTCGCTCAGAGTGTGTCAACGTTGGCCACCACTATGGTTCAACAAAATCAAGAGATGAAGTCCAGTATTCAGAACTTGGAGAAGCAAGTGGGGCAAATTTCTCTCGCAGTGAGCAAACTGGAGGCTTGGGATTCAGGAAAACTACCATCTTAAACGGTAGCAAACCCGAGGGAGAATGTATGTGCGATGACGCTGAGGAGCGGAATCCAAAAGAAGGAACTAATGGAAGCTACAGAGGAATTTCCGCGACCACGGCACCAAATCCGTGACCGCGGAAACGCACCTGAAGGCGGTGAATTTTCCGAAGTTTTTCCGCGACCGCGGCCAGAAATCCGCGACCACGGAATTGTTCCTGGAGAAGGTGAACTTTCTGACGAATTTCCGCGATCGCGGAATGACATCCGCGACCGTGGAAAAGCTGTTGGCATCCCCGTTGCTCCAGTTGTTGAGCCGCGACCGCGGGACCCAATTCGCGACCGCGGTTTGCCCTCTGATGTCCATGACGATTACGTTCATCCGAATTTCCCTCCGATCAGTTCATTGAAACCACCCGCACCCTTTCCCGAGGTACTGAAGGATACCAGAAGGCTGGATAACGACAAGGAACTCTTCGAGACCTTCAATAATTGCGAGGTAAACCTTCCTTTGATTAAGCTGGTTAAGAGCATCCCTCGCTATGCAAATTTTTTGAAGGAATTGTGCAAGATTAAGAGAAAGAAAACAGTGAAAGCAAAGAAGAAGGTTCTGGTAAGTGAGAATGTCTCCGCTATGCTACAAAAGCGGTTGCCCAAGAAGTGGAGTGACCCAGGATGTTCAGTATTCCCTGCAAGATAGGTGACACCACGTTTGATAAAGCCATGCTGGATTTGGGTGCATCTATAAATGTACTGCCTCTCTCACTGTACGAATCTTTGGGGCTCGAGCCATTATAGAAGACAGGGATGGTGATCCAATTGGCAGATATGTCCTATGTGTATCCCAAAGGAGTCGTGCAGAATGTTCTAGTAGAGGTCGATAAGCTGATTTTCCCTGCGGATTTCTTTGTGATGGATACGGGGCAAGATAAACATGCAGCCCCTGTGATGTTAGGTAGGCCGTTCATGAAAACGGCGAACACGAAGATTGATGTGAGTAGTGGTTCACTCACAATGGAATTTAATGGGGTGAGGGTCGAGCACAACATCGATGATGCAAAGAGACACCCTCCTGATTGTAACCCCAAGTGTTCGGTTGATGTGAGCAACCCAAGCTGAGTTGAAGGGCACCAAGTCGAGCCATGACAATAACCAAGGCGCTGCTCGGGAGGCAACCCGAGGTATGTATTTCTTTTTGTGTCTTTTCATTTCAAGTTTTTATTTGTGTTGTTTTCGGTTTAGACTAAAATGCAGGAAGGAGACTCGACACCAAAAATTCGAAGACGGTGTTCAACTCGCACCAGAAGCTAATCCGCGACCGCGGAAAATTTTTCACGACCGTGGGTTTTGCCGCTGTAAGTCCCCTTACCTGGAAACAAAAAAAAATTAAAACAAAATCGAAAAAAAGAGAGTTCGACGTTTTTCCGCGATCACGGCACTCTTTTTGCGATCGCGGCCCAACTGTTTGAGATTTTCTACGCGAGACGGTGTGCATCATGCTGCCAAGGAGGAGACAATCACCCGACATTTGTATTTGGCATCGATGATGGCCCGACATTCGACAACAGATGAGGAGGAACACCAGAGCCCACCACACGATTACATTCGGGCTCCCATTCTGTGTTCGTTGAAGGCTCGTGCAACCCCATTTTCTTTGATGTACCACATACCTTATAGTGATTCTATTTGGTTGCACGTGGAGTTTATTTGAGACGGACCGCGCAACACCAGCGACATGTGCGTTCTTTGATTTACCGCCAGCCCCAACATCTAAGTCCAGGCCAACTCGGCGACGGTATGAGTACTTTTCTGCCTTTCCCTGTGCTTCATCTTTTTTGTCTTTCATTACATTGAGGACAATGCAATGTTTAAGCATGGGGGAGTGATCTATAATTGCTAGTCGTCTGAATAACATAATTTTTTTTGTAAAAGTCAAAAATATGAAAAAATACAAAAATAAAATCCTAGGATAAGTCAAAAACCCGAAAGGGCAGCTTAGGCAATAAGCAGGTGGCTTGGACCAGCATTAAGCTGGGGTAATAAGAGGTCAAGAGTGATATGAGTTTTTGTGAGCCCATCTATTGAAAAATGAAATGAGTGGCTTGGTGAAAACCCGAAAGGGCGCCTTGGCAAAATGAGTGAAAAGAATAAGAGTGACTATTAGGATTCCTCATTTTTTCTGGCGTGGTGACATAAGAAGAGGTGATATAAGGAGGTTTAGGATAGGTCACTCTGGGAGTTATAAGAAGATAGATGGAGGCTAGGATTAGATGGTTACTTTCACTCTATGGTGTTCGAGTTAAGCTTGGAGAAAGTACTCTGCTTTCCTTTAAGCTTGTGTGTTATGTTGATTGTGTTGGTGCCTTGGAGATTCATGATTTGGTGCAGTTCTTAGTGGAGATAGTTTTGTTGTGCTTCCTGAGACCTTGGGTATTTCATTAGAGGAGTAGGTTTCTATTAGCTTACTCGAGGACGAGCAAGGTTTAAGCATGGGGGAATTTGATCAGCTCTACTTTGTAGTGCGTAACTAGGAATTGTTACCGGAGTTTTGGGTGCCATTTGTATGGGTTTAGAGCATAAGTTAGGAGAATGGAGTTATGGAGAAGGAGTGTTGATTTGGTGGTTTCTAGTACTTAAATGAAGACTTAAGAAGATGGAGGAGAAAGCCACGAGAGAAGACCGCAACAGAAGAGAAGAAGGCGCTACATAAGGATTTCTGCAGGCGCGAAAGTCACCGCCGTGGTCGCGGAAAAATGCCAGAGACAGCGAACATTACAGGAACTTTTCCGCAGTCGCAGAAGATAAGCCGCGGTCGCGGATACTGTTTGCGCACGGGATCCGAATTTCTTTTTCGTCCGAGCTTTGTTTCATTTTAATTCTTTGATTTTATTTTATTTCCTTGTAGGATATTATTTCTTATCTTTTGAGTATTAGGTTTTGCTAGGGTTATAACCTAGTTTTAGTTAGCAGCCTTTTCATGATTCATTATTCAACATCACACATTATCGTTCAGTTTTCCCCTTAGAGTTTTTATGTTTTCGAAGACTATGAAGAACTAAGCAACTTTTTCTTAGTCCGACGATTGAAGCCTTTGTTTGTATTTGGTTGTGAGACTATAACTCTATTTCCTTTCCTTTGATTATATCTCTTTTCTTTGTGCTTAATCCCATTGATTCTTGCTGATTTGACCGGCCTGATCAACTAGTTGCTATTAGTAATTGTCTATTGCTAGGGTTTGGATATTTTTGGTTGAAATCCCTTATCTTGTGTAGCAAACATGATCTTCTAGGATTGGTTGGACTAGTTTATTGTGAAGAGAATTGATTACATGTCGAGTACTGACGGGTTGTTAAGTATTGTATGTATCCTGGTTAATTTCTATGCTTACTGCTGCCTTTAGATTTAATCTTGATGGTTTCTTGATTGTTTATTGGTAAGTGTTTTCAGGGCTGGTTGACATGTTAATATACATAAGATCGGGACAAGAATATTCATAGGAAGGAATTAGAGATAATCTAGGATCAACCAATCAAACTGAATGGTGGATATTTGTCTGGTTAAGTTATTTCTCACCCATAGATTACACCTTTTGCTTTAATTTACTTTGTTTACGTGACACAAACCCAAAACCCCCCTTTTGTTACCATTGGCATACAACCTTTTGCACTTAGGAAGATTGCTTTCCTCCCTGTGGGATTCGACCCTTGTTTGCCTACTATATTTAGTTAGGTTTTTGAGGATTACTTTGATAGGCACTATGACTTTAGCCTCATCACTTCAATAGAGTGATCGTGAGGATCCACCATGCCATCATCCATCAAATAGATCAGATTAGGGGGAGCATGAACCTTTCACTTTCCAAACGACCAACGGATTTCGATGATGTATCGATGCCGCCAGTTGTACGAGCTACTTTTTCTAGGCTCTTCTACCAAGTGTCGGATAGGTGCTTTGATATGTTGTTGGGCTATTACGATATCTTGAAGAAGGGGGAGTTCTCAGAAGAATGCACCGACCATTGGGTGAGAGATTGCCTTGGGTTACCTTGCGTGCACACCATTGCAAGAGCCATCGTTTCAAGAAAACCTCTCATTCCGTTAGACGTTCACGAGTTCTAGAGGGACTTGGAATGGGAAGATACTCCAACAACAACTCCTGGCCCTTCTGTGTACGTTCGAATGGACATTACAGAGATGAGACTTCATGAAATGTTTGCCAGGTTGGATGTTGGGACATTGAAGAAAGGCACGACATTCCTACTAGGTGAGTTGTACCACGACTTGGAGCATCCAGAAGAGAGTACTTTGTTGGAGCCGACGGGGATCAAGGCAAAAGGAAGGCCAAGTGGTGCTAGGAACAAGGAAAAGGTGGATGAGAAGGCGGAGAAGAGGGATAAGTGCTTGTTTGAGCATAGACGGGATGAGCTCCACGAGAATGAGAAGGTGGGGCCGAAGACATAGGCGAAGGGGAAGGCAAGTGCGAGCTCTGGTAGAGGCCTAGGTCGTCCTAAAAAGCAAGCAAGTGCATCTAGTGCAGTGGTGATGGACTTTGACGACTTGCATTCCCAACCCCTACCAGAAGAATCACAACTAGAAGATTTGCAGTGGCCTGAAGAACCTAGTCTACCCATTGTTCATATGGGGTTGAACTTTGGGATTGACAATGTGGATGACTTTTGGATTCCGTACATCAAGAATGTTAGAGATGTACGCCCTGACGGACATTGTGGATATCGGTCGATGGCTATATTATTGGGAAGGTAAGAGAAGGAATATCCCAACATCCGACGCGAGATGGTAGCGGAGTTGCTTGACAACCGAGAGCTATACGAGCCGATACATTGCCGTCTTCGACAAGGGTCCTGGGATGATCTTATCTTTCAAGTGAATCATTGTAGAATCCCTTACTCAGAAGTATACTGGCTTCACATGCCATTGATGGGTTTAGTGTTTGCCACACTATATCAAGCTCGTCTCGTCTTATTAACTTGGGAAGTTCCGACGTTTTGCTTACCGTTGAGGAATAGGACATCAAGCATAGGTCCTCCAGAAAAGATATTTGCCATGGCACACGTAGGCAACCATGATAACTTCATACCAGTAAATATTTCTTCTAATAAAATATTTATGAAATTAGGTTACATTGTTTTCACTACTCAAATAGTTTGTGTGTGTATATATAGGTGGTGCTTAAGGAAGGGTCGCCAATACCGCACACTCCTGGTTTGTGGCGCAGAAACGCAGATCGAAACATTTTGTGGTGGACAACAAAGTTTGAGGGGAATTTGAAGACGTATCAAGAGTTCCGCATTGCAAATGGTCGGGCACCAGATCCTTTTATGTATGCGGGAGACGGATCCGTTCATGTAATTGATTGATGTTACATTATGTATTGATGTTACGAGTATGTAATGTAATATTTAGACGTTCTTCAATTAATTACGACTTTCCAACGACTTTGAAGCTGTATCGAGAGTACCGCATTGCAAAATGGCTCACATTCAGTAATTCGGCACGGTTTACTGTAAATCGTGCCGAATTACTGAATGTGAGGTCCTCTCTGTGAAATGGTATGCTTAGGATAAGCGTATGCATGAACTCTTTTCTTAAGCGTATGATTATGCGCTTAAGAAAAGAGTTGAAGCATACGCTTATCCTAAGCGCATATCATAACGATCATATTTTTGGCAAAAAATGACCATTTAGGTAACAATCATTTTTCCAACGATTCTATTTCACCCTATAAATAAAAAAAATGTCATCACAACCTTATTCACCCTTCTCTTATTGTGTTTTAATTCTCGAAAAGTTAGTATGGTCTCTTCGTCGAGTTCAACAATGGAGAGAGAATTTGCTTTTGTAATTCAAAGGCGGTCATACACACTTGTGACCGACAGTGGTAGTACGGAAGAAGGTACTGGGGATGCCCTAATTTGGGCACGTACGATGTCCACAAACCGGGTAATAAAGGGGGATGTGATTTCTTTGCGTGGTTTGATCCACCATACGACGAGAGGGCACACGAGGTCATTATGGGGCTGTGGAAGGAAAAAAACCAACTTCTAAAGCTGAATGAGGGTCTTTGTAGGTATTGTTTAAGGGCAATAACAGATATACATCGTAGGTGTTAGAAATACAATGTTTAGAAGTAACCATTTGTTATGTTTTGTAGGGATCAAGCGGAATTAGCGAAAGAGAGACATGATGTGATGCATCGTAAGCCATTCACTTTCCAGGGTAACGAGTTTGTACTACTTCGGCCCATTAAAGGCCCAATCCGCCAAAACTATCAAGAAATCGAGATTAAAAATGAGTTTGTACTACTCCGCGCCATTATAGGCCCAATAGGCCCAAACTAACAATAAAGAGGAACTAAAAAACGAGTTTGTACTACTTCGCGCCATTTTAGGCCCAATAGACCCAAACTAGCAACATATCGACAAAAAAATGACTTTCTACTAAATCGGCCCATTAAAGGCCCAATCTGCCGAAACTAGCAATAAATCGAGATAAAAAATGAGTTCATACTACTTCGAGTAATAATAGACCCAATAGGCCCAAACTAACATGTATTTAGTTCAAATACTTTATCGTATTGTACTAAGTTCATAAGTATACTAACATGTATTGCATAAGTATACTAACACATACTACGTTCATATTACTTCTTCGTATTGTACCAAGTTCATTTTACTTTCTCATATTGCATAAGTATACTAACATGTAAAAAGTTCAAATACTTTCTCGTAGTTCATATTAATTCGTCGAATTGTACTAAGTTCATATTACTTTCTCGTATTACATAAGTATACTAACATGTACTAAGTTCATATTATTTTCTCGTATTACATAAGTATACTAACATGTACTAAGTTCATATTACTTTCTCGTATTGCATAAGTATACTAACATGTAAAAAGTTCAAATACTTTCTCGTAGTTCATATTAATTCGTCGAATTGTACTAAGTTCATATTACTTTCTCGTATTACATAAGTATACTAACATGTACTAAGTTCATATTATTTTCTCGTATTACATAAGTATACTAACAAAAGGGCAGGAAAGTTTCAACTCTTCTAAATTTGAAAGAGATTAGAGAAAGAGATTAAGGTCATCTATCCATCAAGAAGTAATTAAGGCAAAGGCAAGGAGTAGAAAATCTCTTGAAGGATCGATTCCATTGCAAAGGCTTTGAACATGGATCAAGGTTAGTATTTCCATCTTGCTTTGGTAAATTTTAGAGTTGAATTATTTTAAGTCTAGATTCAATCGGGATAGAATTCATGACTAGAAATCGATAAATTTGTTTTTAGGGAGTGTGTGTGGCACAACCGTCCATACCATGTCCAAGGTAAGCTGGTTGTCATGCTTCCCTATTACCCGACCTTCCAACCTCTTAATGAAAGCATCTTGCTTCTTGACATTTGGATTCGTATCCCCCTCTTGCCCAACTACATTTACAATGGACAAGCCCTTGACTATATCCTTAGAGACAATGATATCGGTATCTTCATCAGGCTGGATGAGGTTTCTAATATCAAGAATAAAATGAAATTTGCTCGACTGTGTGCCAATATCTAGGCTTTTGACTTCAAGAAATTCCTGTGTATTCAGCACATTGATGGTTCCATTCTTACTATGATAGTCTGGTATGAGGGGTTCTCGCCAGGTTGTTTTTGTTGTTGTGTTGCTTCTTATCATGTCTTTGACGAGTGTACTCTCAATAATATATATACAGGCTCAACATATTGAAGTTAACTTTATTGGTTCACCTGAAGAAGAGGAACATGCGAGACTTACCAAGATTTGCCTCCTTGGCGACATGCATTCTGTTGCACCCTCTGTTCATGCATCCAGCTCAAGGCCTATCTTTGTCACTCATACTTCTTAGCTTATGCATGCTTCCCAGGCTTCCACACATGCTACTGACAAAGGCAAAGGAGTTTTACAATCCCATTTTGCTGTTACTGAAACTCCCTTTTCTGTTGTTGCTCATGTTTCTCTCCCCGATGGTATTTCCCATGATCTTATGACCCTATTGAGCAACCCTCTTCTTCTGTCCTTTTTATCCCAACCACCCATGTGTAGGATCGCACGTGTTAGAAATCAAAGGGAACTGAGAGTTCAGTTCCTTAGCAGCGGAATATGTAATAACACAAAATCAAGACCAGTTCCTTAGAGTGAGAACCTTTGATAACCAACTAGTTATCCAGGATAAAACCCACTACCTCTCTTTCAAGAGGATTTCAAAGTCTACTTCTTTTATTAAGCTTCGATTACAATCAACTAGAATAGAACACACAGATTAAGACACACTTAAGACTCTTTACCTAGTTCGACCTAATCAAGCACAAAATGCAAGTGACTTACACAGTTCTTCTCACAAGAACAAGCTCTGTTTTCTTCACCTTCAGCAATGAGTGAATGCATGAGTGTTGAGAGAGTTTGATTACTTTATTTATACATAACAACAATATAGAATCAAGATCTACAGTTGGTTGATATGCACAAATAAAATAACCAAAAAGAAATCGGAAAAGATAACATTTGTTACCAAATATTATCCTTTACGATTTTACACTTTTGTTTCCATAAAAGATATACAAATAATCCCTAAAGATATATGGAAACACGGATATCTTAATCTTCTCTCTAAGATCTACCCTAAACTATCAGCCATCGCTCTTCAATTCTCTTTACAGTTAGCGTGGCTTCGGCATTCTTTAGTTCCTATGCCAGTTCCCAATTCTGGCATCTTGGTCTTTGTCTTGTATTTCCTGTTCATGAGTTCCCTGTTCATCTACACGTATGGAAATGTTAATAGCAAAGTGTTTGTCATCGTCAAAACTAGGAAATCTGAAGGAGAGAACTTTCAAGGGAACTGGAGTTCCTGAAAGTTCACATCCTAACAATTTCCCCCTTTTTGATCATGACAAACAAGTAGAACCTAGCATATCTAAAATAGGCATGAATGATATATGAGGAAAACAAGCAAAGCTAGATGTAGAATAATCATTAGTGAATTACATATTCCCCCTTAACAAATAACCTGGTTCCTTAATTCCTCCTTAAGAGAACAACTAGTTCAGAGTTCCTTTCATCCTATTAGTTCCAGATTGCAGAGTTCATTCCCCCTTTGGACATCATCGAAAAAAAAACATTTAGATGATAATCATAGAGAATTTAGAGTGATTCAAATACTTATGCTGAACTCTAGAGAAATGGCACCATAATAAGAGTTGAAAGCAGAACTTAACAACGCAAGGAACACAAAATATTTCATTAAACATAATAGGAACAGAGAGAACATATAACAAAAGAAAGCACTCAGAGACACACAAAAGAGGTTCATAATATGGAAGTGGGATCCTAGGGAACTAAGGTTCTGTGTCTACTGAGTAGGGAACTTGTTAGGAAACGGAACTCAGGAACCTCAGTTCCCATGAGAGTTCCTTTCCTCAATTTCTCTACTTTTGAAGATGACAAATACTTTGATACTAATGTTTTATCTCAAAGATGTGTTTAAAGGAACCACAGCACAATTGTTGAAACCATGGAGGCCAAACAAGATAAAGAAACCAAACAAGCAAGCCAAAGGAATGCAAAAGTGCCCAGAAATGCAACATGTGACTTTGCTCTTCCCGATGAAGCTGGGAACATAGAACCTCAGACAAAAGATGGTGAAAGCGACTTGAGCAAAGCTTCTAAAGTCTGCCACCATCCAAAGGAAAGCTCCAAGATGTCTAGAACGCTGAACCTCGGACAAAGGTTGCTGAAAGCGACATGTCACAAGGCTGTCACCATCCAGAGGATAGTTCTAAAGTGTCTAGGTTGCTGAACCTCGGACGAAAGGAGTTGGACAACGACATGACAGACTTGTCTGAAGCAGTTGACCAACCAATATGGATTCTGAGTTGCCTAGGTTGTTGGTACATGTCTAAGTCAGCGTGAATCAAGGATTACCACACAACCTAGGTCAAGCTTGCTCTATGGGAACCAAGAGAAGATCCAACCTCGAGGATCCACTATATAAGGAAGATAAGCTCCGCTGTTATCTTCACGCACCACAACAAGAATCACACTCAATAGAAAACATCATAGTGTGAGCTTTCAAACAGATCGTCAACTCAAACCAAGATCAAGAGGAACTAGTCAAGGAATCTGAGAGCTGTGTGCTAGTTCCTGTGACTATAAGTGAGTTAGTTCCTTAGTGCTTAGGACTGCTTCTTGGATTGATTATACTTGCTGTTAAGTTTATCTAGGATTGTCTAACTGTGTGTAAGACAAAGAAACCGTGTGTTTGTTCCTAGAGTAATCTGTAACCGAAGTGATAAGAAATCAAGAAGTAGACCTTGAAATCCTTTCGAAAGAAAGGTAGTGGTTTTTATCCTAGATTGCTAGTTGGCAATCGAAGGTTTCCACTATAAGGAACTTGTTCATTTATATTTGATTGTTTATTTCCGCTGCGAAGGGAACTGTAATCTATATTCTCAGTTCCCTTGTTCTTAATCTAACAATCACGATCCTACAATTGGTATCAGAGCAGGAAAAGCTCTAGATCTTTGTTTATGTTTGCAGATCTAAGATGTCTCAGTCGAGCAAGTTTGAGCTCAGAATCTCCACCAACAAACCACATCTCCGAAATAAGGGAGAAGAAACATGGTGGGCCTAGTGCATGGAAATCCACATAAAGACCAATGACTACCAATGCTGGAGGATAGTCGAGAATGGAGATGGCTATGTCGATCTCAACCAAAAGGAAGAAGATTGGAAACCTGTGCATTATGTCATCATGGAAAAGAACGCCAGAGCTAGATAGTTCATTCTCAATGGACTGGATAGAGAAGATATGGACAAAGTCATAGGAATCAAGATGACGAAAGAGATGTGGCAAGCACTCAAGGACATGCATGAAGGAAGTGAGGAACTAAAGCAAAGCCGAAAGTTTGCTTTAGAAGGAGAATACCACACATTCAAAATGATGGAAACTGAAACCATCTCTGAGTATTACTCTCGCTTCAACAGGCTCATTGGAAAGCTAACAACGGCTGAGGTCCCCCTTGATAAAGTCTCCAAATCACTGGTGGTCATCAATTGACTTAACTCTAAGTTCACCCTCATCAAAGGAATCACGAAGAACACCCCAGGCATTCAATCCCTTCCCTTGACTCAAATCATAGGGAAACTGGAGGTTGAAGAAGGAGAACACACCAAGGTCAATGCTGACAAGAAACTGGAGAAAGGAATTGCCCTCAAAATCTCCAAAGCCTTCACAAGGCTTGAAATGGAGCAGGAGAACTCAGACCTAGAAGATGAGGAGGACGAACTTATAGCTCTCTTCACAAAGAACATCAAAAAATTCTTTGTGAAGGAAAAGTTCCAAAAGGGGCAGTTCCTCTCACAATGGACCGAGGAGAGATCTCAAAGATGTCTCTTGCTATGAATGCAAAGAAAAAGGGCACTACGCTAAGAGTTGTCCCAACAAAGAAGACTCCAAAGAAGATGAAAAACCTCAAAGGAAGAAGGCTCTTGTGGCCTCATGGGGAGAAGACTCAGATGAGGAACTAGATCTGAGTGGTTTCTGTAGGATCGAGATTGTTAGACAAATAACTAAGGAACTAAGAATGGCAATTCTCAATTCCCTTCGCAGCGGAATTTAAACAATCAAGCACAAATGAACAAGTTCCTTATAGTGGAAACCTTCGATTGCCAACTAGCAATCTAGGATAAAAACCACTACCTTTCTTTCGAAAGGATTTCAAGGTCTACTTCTTGATTTCTTATCTCTTTTGGTTACAGCTTATCCTAGGAACAAACACACAGTTTCTTTACCTTACACACAGTTAGGTAATCCTAGATAACTCAACACAATCAATAATCAATACAAGAAACAGACCTTAGCACCTAGGAACTATCTCACTTACAGTCACAAGAACTAGCACTCAGCTCTTCGATTCCTTGACTGGTTCCTCTTGATCTCAGTTTGCGTTGATGATCTTGTTTGAAGCTTCACACTTTGATGTTTGCTATGGAGTGTGATTCTATTGTGAATGCTTGAAGATAACCCTTGAGTTAGTCTTCCTTTTATAGAGGATTCTTCGCAGCTTAAACTTCTCTTGGTTCCCACAGATCGAGCTTGCCCTAGGATGTGTGGTTCTCCTTGGTCCACGTTGTCTTTGACATATGCAAACAACCTAGGCAGCTCAGAATCCTTCTAGGTTAGTCAACTACTTCAGCCAAGTCATTCTCCAGCTTCCTTCTTCCGAGGTTCAACAATCTGGGCACTTGGGAACTGTCTTCTGGATAGTGACATCTCTATGAGCTGTCGCTTTCAGTGCCTTTGTCCGAGCTTCATTGTTATAGGCATCTTGGAGTCTTGCTCTTGGATGGTGGCAGGCTTTTGGAAGCTTCTCTCAAGTCGCTTTCACCTCCTTTTGTCTGAGGTTTGGTGTTCCCAGATTTCTCGGGAAACGCAAAGTCACGTGTTGCATTTCTGGGCACACCTGGGTTCCTTTGGCTTGCTTGTTTGGTTTCTTTATCTTGTTTGGCTTCCATGGTTCCAACAACTGTCATGCGGTTCCTCTAAACACATCTTTGAGATAAAACATTAGTATCAAAATATTTGTCATCTTCAAAAGTAGAGAAACTGAGGAAATGAACTCTCAGGGGAACCGAAGTTCCAGAGTTCCGTTTCCTAACAATTTCCCCCTTTTTGATGATGACAAATATAAGGAACCTGGCAGTATAATAGGAACATGAAATTCATGAGAACAGTTGAGCTAAGGGATTTTCAACTTTAAAAAATATTGATAGAACATTCAATAGTTGCAAATTCCCCTTAAGCAAATGAACTAAGTTATTCAAGTTCCCCTTTAGAAGTAGAATGAGTTCAGATTTCCTATAAGTCCAGTAGTTCCAATAATTCAAGGTTCATATCCATTCTTCCCCCTTTTGACATCATCGAAAAGATCAAGTTACTTATCAAGTATAGGATATCAATGTGAAATAAACAATTTGCGTTAAACCCATGTTAGTGACCATAATAGAAACTTAAGGCAAAGACAAATGATGCATTAGAAACATTACCATAAGAGTTCATTAATCATTAAAGTCAAGAACATTGCCCAGAGATGCATAGTGGAAAGAGAAACAAAAGAGCACAACCAATTGGACATTAGACAAAATAAGGATAGAAGAGGGGAGTAGGACCCTAGGGAACTACTAGCACACTGTGATGTTATAGCACTGGGAACTAGGAGAGACGTTCCTATGGCAGCGTAGTGGCCTCCTCTTCAGTTTCCTTCTTTTCTGCAGTTCCTTCATCTTGGCCTGTTGTTATCTTATCGGCCTAATTACCTCCAATTGAGCAAGGTTAAGATTGAAGTTTTTCTTGTCCATTTGAGGAGCTTTGTGTTTTGAGAGAGACGGGTGAACATGAGATTTGAGAGAAGGCGTGAGAGAACAGAGTGCTCGGCTCAATCAAACAGGAAACCTTAAATAACCCTTGAGCAATTTTGGAGCCGTTGAGAATCAAGTCGTTGGAGATATTTCTGGGAACTCTGAAGAGTTGAAACGGCTAATTTTCTTGAAGCTTTTGCGCCTTTGCAACGGTCACAAATTCAAAGATTAGATGCTCAAAATGGCAACTGTTCAAGGCTGAGAAGACGTCTCTGACGCTGTGAGATTTGCCATAAATACTGTCTTGGGAGGAACAATTCTCTTACTAGCCGTTTAAGGGGTAGCCCATCCTAGTTCCTTTCTGGCGATATTTTCAGTGTGCTAGAGGGATATATGGGAACCTTTGATGTGGGTTTTAAAACATAGGACCAGAAAGTACGTTCCCATTAAAGAAATCGGGGAAGGCCATTTATCGCATTACACACTAGTTCCCAGAGAGGGTTAAGAAGAGGATCATAGGGAAATAGATTGTGTAATGAGGCAAGGGAGGGTCATAGTACACAATCATCATTTTGGCTTATATTGTTGGGTTAGAAAGATGATCAGATTGTGACTTTTGGGCCAACAAAGAAACTTAGACAATGATTGAATTTTAATAAGAGATGAACAACCAAGGAGAAGAACTAGAAAAATTTGTCAAAGCCTTTTGAGAAACCATTATGAATATGAGGGTCTAACGCAAGAGAAATGACACAAAGATTCCAAAACAAAGACAAGTAAAGAGTTCTGAACTAGTCAATCAAGGGAACTAGAGAGAAACTTTAAACTAAAGGAACTGCTAGTTTATAGGAATCATTCCCAGTTCTAATCTAAGGTTCTCGAAGGGAACTCTATTCAAGGCTTTGGTGAATATATCTGCAATTTGATCTTCAGTTCTACAAAATTCCATAATGATGTTTCCTTTCTCAACATGATCTCTAAGAAAATAATGTCTTATGTCTATATGCTTGGTCCTAGTATGATGCACATGATTCTTAGAAATGTTTATAACACTGGTGTTATCATAAAGAATAGTGAGAGGACCATAAGACATACCAAAATCTGCAAGTTGTTGCTTTAGCCAGAGGAGTTGGGAACAACAAGAGGCATCTGCGATGTACTCAGATTCTGTGGTGGAGAGGGAGACTGAGATTTATTTCTTTGAGCCCCATGACACAAGGCAAGGGCCTAGGAACTGTGCCATTCCAGAAGTACTCTTCCTATCCACCAAGTATCCAACATAGTCAGCATCAGTGAAACCTATTAGCTCAAAGGGACACTCTTTGGGGTACCAAATGCAGAGCGAGTCAGTTCCCTTGAGATATCGGAATATCCTTTTCACAATAGCTAGGCGTGTTTCCCTTGGACATGATTGAAACCTAGCACACAAGCAAACAACAAACACAATGTCTGGACGACTAGCTGTTAGATACATGAGAGAACATATCATACCTCTATAGAGCTTTTCTTCCACAAGAGGACTTGAGTGATCTTTGTCCAAATGAGCAATGGTGGAGATGAGAGTGGAGAGAGGCTTGCATGAATCCATTTTGAACTTTTTCAATAGTTCCCTGACATACTTCTGTTGGTGAATTTGTATACCATCTTCCTTTTGAGTGATTTGTAATCCGAGGAAGAAGGTGAGTTCCCCAATTAGGCTCATTTCAAGCTCACTGCTCATCAAGTCTTTGAACTTGTCTTCTTCTTCTAGGATGAAGAGGGTTTTGTCAATAACTCCACGCCTGTATCCATTTGAGAGTAGGAACTGGGCAAGACAATCATACCAAGCTCCGGGAGCTTGCTTGAGGCCATACAATGCTTTGTCCAGAAAATAGACATGGTCTGGATGATCGTCGTCTTCAAAACCGGGTGGTTGCTTGACATAGACTTCCTCTTGAAGAATTCCATTGAGAAAGGCAGTCTTTACATCCATTTGGAATAGTTTGAACCCTTTGTGTGAGGCGAAAGCAATCAACAATCGTATTGCTTCAATCCTTTCCACTGGAGCATAGGTTTCATCATAGTCGATGCCTTCTTGTTGATTGTATCCTTGAGCAACAAGTCTTGCTTTGTTCCTTATCACAGCTTCTGAATCATCTAGCTTGTTTATGAAAACCCATCTAGTTCCTATGATATGCTTATCCTTGGGGCAGGGAACTAGATGCCATACTTTGTTCCTTTCAAACTGATGAAGTTCTTCTTGCATGGCTTGGATCCAGTCTATATCCTTCAGTGCTTCACCTATGTTCTTTGGTTCTATAACAGATAAGAGAGCATTGAAGGCAAATAAGGTTAGATGTTCGAACCTGACTGGAGGCTTGATGGTTCTTCTTTCTCTGTTGGGAGCTAGAGCATTTGATGTGGAGACATTTTGAGTTGAGCATTTAGCTTCAACTTCTTGGTTGGGATCACCTTCTCCATTGAAGATCATGTGAGAGGATGAATCGTTGATGTCTCCACAAATGTTGTCTTCAAGTTCATGATTCCCAGAAATGGATTGTTGTTGATTATCCATGAGAACTGGTGGAAGAGCTAGTGGGGGATTCTGTGTAGCAGGAAAGGAACTGGGTGGAGTGACATCTTCATCTGGATCTTCTTGAGATGACTTGGGAAACGGGTCTTCAAAGGGAGTGGTAGTGTTCTGCACAATTCTACCAAGTGATTTTTCATTAAAGATAACATGAACACTTTCTTCTACCTTTTTGGTCCTTTTGTTGAAGACTTTGTATGCCTTGCTCCCGGAGGCATATCCAATGAAGATCCCTTCATCACTCCTTGGATCGAACTTGTCAAGATTGTCTTTCCCATTGTTGTGCACACAACATTTGCATCCGAACACTCTCAAATGTGAAATGTTGGGAACTCTTCCTCTTAGGAGTTCATAGGGAGTATTCTCTGTGATTGGCCAAAGCATGGCTCGATTGATGATGTAGCAAGCTGTGTTGATTGCCTCAGCCCAGAATGATTGAGAGAGTCCACTTGAGATGAGCATAGTTCGAGCCATGTCCTCTAAGGTTCTATTCTTCCTTTCCATGAACCTGAGTTCCCTGCTCAACTACACATGTGGAATTATTAGTAGCAAAGTGTTTGTCATCGTCAAAACTAGGAAAACTGAGGAAGAGAACCAGGTAGGGAACTAGAGTTCCCAAAAGTCCACTTCCTAACAATTTCCCCCTTTTTGATGATGACAAATATGTAGAACCTGGCATATCTAAAATAGGCATGAATGATATATGAGGAAAAACAGAACATAACTAGATGTAGAATAATCATTAGTGAATTGCATATTCCCCCTTAACATCAAACCGGGTTCCTTAATTCCCCCTTTACCACCGAGATGATTCCAACAATAGGACTTGGGAACTATAAGCAGTTGAGGTGACAAATTTCCTTATTTACCTCAGTTCCCCTTGAATCATTGACTTCTGATACTTGTAGTTCCATTGATATTATCATTGGGAACTAACGTCAACACCATGTGATCCTCCATAATTTTCATTAGCGTTTGGAGTTCCCTTCATTGTTTTCTGCTTCTTCATACAAATCTTTCTTTAACAAAGGACATATTTCCCTTGTTATTCCTTTGAAGTGAGATGAGCTAGATCAAAACTTCAATTCTGCGTCCCAATCATCAATTTGCATCTTGTAGGGAACTAGGCATCTCACTTCAACCTGCAATACAATTAAGACTTACGCACCCAGACATGCTTGGCTTTTCTGGGTTTATGGTAATGAGAGTTCCTTTGCACCTGCAAGTTAGTTGAGTAATACACATGACCACTAATCTCAACATCCAAGTTCCTTTTCCTATGACTTTCTTCAATTTGCCTTTTCTTATGAATACAATCATGAATATAATGATCATTTTTACCACAATGCCAGCAAACACGATTATACTTAACATGACCATATTTCCCTTTACCGAGACAAAAAGGTTTGTCATATTTCCTCTGCTGGAAGTCAATTCCCTTACCTCTAGTTCCCTGAGCTTGATTGACGTACATTTTATGAGCATTGTGTCCATCAAACCAGGTTTGTTTACCTTTAGGCTTCGTCTCAAGAACCTTTACCTTCTCTTCCAGGAACTGATTTTTATCACGAGAAGTTTGAAGAGCGAAATTGAGAGTTTCATTTTTCTCAACCCCCTTCTTAGCTTCTCATTTTCAGCAGAGCATGAATCCTCAGAATCTTTCTTTCCCGGATAACCAATACCATATCTTTGCTTAACAAACACAGTTTGATTGACAGTTTTTTCATTGATAGAAGTAGTCAACACATCAAGCTTATCTATGATCTCAACAAGCAAATCATTTTCTGGAGTAAGGGAACTCTGACAATTCTTAGCATGCTTAAGTTCCTTTTCAAGAGCAGTACAATTATCACATGAAGCATGGGAAGCGTTAGACATGCTTGTAGAATCTTTAAGTTGTGATAGTTCATTTTCAAGAGCAGTACAATTATCACATGAAATAAGGGAAACGCTAGACATGCTTGCAAAATCTTTAAGATGTGCTAGTTCATTTTCAAGAGCAGTACAATTATCACATGAAACATGGGAAACGCTAGACATGCTTGCAAAATCTTTAAGATGTGCTAGTTCATTTTCAAGAGCAGTACATGAATCACACTTTCTAGAGGAACTAGCAAGTAATTTTTCAGTTTCATCAAGTTTCTTGCTCCAAACAGAATTTTCAGTAGATAAGCATGAAATGTCTTCTTCACATTCATCTAGTCTTTCCTGAAGGGAACTGTTCTCTTTTCCAAGTTTCCTAATAATTTTAATCAATTGCTTCTTATCACATTCAAGAAGAGATTTAGTAAAGTCAGAAGAGAATACCTCAGAGTCATCTGATTTCGTTGAGTCCTCCTTAACCATTAAACACCTTTCTCCTTTCTTCCGAATGTGAGGTTTGTTGATGGAAATTCCAGCTCAAACTTGCTTGGTTGAGACATGATCTGCAAACTTTAAACAAATATCTAGAGCTTTTCCTGCTCTGATACCAATTGTAGGATCGAGATTATTAGACAAATAACTAAGGAACTAAGAATGACAATTCTCAGTTCCCTTCGCAGCGGAATTTAAACAATCAAGCACAAATGAACAAGTTCCTTATAGTGGAAACCTTTGACTGCCAACTAGCAATCTAGGATAAAAACCACTACCTTTCTTTCGAAAGGATTTCAAGGTCTACTTCTTGATTTCTTATCTCTTTTGGTTACAGCTTATCCTAGGAACAAACACACAGTTTCTTTACCTTACACATAGTTAGGTAATCCTAGATAACTTAACACAATCAATAATCAATACAAGAAACAGACCTTAGCACCTAGGAACTATCTCACTTACAGTCACATGAACTAGCACTCAGCTCTTTGATTCCTTGACTGGTTCCTCTTGATCTTAGTTTGCGTTGATGATCTTGTTTGAAGCTTCACACTTTGATGTTTGCTATGGAGTATGATTCTATTGTGAATGCTTGAAGATAACCCTTGAGTTAGTCTTCCTTTTATAGAGGATTCTTCGCAGCTTAAACTTCTCTTGGTTCCCACAGATCGAGCTTGCCCTAGGATGTGTGGTTCTCTTTGGTCCACGTTGTCTTTGACATATGCAAACAACCTAGGCAGCTCAGAATCCTTCTAGGTTAGTCAACTACTTCAGCCAAGTCATTCTCCAGCTTCCTTCTTCCGAGGTTCAACAATCCGGGCCCTTGGGAACTGTCTTCTGGATAGTGACATCTCTATGAGCTGTCGCTTTCAGTGCCTTTGTCCAAGGTTCATTGTTCTATGCATCTTGGAGTCTTGCTCTTGGATGGTGGCAGGCTTTTGGAAGCTTCTCTCAAGTCGCTTTCACCTCCTTTTGTCCGAGGTTTGCTGTTCCCAGATTTCTCGGGAAACGCAAAGTCACGTGTTGTATTTCTGGGCACACCTGGGTTTCTTTGGCTTGCTTGTTTGGTTTCTTTATCTTGTTTGGCTTCCATGGTTCCAACAACTGTCCTGCGGTTCCTCTAAACACATCTTTGAGATAAAACATTAGTATCAAAATATTTGTCATCTTCAAAAGTAGAGAAACTGAGGAAATGAACTCTCAGGGGAACCGAAGTTCCAGAGTTCCGTTTCCTAACAGTTTCTCTGAAGGAAGATGTCTCATGGCAAAATGAGATTCAAGCGACTCAGAAGAACTTGAGGTAACTTCTGATGACTTCCTAAAATCTCTAGTTGATTGTGATAAGAAACAACTTCTAAAAATCATAAAGAAACTAGGATAGGAAACGAGTTCTCTTCAACAAAAACTTGATGATTGTGAAGATGAGATTACTTGCCTAACTAGTGAGAACTCTGTGTGGAGTAAGAAACTTGATGAAACTGAGAAAGATCTAGTTGAAACCCACTCCAAACTCATTGATATTAGGAATGTGCATGCTAGTCACCTTAAAATTTTCCAATCTTGTAGTAAGACTAGTATAGACTCTGTTAAAGTTTCTATGCATGATAATCTATCTGGAAATGACTTGCTTCAATCCATAAGTGATAGGTTAGATGAACTCACTGAGTCTATAAAAGAAAAAAATAGTCAATCAAACTGTCTTTGTGAAACAACGTCATGGAGTTGGATACATTAATAACAAAGCCAATGATGATGCTGAAGATGAAAAGGCTAGACGAGAACTTGTTGAGATGAATGAGAACCTCAATACTGCTCTTGCCACTTCTCGAAATAGGAATCAGTTCCTATTAGAGAAGATCATGGTTCTTGAGAACAAGGCTAATGTTGCCAAACGTCTCAAAGAAAGTTCTCAAAGTCCAATTAGAAACCCTAAGGATTTTGAAAGGGAACCTAAGGGAAAAGAGAAAGTTTCTCCTAAAGACAAGTGGTTCACTAATTCCTTTGCTCACAAAAGGTACGTGGACATGGCTCATGGTAAGGTTAGAAACAATGTCGATTTCAATGAAAGAAAAACTGAAAAACCTTTTAGGCCAGGAAAGGGAAAATATGGTCATGTTGTTTACAATCATTTGTGTTACTATTGTGGCAAGAATGGTCATTACAACACTGAGTGTCCTAAGAAAATGAACTATGATAATGAGAAAAGAGCTTACTACCATGAAAGAAACCAGTTCCCTAGTCATCCACAGACTCGCAATGATAATTCACATGCTAATCCCCCCAGTAAAGCCAAGCTTCACTGGTTTAGAAATCTTAGTTTCCTTGTGTGCAGAAAGAAGAGAGGCAATCTCAACTATGGTACATTGACAGTGGTTGCTCGTGTCATATGACCGGAAGAAGAAATCAAATGACCTCTCTTCAACCCCTCCAAGGAGGGAACATCTCCTTTGGAGACAAAAGCAAAGGGAAAATTTGTGGAATAGGAACTGTGAAACTCAATGACCACATTAAGGTAAACAAAGTCCACCTTTTTGATAATCTTGCTTTTGATCTAATTAGTGTGTCACAGCTGTGTGATCAAGGAGACAACGAAGTTAGATTCAAATCAAATGAATGCACTATCCTTGACTCCTCGGGACAAATCATCTTAAAAGGTAAAAGGTTCAACAATGTGTATGTTGTTGACCCATCCTTTGTTCCCAAGGAGAAACTCTGTCTCTCAACTGTGAATGATCAAACAGACTTGTGGCATCAACGTCTTGGTCATGCAAGCACCAAATTGATCCAAAAGCTACACTCAAAGGAGCTAGTCAGAGGCCTTCCAAAGATAAGTGGCACATCTATGGAACTATGCTCAGACTGTGTAAAAGGGAAACAAGCTCGAAGTTCCTTCAAATCCAAAAATATGGTAAGTTCCTCAAGGCCCCTTGAACTCATCCACATGGACCTTTGTGGACCCATGAGAGTTCAAAGCCTAGGAGGAAACAGGTATATCTTTGTTCTTGTCGATGACTTCTTGTTAGGAAACGAAACTCTGGAACTTCGGTTCCCCTGAGAGTTCCTTTCCTCAATTTCTCTACTTTTGAAGATGACAAATATTTTAATACTAATGTTTTATCTCAAAGATGTGTTTAGAGGAACCACAGGACAGTTACTGAAACTATGGAAGCCAAACTAGATAAAGAAACCAAGCAGGCAAGCCAAAGGAACCCAGGTGTGCCCAGAAATACAACACGTGACTTTGCATTTCCCGAGAAATCTGGGAACACCAAACCTCAGACAAAAGGAGGTGAAAGCGACTTGAGAGAAGCTTCCAAAAGCCTGCCACCATCCAAGAGCAAGACTCCAAGATGCCTAGAACAATGAACCTCGGACAAAGGCACTGAAAGCGACAGCTCATAGAGATGTCACTATCCAGAGGACAGTTCCAAAGTGCCCAGCGTGTTGAACCTCGGAAGAAGGAAGTTGGAGAACGACTTGGCTGAAGCAGTTGACTAACCAAGAAGGATTCTGAGCTACCTAGGTTGTTGGTACATGTCAAAGACAGCGTGGATCAAGGATCACCACACATCCTAGGGCAAGCTCGATCTGTGGGAACCAAGAGAAGATCAAACCTCAAAGATCCACTATAAAAGGAAGACAAGTTCAGAGGTTATCTTCAAGTATTCACAATAGAATCACACTCCATAGCAAACATCAAAGTGTGAAGCTTCAAACAAGATCATCAACGCAAACTGAGATCAAGAGAAACCAGTCAAGGAATCGAAGAGCTGAGTGCTAGTTCCTGTGACTGTAAGTGAGATAGTTCCTAGGTGCTAAGGTTTGTTTCTTGGATTGATTATTGATTGTGTTAAGTTATCTAGGATTACCTAACTGTGTGTTTGGTAAAGAAACTGTGTGTTTGTTCCTAGGATAAGCTATAACCAAAAGAGATAAGAAATAAGGAAGTAGACCTTGAAATCCTTTCGAAAGAAAGGTAGTGGTTTTTATCCTAGATTGCTAGTTGGCAATCGAAGGTTTCCACTATAAGGAACTTGTTCATCTAGTTGATTGTTTATTTCCGCTGCGAAGGGAACTGTAAACAGTGTTCTCAGTTCCCTGATTATTAATCTAACAATCACGATCCTACAATTGGTATCAGAGCAGGAAAAGCTCTAGATCTTTGTTTAAGTTTGCAGATCTGAGATGTCTCAGTCAAGAAAGTTTGAGCTGGGAATTTCCATCAACAAACCTCACATTCGAAAGAAAGAAGAAAGGTGTTTAATAGTTAAGGATGACTCAATGAAATCAGATGACTCTGAGGTATTCTCTTCTGACTTTACTAAATCTCTTCTTGAATGTGATAAGAAGCAATTGATTAAAATTATTAGGAAACTTGGAAAAGAGAACAGTTCCCTTCAGGAAAGATTAGATGAATATGAAGAAGAAATTTCATGCTTATCTACTGAAAATTCTGTTTGGAGCAAGAAACTTGATGAAACTGAAAAATTGCTTGCTAGTTCCTCTAGAAAGTGTGATTCATGTACTGCTCTTGAAAAGGAACTAGCACAACTTAAAGATTCTACAAGCATGTCTAACGTTTCCCATGTTTCATGTGATAATTGTACTGCTCTTGAAAATGAACTAGCACATCTTAAAGATTTTGCAAGCATGTCTAGTGTTTCCCATATTTCATGTGATAATTGTGTTGTGCTTGAAAAGGAACTTAAGCATGCTAAGAATTGTCAGAGTTCCCTTACTCTAGAAAATGATTTGATTGTTGAGATCATGGATAAGCTTGATGTGTTGACTACTTCTATCAATGAAAAAACTGTCAATCAAACTGTGTTTGTTAAGTAAAGATATGGTATTGGTTATCCGAGAAAAGAAGATTCTGAGGATTCATGCTCTGCTGAAAATGAGAAGCTAAGAAGGGAACTGGTTGAGAAAAATGAAACTCTCAATTTCGCTCTTCAAACTTCTCGTGATAAAAATCAGTTCCTGGAAGAGAAGGTAAAGGTTCTTGAGAAGAAGCCTAAAGGTAAACAAACCTGGTTTGATGGACACAATGCTCATAAAATGTACGTCAATCAAGATCAGGGAACTAGAGGTAAGGGAATTGACTTCCAGCAGAGGAAATATGACAAACCTTTTTGTCCCGGTAAAGGAAAATATGGTCATGTTAAGTATAATCGTGTTTGCTGGCATTGTGGTAAAAATGATCATTATATTCATGATTGTATTCATAAGAAAAGGCAAATTGAAGAAAGTCATAGGAAAAGGAACTTGGATGTTGAGATTAGTGGTCATGTGTATTACTCAACTAACTTGCAGGTGCAAAGGAACTCTCATTACCATAAACCCAGAAAAGCCAAGCGTGTCTAGGTGCGTAAGTCTTAATTGTATTGCAGGTTGAAGTGAGATGCCTAGTTCCCTACAAGATGCAAATTGATGATTGGGATGCAAAATTGAAGTTTTGATCTAGCTCATCTCACTTCAAAGGAATAACAAGGGAAATATGTCCTTTGTTAAAGATAGATTTGTATGAAGAAGCAGAAAACAATGAAGGGAACTCCAAACACTAATGAAAATGATGGAGGATCACATGGTGTTGACGTTAGTTCCTAATGATAATATCAATGGAACTACAAGTATCAGTAGTCAATGATTCAAGGGGAACTGAGGTAAATAAGGAAATTCGTCACCTCAACTGCTTATTGTTCCCAAGTTCTATTGTTGGAATCATCTTGGTGGTCAAGGGGGAATGATCTCTGCAACCTGGAACTAATAGGATGAAAGGAACTCTGAACTGGTTGTCTCTTTAAGGGAGAATTAAGGAACCCAGTTTGATGTTAAGGGGGAATATGCAATTCACTAATGATTATTCTACATCTAGTTATGTTCTGCTTTTCCTCATATATCATTCATGCCTATTTTAGATATGCCAGGTTCTACATGTTTGTCATCATCAAAAATGGGGAAATTGTTAGGAAGTGGACTTTTGGGAACTCTAGTTCCCTACCTGGTTCCCTTCCTCAGTTTTCCTAGTTTTGACGATGACAAACACATGTGTAGTTGAGAAGGGAACTCAGGTTCATGGAAAGGAAGAATAGAACCTTAGAGGACATGGCTCAAACTATGCTCATCTCAAGTGGACTCTCTCAATCATTCTAGGCTGAGGCAATCAACACAGTTTGCTACATCATCAATTGAGCCATGCTTCGGCCAATCACAGAGAAGACTCCCTATGAACTCCTAAGAGGAAGAGTTCCCAACATTTCACATTTGAGGGTGTTCGGATGCAAATGCTTTGTGCACAACAATGGGAAGGACAATCTTGACAAGTTCGATCCAAGGAGTGATGAAGGGATCTTCATTGGATATGCCTCCGGGAGCAAGGCATACAAAGTCTTCAACAAAAGGACCAAAAAGGTAGAAGAAAGTGTTCATGTTATCTTTAATGAAAAATCACTTGGTAGAATTGTGCAGAACACCACCACTCCCTTTGAAGAACCGTTTCCCAAGTCATCTCAAGAAGATCCAGATGAAGATGTTACTCCACCCAGTTCCTTTCCTGCTGCACAGAATCCCCCACTAGCTCTTCCACCAGTTCCCATGGATAATCAACAATAATCCATTTCTGGGAATCATGAACTTGAAGACAACATCTGTGGAGACATCAACGATTCATCCTCTCACATGATCTTCAATGGAGAAGGTGATCCCAACCAAGAAGCTGAAGCTGAAGCTGAAGCTAAATGCTCAACTCAAAATGTCTCCACATCAAATGTTCTAGCTCCCAACAGAGAAAGAAGAACCATCAAGCCTCCAGTTAGGTTCGAACATCTAACCTTATTTGCCTTCAATGCTTTCTTATCTGTTATAGAACCAAAGAACATAGGTGAAGCACTGAAGGATGTAGACTGGATCCAAGCCATGCAAGAAGAACTTCATAAGTTTGAAAGGAACAAAGTATGGCATCTAGTTCCCCGCCCCAAGGATAAGCATATCATAGGAACTAGATGGGTTTTCAGAAACAAGCTAGATGATACAGGAGCGGTGATAAGGAACAAAGCAAGACTTGTTGCTCAAGGATACAATCAACAAGAAGGCATTGACTATGATGAAACCTATGCTCCAGTGGCAAGGATTGAAGCAATAAGGTTATTGATTGCTTTCGCATCACACAAAGGGTTTAAGTTGTTCCAAATGGATGTAAAGACGGCCTTCCTAAATGGAATTCTTCAAGAAGAAGTCTATGTCAAGCAACCACCTGGTTTTGAAGACGATGTTCATCCAGACCATGTCTACTTCTTAGACAAAGCACTGTACGGCCTCAAGCAAGCTCCCAGAGCTTGGTATGATCGACTTGCCTAGTTCCTACTCTCAAATGGCTACAGACGTGGAGTTATTGACAAAACTCTCTTCATCCTAGAAGAAAAAGGTAACATTTTAGTGGTTCAAATTTATGTAGATGATATTATTTTTGGTTCCACTGACCTGTCCCTTGTAGACAAGTTCAAAGACTTGATGAGCAGTGAATTCGAAATGAGCTTAATTGGGGAACTCACCTTCTTCCTCGGATTACAAATCACTCAAAAGGAAGATGGTATTCAAATTCACCAACAGAAGTATGTTAGGGAACTACTAAAGAAGTTCAAAATGGATTCAAGCAAGCCTCTCTCCACTCTCATCTCCACCATTGCTCATTTGGACAAGGACCACTCAAGTCCTCTAGTGGAAGAGAAACTCTATAGAGGTATGATAGGCTCACTCATGTACCTAACCGCTAGTCGCCCATACATTGTTTTTGCTGTTGGCTTGTGTGCCAGGTTCCAATCTTGTCCAAGAGAGACCCACTTGGCTGCTGTGAAGAGAATACTCCGATATCTCAAGGGAACTGATTCACTCTGTATTTGGTACCCCAAAGAATGTCCCTTTGAGCTGATGGGTTTCACCGATGCTGATTATGCTGGATACCTGGTGGATAGGAAGAGCACCTCTAGAATGGCACAGTTCCTAGGCCCTTGCCTTGTGTCATGGGGTTCAAAGAAACAAGTCTCAGTCTCTCTCTCCACCACAGAATCCGAGTACATAGCTGCTGCCTCATGCTGTTCCCAACTTCTCTGGCTAAAGCAACAACTCGTGGACTTTGGTATGTCCTATGGTCCCCTCTCTATTCTTTGTGATAACACGAGTGCTATAAACATTTCAAAGAATCCTGTGCATCACACTAGGACCAAGCATATAGATATAAGACATCATTTTCTTAGAGATCATGTTGAGAAAGGAAACATCGTTATGAAATTTTGTAGAACTGAAGATCAGGTTGCATATATATTCACCAAAGCTTTGAATAGAGCTCCTTTCGAGAACCTTAGATTGGAACTAGGAATGATTCCTATAACCTAGTAGCGACCTTAGCGTAAAGGCTCCTTTCAGTTCCCCTGTTTGACTAGTTTGAGATCTTTCAATTGTTGAGTCTTGATATCTCTGTGTTATATCTTTTGCTACAAACCATCTTTTCATAATGGTTTCTTTAAAAGGTTTAGATAAATTTTTCTAGTTCGTCTCCTTGGGTCCTAATTATTCTTTCAACTCTCTCATTGTTCAAGTTTCTTTGTTGTCCCAAAAGTCATAATCTGATCATATACTAACCCAACAATACAAGCTGAAATGATGATTGTGTACTATGACTCTCCTTGCCTCATTGCTCAATTTAATTCCCTATGATCCATCTCTTAAACCCTCTCTGGGAATTGTTGTGCAATGCGATAAATGGCCTCCCTGATTCCTTGTATGGGAACGTACTTTTCGGTTCCATGTTTTAAACCCACATCAAAGGTCCCATATACCCCTCTAGCACACTGAATATATCGCCAGAAAGGAACCAGGATAAAATGCTCTTCCAACGGCTAATTTGGCACTCCCTAAGACGCTATTTAAGGCAAACCTGCAAAAATCAGTCACGTCCCAGTACAGTGCCTCCTTCTCTGAATGAATAATATTTCAAATGGCTTGTGACCATTCGGAAAAGCTGCAACCCACATCAATGCTCAAGATTCTCCCTAATCTTCTCAACGGCCAGATTTCTCCCATCGTCCCCTCAATCCACATCCGCCTTTAAAAAGTATCCTGTTGATCCAAGCTTCCCCACAACTTGTCATTCGCATCACTCTGATCCTCTATTTCTCTCTCTCTCAAACACAGAAAATTTCTAGCTCCTCAAAAATGGCTGACCAAAACCCTAACCTGATCCAAGACGAGGAGGAAGCTGCCTTTCTCCGAGCCTTCCGAGAAAAGAAGGCAGCATCGTCTTCCAAGCCCATTTCTGCCACCACCTCCCAAAACCCCCAACCTAAGGAGAAAGTTGAAGAGCAACCTGAGGAGAAAACAGAGGCGAAGGCTAAGGAGAAAGCGATAGACATCACTCCGGCTTTGGCATCGGCTACAAAATCAGTCTCAGAGGGAGGTTCTCATGACTCCTCCCCTGATAAGACTACCCAAGAGATCCTTAGCCCAGTGCCCTCTCCTGCTAGCCTCAAATCTAAACCCGTCTCCAACCCTGGCCCCTCTGTCGCCATAAGGCTGAAACAAAGAAAGAGAAGCTCCCAAGCTCTAGTTCCCTATGAGCCCAAATCCACAAAAAAGGCTAAATCCACCACTCTCTCTTCTTCCTCCCTGGGTCAGGTCTCCTCTCTCTTCTCTAAGAGAAAGATCCTCAAACCGCTCATCATCGGCAAGGAGTTCTGGACCCAAGCCCTAGAAGAAGAAGATGAGGAACTGTTCAGTGATGCCCTAAACGAGTTTCTCTCTCTGCTGCAGTATCAAGGTTGGGATGAGCTTTTGGTTGAGCCTTTCTCCGCCTCTGATGAAGTTGTCCATCTGTTCTACCAGTCTCTCACCTTTGTACCCGCCAAGGATAACTCTCCCTGCAACGATGCCATATTCCAGTGGAAGGGAACCATGTACCCTTTGTCCCCCAACCTCATAGCGTCTGCTCTTGGGATCGAGTCCAGATCTGGCTTTGACATTCTGCATCAGAAAAAGGCTTGGCCCAAAGGAAAAGGTTACAAGTCCAAGGGAGAAGTGGTGAAGAAACTCTATGACGGCGACTACCCCTCAACCTTGGAAACAAAGGACCTCTCCATCGCCAACAAGCTTCTGCACTTCTGGATCATCTGAAACCTAGTTCCCAGGCAGGAGCACCGAGCCTCAGTTCTCATCACAGATGCCATTCTAATGGAAAATATACTATCTGGAGTACAAGTTGATCTCCCCCGCATTGTGTTAGCTCATATGCAGTTTTGCAAGTCCCACACATCCCATGCCCTACCCTTTCCCCATCTTATCAAAAATCTCCTCTCCCTGCTACACCAGTACCCTGATGATTTGGCTGAGACTGTCTATAGCAAGGTTCTCACCATAGCCACTGTTCGAAAATTGAAGACAAAGGATCACCAGGCCACCCCCTCTGAAGTTCAAGCTAACTCGCCTAAGGAAAAGGCCAGTTCCCAGGGCCCTTCAAGCTCCCTACCACCGCTCAACCCCACTCAAGACTCCTCTGCGATCCTTTCTTCTCTGGGTCGTATTGAAAAGGCCATCATGAAAGGCTCGACTGTCATCACGGTCGCTCTTCGTGATCAAGTAAATGAGCTGGGGAAAATGAGTTCTGTTGTCTTAAGTTTGGTGGAAGTTCTTCAAAAAACTTGGGAAGATGCAACCGGTACTAGTAAGGTTGTTGAAGAGGAGGCCGCTGCATTGCCATAGGAACGCTTCTTCTGGTTTCCAGTGCTGTAACCTCACAGTGTGCTAGTAGTTCCCCTAGGATCCTACTACCCTCTTCTATCCCTTGTTGTTTTCTTTAAAGGTTGCTTATGATGTTGTCTTTGTAGGTTGTTGGTGTGTTGTTTTTATGTTGTTTTGTGATCTGTCTTACCCCACCTTGAACAATGTTAAGCTTTTGTTAAGTTAATGACTACTTTTGGCATCGTTTCTATGATTACTTTGTCTTTGCCTTAAGTTTCCCTTATGTTTCTGTTATGGGTTTGCTGCAATTGTGTATTTACTTGAATATCCCGTTCTTAACTTGTCAACTGATTATTTCGATGATGTCAAAAGGGGGAAGAAGAATAGGAACCTTGAACATTGGAAACTACTAGACTATTAGGAACCATGAACTCGTTCTACTTCTAAGGGAGAATTTGAAATAAACTCATTCATCTGCTTAGGGGGAATTTGCAACCATTGAATGTTCTCTCATTATTTTATAACGTTGTAAATACCTTAAATTCAACTGGTCTCATGAAATTCAAAGTCCTATTATATTGCCAGGTTCCTTGTATTTGTCATCATCAAAAAGGGGGAAATTGTTAGGAAACGAAACTCTGGAACTTCGGTTCCCTTGAGAGTTCCTTTCCTCAGTTTCTCTACTTTTGAAGATGACAAATATTTTAATACTAATGTTTTATCTCAAAGATGTGTTTAGAGGAACCACAGGACAGTTACTGAAACTCTGGAAGCCAAACAAGATAAAGAAACCAAACAAGCAAGCCAAAGGAACCCATGTGTGCCCAGAAATGCAACACGTGACTTTGCGTTTCCCGAGAAATCTGGGAACACGAAACCTCAGACAAAAGGAGGTGAAAGCGACTTGAGAGAAGCTTCCAAAAGCCTGCCACCATCCAAGAGCAAGACTCCAAGATGCCTAGAACAATGAACCTCAGACAAAGGCACTGAAAGCGACAGCTCATAGAGATGTCACTATCCAGAGGACAGTTCCAAAGTGCCCAACGTGTTGAACCTCGGAAGAAGGAAGTTGGAGAACGACTTGGCTGAAGCAGTTGACCAACCAAGAAGGATTCTGAGCTGCCTAGGTTGTTGGTACATGTCAAAGACAGCGTGGATCAAGGATCACCACACATCCTAGGGCAAGCTCGATCTGTGTGAACCAAGAGAAGATCAAACCTCAAAGATCCACTATAAAAGGAAGACAAGTTCAGAGGTTATCTTCTAGTATTCACAATAGAATCACACTCCATAGCAAACATCAAAGTGTGAAGCTTCAAACAAGATCATCAACGCAAACTGAGATCAAGAGGAACCAGTCAAGGAATCGAAGAGCTGAGTGCTAGTTCCTATGACTGTAAGTGAGATAGTTCCTAGGTGCTAAGGTCTATTTCTTTGATTGATTATTGATTGTGTTAAGTTATCTAGGATTACCTAACTGTGTGTAAGGTAAAGAAACTGTGTGTTTGTTCCTAGGATAAGTTGTAACCAAAAGAGATAAGAAATCAAGAAGTAGACCTTGAAATCCTTTCGAAAGAAAGGTAGTGGTTTTTATCCTAGATTGCTAGTTGGCAATCAAAGGTTTCCACTATAAGGAACTTGTTCATCTAGTTGATTGTTTATTTCCGCTGCAAAGGGAACTGTAAACTGTGTTCTCAGTTCCCTGATTATTAATCTAACAATCACGATCCTACACTTCTCTCGTTTCACTTGGACAATTTTCATAAAATCTAAGAGTGAAGTCATTGGACGATTTAAGGATCTGGTTCCCATGTTAGAAAAATCTCTCGATTGCTCCATCAATTCTATTCGTTCTGACCATGGAGTTCGAAAATGGAGAATTTCTAACCTTTTGCAGTGAGCATGGAATTGATCACAACTTCTCTACACCATACACTCCTCAACAAAATGGAGTAGTGGAAATGAAGAATAGAACCTTAGAAGACATGGCTCGAACTATGCTCATCTCAAGTGGACTCTCTCAATCATTCTGGGCTGAGGCAATCAACAAAGCCTGCTACATCATCAATCGAGCTATGCTTCGCCCAATCACAGAGAAGACACCCTATGAACTTCTAAGAGGAAGAGTTCCCAACATTTCACATCTTAGGGTGTTCGGATGCAAATGCTTTGTGCATAACAATGGAAAGGATAATCTTGGCAAATTCGACCCAATGAGTGATGAAGGGATCTTCATTGGATATGCCTCAAGCAGCAAAGTATACAAGGTCTTCAACAAAAGAACTAAAAAGGTAGAAGAAAGTGTCCATGTTGTTTTTAATGAGAAATCACTTGGTAGAAATATGCAGAACACCACTAGTCCCTTTGAAGATCCATTTCCCAAGCCACCTCAAGAAGATCCAGATGAAGACATCACACCTCCCAGTTCCTATCCAACTGCACAAATTGTTCCGCCAGTGCCTCCACCAGTTCCCATGGACAATTAATCAACAACAATCCATCTCTGGGAACCATGAACATGAGGATAATACCTATGGAGACATCAATGATTCATCCTCTCACATGTTCTTAAATGGAGAAGGTGATCCCAACATAGAAGTTGAAGCTGAATGTTCAAATCAAAATGCCTCCACATCAAATGCTCTAGCCCCCAATAGAGAAAGAAGAACCATCAAGCCTCCCGCCAGGTTCGAACATCTAACCTTCTTTGCTTTCAATGCCTTTTTATCTATTGTGGAACCAAAGAACATAGGTGAAGCACTGAAGGATGTAGACTGGATCCAAGCCATGCAAGAAGAACTTCATCAGTTTGAAAGAAACAAAGTGTGGCATCTAGTTCCCGTCCCAAGGATAAGCATATCATAGGAACTAGATGGGTTTTCAGAAACATGCTCGATGACTCAGGAGCTGTAATTAGGAACAAAGCAAGGCTTGTTGCTTAGGGATACAATCAACAAGAAGGAATCGACTATGATGAAACCTATGCTCCAGTGGCAAGGATTGAAGCGATAAGGCTGTTGATTGCCTTCGCATCACACAAGGGTTTCAAACTATTCCAAATGGATGTAAAGACCGCCTTCCTCAATGGCATTTTTCAAGAGGAAGTCTATGTCAAGCAACCACCTGGTTTTGAAGACAGTGATCATCCAGACCATGTCTATTTCCTAGACAAAGCCTTGTATGGTCTCAAGCAAGCCCCTAGAGCTTGGTATGATCGTCTAGCCCAGTTCCTACTCTCCAATGGTTACAGTCGTGGAATCATTGACAAGACTCTCTTCATTCTAGAAGAAGAAGGTAACATCTTAGTGGTTCAAATCTATGTTGATGATATCATTTTTGGTTCCACTAACCTGTCCCTTGTAGATAAGTTCAAAGACTTGATGAGCAGTGAATTTGAAATGAGTCTAATAGGGGAACTCACCTTCTTCCTCGGATTGCAAATATCCCAAAAGAAAGATGACATACAAATTCACCAACAAAAGTATGTTAGGGAACTGTTGAAAAAGTTCAAAATGGAGTCCTGTAAGCCTTTCTCCACTCCCATCTCTACCATCGCCCATTTGGACAAAGATTACTCAAGTCCTCTTGTGGAAGAAAAGCTCTATAGAGGTATAATAGGTTCTCTCATGTATCTAACAGCTAGTCGTCCAGACATTGTGTTTGTTGATTGCTTGTGTGCTAGGTTTCAATCATGTCCAAGAGAAATACACTTAGCTGTTGTGAAAAGGATATTCCGATATCTCAAGGGAACTGACTCGCTCTGCATTTGGTACCCCAAAGAGTGTCCCTTTGAGCTGATGGGTTTCACTGATGCTGATTATGCTGGATACCTGGTGGATAGGAAGAGTACTTCTGGAATGGCACAGTTCCTAGGCCCTTGCCTTGTGTCATGGGGCTCAAAGAAACAAATCTCAGTCTCCCACTCCACCATAGAATCTGAATACATTGCAACCGCCTCTTGCTGTTCCCAACTCTTATGGCTAAAGAAACAACTCACGGATTTCGGTATGTCTTATGGTCCTCTTACTATTCTTTGTGATAATACCAGTGCTATAAACATTTCTAAGAATCCTGTGCATCATACTAGGACCAAACACATAGATATAAGGCATCACTTTCTTAGAGATCATGCTGAGAAAGGGAACATCATTATGAAATTTTGTAGAACTAAAGATCAGGTTGTAGACATATTCACCAAAGCCTTGAATACAGTTCCCTTCGAGAACCTTAGATTAGAATTGGGAATGATTTCTATAAATTAGCAGTTCATTGGGGCGCACATATGTGTCATATGCAGTTGCAGGAGGGTCTTGGGCACTAGGGTCTTTTCCGCGGTCGCAGCCCTCTTTACCGCGGTCACGGCATTCTTCCAGTTCCCAAAAATAATCGTCTTCAGGGAACACAACTTGGTTCAAAACATCATCTGGAATGCCCATCTCCTCAGTGGGTGGACCGAGGTCATAGTTTTCTTCTGCAGACATCCCGCTGCATTCTACATTTGTCTCGCTGATTTGCTCTTCTCTTTCAGCTAAGGGAGCGACATGCTGCTTCTCAATACTCTGGAGGGTCATTGAAAAGAAATCCTCTCTCTGGTGCACTACTGGGTGAAATAGCTATTTTGCCGACATCGTGGTCTCTATTCTGCTAATTTCTTGAGTCAAGTGCTCCATTTGATTCCCCAAATTCTGGAACCTGGAATCCATCTCTTGTTCATGTTGGATCATGCTTTGCGTAAGAGATTGAATTAAATCCTCAGTCGACATGTGGGAACTTGGATCGGGCACTAGTAGTCTATGCTCATAGGCCGGATTGTACTGCCGTGGAGTACCCTGCTGGTAGAACGATTGTGGCTCCGGGTAGAACTCCTGGTAGTCATGACTATATGGAGGGTATTGCTGGTACCCATAACTCGAATTGGGGTGATCTCTCCACCCTGGAGTGTATGCGTAGGAGTATGGGTCATATCGTGGCTCTCCCCAGAAATCCATATCTGAATCAAAAAAAAAAAAAATCAATAGCACGGGTGTGGACCGTAAGATAGGTCCACACGGAAGTTGGTAACAAACAAAAACACAAAAACAGAAAATTTTGATTCCCCGGCAACGGCGCCAAATTTGACAGGCTTAAAGTCGTATGCCTAATCAAAGAAATCCTAAAGTACCTACTAAATAGAGTATAGCAAGCAAGTCAGGGTCGAACCCAAGAGAATCAGGTTATCAATTCTTGTGTTTTTCAAGTCACCAACTAGGAACTAGGGGGGGGGGGGGGGTTGTAGTATTTCGAACCAAGTAAATAAAGCAAGAAAACAAAGTAAAGGATGTGAATATGATATGAGGAAGGCGCCATACTTGACAAAGATCCACACAACAAGAGATATGGTTGATCACTGAATTCTATTATTCTCAAGTTCTTATCTTTCCTTTAGTTGTTCTTATCTCGATCATAGGTAACTATTAGTTCTACCAGCCCTAATAGTACTTATTACTAAATCACATCCGAAAACCTTCAAGACTCAATAAAGCAATAGCATTCAACCAAGGATTCAACAAGATACATGCAATAGAAACAACCCGTTACTATAACATGCAATTAACTCTCTCTCACGATGAACACTCGCAACCCGCTTATGTAAATCGTGTTTGCTACTAGATATGCAACCCGAACCCGGAATCACAAATCCTAGCAATTAGGAAGATATCAATAGACCTAGGTAGCTACTCTAGATAAATCAACATAAACCAATAAACATTCAAGCACAAGAGAATTAATCCAACTAGATAGGAAATCGAACAAGAGTAGAAAACTCACAACCAATCAATTGAAGGCTTCAAAATGTCAAGTGCAACAATGAAAGCTTAGTTCTTCATATGGTTTGTGAGAGAAAAACTAAGATAGGTGGAAACTAGGGTTCCTCTAAACAAAGTCTTAGAAATAACCTTAAATACTAGGGCAAATAATCCAGAAATAAATAAAAGGAAATAACAAACTTGGAAACAAAGTTTCAGAAATAAAATAAAAAGGAAATAAAAGATCTCAGAAATAAGCCGAGAAAAGTCTTCAGCGCGCGTGCCACCGCGGGTGCGGTGACACCCACCGCGGGGTGCGGTGGTCTTCCAGAATCACGGCCTCTTCTCTGTAAGGTTTTTGCCGCGGGGGGCGGTATATTGGCCGCGGGTGCGGTGACGGTGTCTTCTTCAACTTCTGTGACACTTCCGTACAAATGCCATAACTTTTGATTCCCCACTCGGATTGCTCTCATATTTTGAGGACTTGCAGTAGACTTCAATATATAACTCCTCGAATTGGATTCACTCAATTCGGACATCTGAGTAGAGAGAACGAACTGTTTGAATTCAGCACACCGTTCTTCTACTCTTCAATGCACTTCAAACCTGTGTAAATCTCATGATTTCTTCACTTCTAGTCTTCTCTTCCGGATTACAGAATTGCCATCAAATCATATCCAAACATCATCTAAATCATGCTAATAACCACTAGATGTGCTATACAATCCATCAACCAAGGCATGCTCAACGCGCCCCATACTCTCCAGAATCACGTGAGTGTCAGGAACTAAGCGGGGTTCAGATGGACCTGGTTGGGTTTCCTCTTTTTCTTTCTTTTCATTAGACTCCTCATCCACATGAGCCTTATGCATTAGCCACCCAACAGTGGTCATGGTTAGGATTCGAGAAAAGTGAGTGATGTAACCTTGCCCGACGGAAGACTACAAGTTGTTATCAAGGATCCGATGAACGCGTAGTAGGGCGTTGCAACTCTTCGGCAATGAATGGAGGGGGCGGCTGGCTGTAGGGTTTCAAAAACCCTTGGAAGCCGGCGGACTGGTGGTGCGGTGGTGGCAGGAAAATGCGGCGGAGGTGGTGGCGCGAAGGTGGTGAGGATGGTGGTGTGAGGGGAGGCGGCCGTAAGGCTGATTAGGGTTAGGGTTTGATTGTATTGCGGAAGTGTAATTGGTAGATAATTAACGCGCCAGGATAATTCAACTTAGAAATGCGCTAATTGATGATGTCGGGGCCCGGGGTTAAAGAGTTTAACTTGACTTGAAATTAGGCTTGAAATTGACGTAAACTGAAATGAATTACAAGAGTTCCTACTTATACTAGAGAGTTGGCTTAATGGGCCAGACTCTCTAGTTACTAATTCTGGCGGCCCATTCAACATAAATGGAAACTACTCCAGAACTAGAAACTACTAAATAAAGATAGTATGGACTAGAAATAGAAAGACATCCTAAAATAGAAAGTCGACTAAAACTAGCTCGGGATATCTGCAGCTGTAGAGGAGTCAGTCACAGCTAAGCTGACGAGACACAGAAGCTCGGGCGTTGTAGTGATCTGGCCGTGACTGGCTACAAGTCTGGTCACCAATGATTGTGTCGCTGCCTGGACACTCTTCGCTCTGGAGCGAGTAATGGGACCTGTAGGCGGAAGTCTCACGGCATCTTCCTCCTCTATAGCTGACATGGAGGGCAGGGTCACATCACCCTCCCCCACTTGAGTGTGAAGCGTCCCCGCTTCACCCTCATCATACTCGGGCTCAACATACGGGGCTAAGTCTGCGATGTTGAACGTCGGATGCACCCCATACTTGTCCGGGAGCTCGAGCTGATAGGCGTTGTCGCCGATGGCCTTGACGACTCTGAAAGGTCCATCACCCCGTTGGTCGAGCTTAGACTTGCGGCTAGAAGGGAATCGCTCCTTCCGCAAGTGAAGCCAAACCAAGTCGCCCGGGGCGAAGACCACGCGTCGTCTGCCCTTGTTCTTCTGGGCTGAGTACTGATCTGCGCGCCACTCCAGCTGAGTGCGCGTCCTGCTATGGAGCTCCTGAATGTGCTCAGCCAACTTGCTAGCAGTAATGTTCTCCTCGTCCTTCAGCGGGTAGGGCACCATGTCCAGCGGCGTGAGCGGGTTCCTTCCATACACGACCTCGAAAGGAGTCAGCTTCGTCGCAGTGTGCCTGGACCTGTTATAGGAAAACTCAACAGTAGCAAGTAAGTCCTCCCACCTGCATGGGTTGGCCTTGAGAACCATCCGAAGGAGGGCTCCCAAGGTACGGTTGGTCACCTTCGTCTGACCATCCGTCTGGGGGTGATAGCTAGTAGAAAATAGAAGCTTAGTGCCTAGCTTTCAACACAAGGTTCTCCAAAAATGGCCCACAAATTTGGTATCCCTATCGCTAACAATAGTTGTAGGGACACCATGCAAACGCACCACATGCTCAAAAAACAATCCAGCGATGTCTGTAGCATTGTTGGTGTTCTTGCAGGCAAAAAAATGTGCCATTTTTGAGAACCTACCGACTACCACAAAGATGCAATCTCTGCCACGCCGAGACATAGGCAACCCTGTGATAAAATCCATAGAAAGATCTTCCCACGGGGCTGTAGGAATCGGGAGGGGCGTGTAGAGACCCTGTCGACTAGAGCGTGCCATAGTCTTCTGGCATGTCACACAACTCTTGCAATACCTGGTAACACTTTGGGCCATCTTTGGCCAGAAAAAGTGTTCCTGTAGTGCTGCAAGTGTCTTAGACACCCCAAAGTGGCCACGGTTGTCATGTGCTTCTTGAAGCAACAAGTGCTTGACAGAAGACGCAGGAATACAGAGTTTCCCCGCCTTGTACAGATACCCATCGTCCAAGAAATACGTGTCATGCTCTCTGCTGATCTTACATTTCTCAAAGATGTCTTTAAAGAAAACATCATCAGCATACAAATCCTTGAGCAATGCAAAACCAAGTAAACGAGACTGGAGATGAGTTATGAGCATGTACCTGTGAGAAAGGGCGTCAGCTACCACATTCTCCTTACCTTTCTTGTGCATGATCAGGTATGGAAATGTCTCCATGAACTCGACCTACCTAGCATGCATGCGGCTGAGGATCGTCTGGCTATTCAGATAGGCCAGGGCAGCATGGTCGGAGTGAATCACGAACTCACTCGGCCAGAGATAGTTCTGCCAAGTCTTCAGAACCTGGATCAGTGCATACAACTCCTTGTCATACGTCGGGTAGTTCAGCTAAGCACCCGAAAGCTTCTCCAAGAAGTAGGCGATCAGACGCCTCTCTTGCGGTAAGACACCACCGATGCCAAAATCGGAAGCGTCGCACTCCACCTCGAAGCGACGAGTGAAGTCAGGCAACTGTAGCAAAGGGGCACGGCACAGGGAATCCTTCAGGGTGACAAAAGCAGCATCATGTCGCGGAAGCCATGTGATCGACGCCGCCTTCTTGGTCAGCTGGTGCAGAGGGGCGACAATAGTGCTGAAGTCGCGGACGAACCTCCTGTAAAAACCAGCCAACCCTAAGAACGAACGTACCTGAGTGGGAGTTGTTGGTATGGGCCACTCCTTGATTGCGCGGACCTTCTCCTCATCTACGCGAAGCCCATCCCTGGAAACAACAAAACCCAGAAGGTTAGTAGAGTCTGAGCAGAATACGCACTTACCCAGGTTGACATACAAGCTCTCACGTCTCAAGCACTCTAATACCAGCCTAAGATGCTCAATTTGATCACGTAAACTACGAGAGTACACAAGAATATCATCAAAACACACTACTACAAACTTCCCCATAAAAGACCGTAAGACATGGTTCATGAGCCGCATGAACGTCGATGGAGCATTGGTCAATCCAAATGCCATGACCAGTCACTCGTAGAGACTGTACTTGGTCTTGAAAGTTGTCTTCCACTCATCGCCCTCCTTCATACGAATCTGATGATAGCCACTCCTAAGATCAATTTTGGAGAACAAAGTGGCATCATGCAGCTCGTCCAGCATATCATCGAGGCGCGGAATGTGATGTCTGTACTTGATGGTGATCTGGTTGATGGCGCGGTAGTCCACACACATCCTCCATGTCCCATCCTTCTTAGGCACCAGAATTACAGGAACGGCGCAGGGACTCAAACTTTGCCACACTAAGCCCTTGTCCAAAAGCGCTTGGACCTGTCGCTGTAACTCCTTTGTCTCCTTAGGTGAAGCTCTGTAGGCAGCGCGGTTCGGCAGAGAAGCATCGGGAATGAAATCTATCTGGTGCTCAATACTACGTAGTGGTGGCAATCCCTCTGGTAGCTCATCAAGCATGACGTCCTGGAAGTCCTACAAAAGAGACAAAATACTCGGCGAGAGTGCAGGCTCTGAAATAGTAGTGGTACAAGGTCTAGAGATGATAAGGAAACAAGGAGACTTGTCTTGGAGTGCCAACGTCATGTCCCGGTGTCGAGCGAGCAACAACCTGTTCTCACAGGTGGCACACATCGATGTAGCAGACGGCACATCGGACGTTGTAGAAGGCGTTCCTGTAGTACCTGCCTTTGGCATTTTAAGAGTAATGCATGGAGGAGCTTTCTTACATGTCGTCTGCTCTGCAGACTTTGCAACAGGGGGCAATCTGGTGGGTGAAGAACTGGCCGTTGGTCTGAGGACATCAGCAGACATCTTGTCCGCTACATCCATCGCCTTCTGGCGCTGTCTCTCAGCCTGATCCTGCAAAATCTCTTGCGGACTCATAGGTAAGAGTGTCACGCGCCTCCCGTGGTAATTGAACAAGTAAGTGTTCAAATACCCGTCGTGAAGCACGCGACAATCATATTGCCATGGACGACCCAAAAGCAGATGGGTTGCGTCCATGGCGGTAACATCACATAGCACAGTGTCGCTGTAAGGACCAATAGAAAATGAAATAAGACACTGGTGAGAAACTGTGTTACCTGATCCATCAGAGATCCACTGGAGGCCGTAGGGAGCGGGGTGCGGTGTAGTAAGAAGGTTGAAATGGCGCACAACCTTCTCATTGATGATGTTGCAGCATGATCCCCCGTCAATGATCACACTCAGCGATGCATCATGAAGTCTGCACCGAGCATGAAACAAGTTCTCCCTCTGCTCCGTTAGGTCTCCCTCCTTGATGCTCATCACGCGTCTAGTAACCAAGGCCAAGTGATATGCTTGGTCATCATGGTGGTCGGAAGTACCAACCACACAGCCATGCATCGGCTGTATAGACAGCTGCAGGGTCCGTCTCGACGGCATAATCATCATCTCCGTCATCGTAACTCTCATATCCTATAGACTGGGTGGAGAAGAGTACCTTCTTGGAATTAGGACAATCTTTCTTGTAATGTCCTCGTCCACCACACTTGAAGCACTCCAGATCCCTGGCTCGGTCAGAACGAGGGGCATCTGAAGCCGGCGGCTGCGGACGATGAGCATGAACAGCTGGAGTTGATCGCTGTGTCGTTGAAGTAGACGATGTACCTGTGCTGCTGCGGTCCTGTCTAGGAACACTAGAAGTAGTAGCAAAATTAGTGTCGTAACCTGAATTGAAAGGTTTAGAACCATACCTGTAAGAAGTCGTTGACTGCCATGGTTGCTTCTTCTAACATAGGTGCTGAAGATAGAACTTTTGGGCACAGTGAAGACGACATTGTTGAGGTCCCAAGGCGAGCGAAGAACTCCTGTGGCGAATCAGAACCCTGTCTAGCGCGTGCTATCTCTTGTTAGGAAATGGAACTCTAGAACTTAGGTTCCCCTGAGAGTTCCGTAGCTCAGTTTCTCTACTTTTGAAGATGACAAATATTATGATACTAATGTTTTATCTCAAAGATGTGTTTTAAGGAACCACAGGAAATTACCTAAGGCAGGAAAGCCAAACAGAACAAGGGAACCAAAAGAACAAGACAGCTGAAGGAATCCAGAGGAACCCAGGTGTGCCCAGAAATGGAGCTTGCGACATTGCGATTCCCGAGAAATCTGGGGACACACAACCTCGGACAAAAGGTGTCGAAAATGACTTGTCCGAAGCTTCCAAAAGTCTGCCAAGGTCCAAGAGCTAAAGAACAAGATGCCTAGAGAACCTCTACCTCGGACAGAGACGATGAAAGCGACAGCACATGAAGACGTCGCTGTCCAACAGAAGGTTCCCAAGCGGCCAGCTTACTCAACCTCGGACGAAAGCGTTTTGACAACGACACCACAAGGCTCGTCTGAGGTAGTTGACCAACCAAGAGAGATTCTGAGCTGCCTAGGTTGTTTGCACATGCCAAGAACAACGTGGATCAAGGAGAACCACTAATCCTAGGGCAAGCTCAATCCGTGGGAACCAAGAGAGGATCGAGTTGCGAAGAATCCTCTATAAAAGGAAGACTAACCCAAGGGTTATCTTTATGCACTAAAACAAGAACTCACACTCATTAGCAAATATCTAGTGTGAACCTCAAAACAAAGATCATCAAAGCAAACCGAGATCAAGAGGAACCAGTCAAGGAAGAAGAGCTGAGTGCTAAGTTCCTGTGACTGTAAGTGATAGTTCCTAGGTGCGAAAGTCTGTTTCTTGGATTGATTATTGATTGTGTTAAGTTATCTAGGATTGTCTAACTGTGTGTAAGGCAAATGAACTGTGTGTTCGTTCCTAGGATAAGCTGTAACCAAAAGAGATAAGAAATCAAGAAGTAGACTTTGAAATCCTTTCGAAAGAAAGGTAGTGGTTTTTATCCTAGATTGCTAGTTGGCAATCAAAGGTTTCTACTATAAGGAACTTGTCATTTGTTTGATTGTTTATCTTTCGCTGCGAAAGGAACTGAGAATCGTTATTCTGAGTTCCTTAAACTTTTATCTAACAATCACGATCCTACATCTCCGACCGCATCTGCTCCTTGTAGGTCGAAGGCACATACTTCCTAGTCATGATATGCACAAGCTGATGCCATTCACTAATGGGTGGCCAACCCATCCTGTAATGTTGCTGCTCAAGACGATGCCACCAGGTCTGAGCAGCTCCCTCAAAATGTAAGGTAACGAGCATAAAAAGGTAGAGCTCGTTACCTTAATGTCTCTGCGATGAGACATTAAGGTAAAGATCAAACCCTTCTTTGATCTTTACCTTAATGTCTCTGAGATGCACAGGTGGTTGGGCGCGACGGTCAGTAAATGGCCCTACAGGGACCTCATGGTGCTCGAAGTGACGAGCTGCAGGCTGGGGAGGAGCTGTATACTGATCGTATTGTGGTCCGATATACGGCGGTGGGTCGCGAGCAGGCTGTCGCTGATGGCCGGTGGCAGGGCGCTGGTGTTGGCGAGCTGGCTGTCGGTTGCCGTACGGGACAACTTTCCAATACGCTGCCTGATTCTGAGGCAGGCGAGGAGGTGGAACATAGCTGGTAGGGTGCTGCTGTAACTCAGGGGGATCCTGTAGGGGCGGGTGAAAACCATCAGCATACCCAAACTGACCCTCATCCTCCTCAAGGTCGTACTCATCAAACTGATCTTCCTCATCAGAATAGATAGGAGTGCGGACACTCTAATGATCCTGAAATGCATCAACATCAAACGGCACAAAAGTAGATTGCCGGTGCCGATGCTGATGCGGAGGCTGGTGAAGATGCGAACCTGACTGCTTGCGGGGTGGTCGACCTGTAGGAGGCTGTAATGTATGAGAGCGGCCTTGCCTACGTCGACCACTAGAATGAACTTGATCATCCTCATGTTCCTCCTGGGAACTCTCATCATCAGCCTCTGCAGCTTCAGGGTCCTCCTCTTGGATCACTACCTGCACAGACTGTCGTTCTCGACGACGCTGTGGGACTACAGTGTTTTCTTTATGCGACTCTAGGAGGTTCAGCTTGCCTGGAGTCAATGTTGAGGGAGACATCACAGCTTTACCCTTCGCCTTTTCCAGGGCTAGGGCGCTCAACTCATCTGCCTGTAACTGACCCGGATCAGAAGCTACTGTAGCGATCGAAGACGGTTGTTGTCGAGATAAGAGCTCTGCATTCTGACGCAGAAGCTCGACCATCTGCGCATCTCTTACTTTGTTGGCAGCAAGCATCTCTTGTAGCATCTTCTGTTCAGCAGTCTCTGAGCCTGTATCGCGGGGTGCATTACCTTCTGACGTGGTACCTGACAGCAAGATGTAGCAAACCACAGGATCAAAGCGAACAACAACGACAAAAGAGAAACAACAAACAGGTAAGAAGAACCAAACTCAACAATCAATCACTCGGGAATCTAATCTGGCTGGCCGTGTGGGCGGTTATGAGCTGGCTAAAGCAAGTCACACAAAAATCAACAAAATCAAGGCAATGCTCAACAAAGAAAATGTCGAAAGTAGATATGCAAGGATATAAGCACAAAAGCAAGCACAACACAGTCAACCAAGATATGCAGCCTAGACAGTGAAAGAGATAGAAGACGGTAAATGAATCAATTGCGAAGAGACGCAGTTGCATTATTTTGGCTTGTGTGGCCTCACTTTTTTTTTTGAATTGAAGGTGCCGGATTGAAGATCGGGATCTCCCTTCTTGCACTACGAAGAGACGCACTTGCCTTATTTTGGCTTGTGTGGTCTCAATATTTTTTTTTTAATATAACCTAGGGTTGCTTCCACAAAATTGCAGAACAAGCAGCCGCAACACAAGAACACAACGGCGCAACAAAGCAGCAGGTGCAGTTTGGCGAATTGACGAACAGCACAACAAGAAATTAGAGCAACAAAACTTCAGTAATTCAGTGATTCAAGTGGGAAAAGAAGGAGATTAAGAATATGTAGATTGGTGGTGCAAATCAAGGCAAATAGTGGCAAGGAATGCTTCTAATCCTATATGCAAGTAGATCTACAACAAACACAATCAACAACCAAGCAGAAACACAAGAAATTGCTGAAAATCTATGTGACTGGTTCGGCAATCTGCAGGTTTTTTTTTTTTGATGAAGGCCGAATTTCTCAACCACCAAACCTAGGTTTTGTTGCTTTTTTCGGATTCAGATTGCATTGAAAAAAAATTGATGCAGGAAAAGATTTACGGAAGCGAAGGGGTGATTGAAAGAAGAGTTGGAATGACTTACGCAGTTCGAAGGCTTTGATGCCAGTTGATGTAACCTTGCCCGACGGAAGACTACCAGTTGTTATCAAGGATCCGATGAACGCATAGTAGGGCGCAACAACTCTTCGGCAATGAATGGAGGGGGCGGCTGGCTGTAGGGTTTCAGAAACCCTTGGAAGCCGGCAGACTGGTGGCAGGAAAATGCGGCGGAGGTGGTGGCACGAAGGCGGTGAGGATGGTGGTGTGAGGGGCGGCGGCCGTAAGGCTGATTAGGGTTAGGGTTTGATTGTATTGCGGAAGTGTAATTGGTAGATAATCAACGCGCCAGGATATTTCAACTTAGAAACGCGCTAATTGATGACATCGGGGCCAGGGGTTAAGGAGTTTAACTCGACTTTGTAGGATCGTGATTGTTAGATTAAGAACAAGGGAACTGAGAATACAGATTACAGTTCCCTTCGCAGTGGAAATAAACAATCAAATATAAATAAACAAGTTCATTATAGTGCAAACCTTCGATTTCCAACTAGCAATCTAAGATAAAAACCACTACCTTTATTTCGAAAGGATTTCAAGGTCTACTTATTGATTTCTTATCAATTCGGTTACAGATTACTCTAGGAACAAACACACAGTTTCTTTGTCTTACACACAGTTAGACAATCCTAGATAATCTCAACAGAAAGTATAATCAATCCAAGAAGCAGTCCTAAGCACTAAGGAACTAACTCACTTACAGTCACAAAAACTAGCACACAACTCTCAGATTCCTTGACTGGTTCCTCTTGATCTTGGTTTTAGTTGACGATCTGTTTGAGAGTTCACACTATGATGTTTGCTATGAAGCGTGATTCTTGTTGTAGTGCTTGAAGATAACAACGGAGCTTATTTTCCTTATATAGTGTATTCTCTAGGTTAAGTCTTCTCTTGGTTCCCACAGAACAAGCTTGACCTAGGTTGTGTGGTAGTCCTTAATTCAAGCTGACTTACTCATGTACCAACAACCTAGGCAAACTCAGAATACACATTGGTTGGTCAGAGGCTTCAGAAGTATCTGACATGTCATTGTCAAACGCCTTTTGTCCGAGGTTCAGCAACCTAGGCAACTTCAGAGTTCCCTTTGGATGGTGACATGTTGCTTTCACCAACCTTTGTCCGAGGTTCACCAACCTAGACAACTTTAGAGTTTCCTTTGGATGGTGATAGGATTTAGAAGCTTTTGTCATGTTGCTTTCGCCAACCTTTGTCCGAGGTTCAGCAACCTAGACAACCTCAGAGTTTCCTTTGGATGGTGACAGTCTTTAGAAGCTTTTGTCATGTCGCTTTCACCAACCTTTGTCCGAGGCTCAACAACCTAGACAACTTCAGAGTTTCCTTTGGATGGTGACATGCTTTAGAGGCGTTTGTCATGTCGCTTTCACCAACCTTTGTCCGAGGTTCAGTGTTCCCAGCTTTATCGGGAAAAGCAAAGTCACGTGTTGTACTTCTGGGTTCCTTTGGTTTGCTTGTTTGGTTTCTTTGTCTTGTTTGGCTTTCATGGTTTCAGTATCTATCATGTGGTTCCTTTAAGCACATCTTTGAGATAAAACATTAGTGTTAAAGTATTCGTCGTCTTCAAAAGTAGAGAAACTGAGGAAATGAACTCTCATGGGAACTGAGGTTCCTGAGTTCCATTTCCTAACAATTTCCCCATTTTTGATGATGACAAATATAAGGAACCTGACAACATAATAAGGACATGAAATACATGAGAACAGTTGAGCTAAGAGATTTATAACTTTATGCAATAATGAGAGAACATTCAATAGTTGCCAATTCCCCCTAAGCAAAGGAACTAAGTTATTCGAGTCCCCCCTCAAAAAGAGAACGGGTTCAGATTTTCTATAAGTCCTGTAGTTCCAAGAGTTCAAGGTTCCTATACATTTCCCCCTTTTGACATCATCGAAAAGATCAATTAACTTATCAAGTGTAGGATATCAATGTGAAATAAACAATTGATTTAAACCCATGAAAGTCACCATAATAGAAACTGAAGGCAAAGAAAAAAATGTAGTAGACAAACTCCCGGAAAAGTTCATTAATCATTAAAACCAACACATTGTTCATAGATGCATAGTAGAAAGACAAACAAAGATCACAAGCAACTTGAAACAAACAAAAGAAGGATAGGAGTGGTAGGTAGAATCCTAGGGAACTACTAGCACAATGTGTTGTTACAGCACTGGGAACTAGGAAAGTCATTCCTCTTCTTCTTCAACATCATTCTTTTCCTCAGTTCCCTCATCTTGGCCTATAGCCGTCTTAGGGGTATCCTTCATCTCAGTCGCCTGAGCTCTTCCAATCGCAGCCTCATCTCAGCTTCTTCCTCATCTAGAGCAAGGTGAAGGTTTGAAGTCTTTTTTTTTTTGGCCATTTGAGGAGTTTGGTGTTTTGAGAGCAAGGGAATCAAGAATTCTGAGAGCAAGGAGAGCAGAGTACTTGGTTCATTCAAACAGGAGTCCCTAAATACCTCTTGTGCATCGTTTAGGGCCGTTGGAAAATCAAGTCGTTGGAAGAGAAATCTCTGGGGAAACGGCTCTTTTAATTTCAGCTTTTTTTGTTCTTTGTAACGGTCACAAAATCAGAAGGCAGACATTCAAAAATCTCATCAAAGTCGAGCCGTACAGGGAACTCTGACGCTGTTTATTGCATTAAATGTTGTCTCGGGAAGACGCGAGTTTCTACTAGCCGATTGGAGTTCTGCCTTTCCTAGTTCCTTTCTGGTGATTTCTTCACTGTGCTAGAGGGATATATGGGAACTTCTAGTGTAGGGATTTTAGACACATGACATGAAAGTATGTTCCCATAAACGAAATCAGGGAGGTCCATTTATCACATCGCACACTAATTCCCAGAGAGGGTTAAGAGATGGATCATAGGGAACTAGATTGTGCAATGAGGCAAGGAAGGGTCATAGTACACAATCATCATTTCGGCTTGTATCATGGGGTTATAATATGATCAGATTGTGACTTTTGGGCTAACAAAGAAACTTGGACAATGATTGAGGTAAAATTGTTAGGAAACGGAACTCTGGAACTTAGGTTCCCCTGAGAGTTCCGTTCCTCAGTTTCTCTACTTTTGAAGATGACAAATATTATGATACTAATGTTTTATCTCAAAGATGTGTTTTAAGGAACCACAGGAAATTACCTAAGGCAGGAAAGCCAAACAGAACAAGGGAACCAAAGGAACAAGACAGCTGAAGGAATCCAGAGGAACCCAGGTGTGCCCAAAAATGGAGCTTGCGACATTGCGATTCCCGAGAAATCTGGGAACACACAACCTCGGACAAAAGGTGTCGAAAATGACTTGTCCGAAGCTTCAAAAAGTCTGCCAAGGTCCAAGAGCTAATGAACAAGATGCCTAGAGAACCTCTACCTCGGACAGAGACGATGAAAGCGACAGCACATGAAGACGTCGCTGTCCAACAGACGGTTCCCAAGCGGCCAGCTTACTCAACCTCGGACGAAAGCGTTTTGACAACGACACCACAAGGCTCGTCTGAGGTAGTTGACCAACCAAGAGAGATTCTGAGCTGCCTAGGTTGTTTGCACATGCCAAGAACAACGTGGATCAAGGAGAACCACTAATCCTAGGGCAAGCTCAATCCGTGGGAACCAAGAGAGGATCGAGCTGCGAAGAATCCTCTATAAAAGGAAGACTAACCCAAGGGTTATCTTTATGCACTAAAACAAGAACTCACACTCATTAGCAAATATCTAGTGTGAACCTCCAAACAAAGATCATCAAAGCAAACCGAGATCAAGAGGAACCAGTCAAGGAAGAAGAGCTGAGTGCTAAGTTCCTGTGACTGTAAGTGATAGTTCCTAGGTGCGAAAGTCTGTTTCTTGGATTCATTATTGATTGTGTTAAGTTATCTAGGATTGTCTAACTGTGTGTAAGGCAAAGGAACTGTGTGTTCGTTCCTAGGATAAGCTGTAACCAAAAGAGATAAGAAATCAAGAAGTAGACTTTGAAATCCTTTCAAAAGAAAGGTAGTGGTTTTTATCCTGGATTGCTAATTGGCAATCAAAGGTTTCCACTATAAGGAACTTGTCTTTTGCTTGATTGTTTATTTCCGCTGCGAAAGGAACTGAGAATCGTTATTCCGAGTTCCTTAAGTTCTTATATAACAATCACGATCCTACAATTGGTATCAGAGCAGGAAAAGCTCTAGATCTTTGATAAGTTTGCAGATCATGTCTCAACCAAGCAAGTTTGAGCTAGGAATTTCCACCAACAAGCCACACCTTCGCAAGAAAAGAGAAGAAACATGGTGGGAAAAGTGCATGGAAAGCCACATCAAGACCAACGACTACCAATGTTGGAGGATAGTCGAAAATGGAGATGGCCACGTCGATCTTACCATGAAGGAAGAAGACTGGAAACCAGAACATTATGTCATCATGGAGAAGAATGCCAAGGCAAGACAGTTCATCCTCAATGGATTGGACAGAGAGGACATGGACAAAGTCATAGGCATCAAGACGGCCAAGGAGATGTGGAAAGCTCTCAAGGAGATGCATGAAGGAAGTGAGGAACTAAAGCAAAGCAGAAAGTTTGCTTTGGAAGGAGAATACCACACCTTCAAAATGATGGAAACTGAGACAATCTCAGAGTACTACTCTCGCTTCAACAGATTAATTGGAAAGTTGACGGCGGGAGTTGATCTTGATGAAGTCTCCAAGTCCTTGGTGATTATCAATGGACTCAACTCCAAGTTCACCCTTCTCAAGGGAATCATGAAGAACACTCCAGGCATCCAATCCCTTCCCTTGACCCAAGTCATAGGGAAACTGGAAGTTGAAGAAGGAGAGCACACTAAAGCCAATGCCGATAAGAAACTAGATAAAGGAATCGCCCTCAAGATCTCCAAAGCCTTCTCTAGGCTCGAGATGGAGGAAGAGAACTCAGACCTTGAAGAAGAAGAAGAGGACGAACTAACAGCCCTCTTCACAAAGAACATCAAAAAATTCTTTGTGAAGGGAAGGTTCCAAAAAGGCAGTTCCTCTCACAATGGACCAAGAAGAGATCTCAAGGAAGTCTCCTGTTACGAGTGCAAGGAGAAGGGACACTACACTAAGAACTGTCCCAACAAAGAAGAGTCCAAGGAAGAGGAAATACCTCAAAGAAAGAAGGCTCTCGTAGCATCATGGGGAGAAGACTCAGATGAGGAACTGGATCTGAGTGGCTTCTCTGGAGGGAGATGTCTCATGGCAAAACGAGACTCAAGCGACTCAGAAGACCTTGAGGTAACTTCTGACAATCTCTTAAAATCCCTAGTTGATTGTGATAAGAAACAACTTCTTAAGATCATAAAGAAACTAGGAAAGGAAACCAGTTCCCTTCAACATAAACTAGATGACTGTGAAGATGAAATTGCTTGCTTGACTGTCGAGAATTCTGTTTGGAGTAAGAAACTTGATGAAACTGAGAAAGACCTAGCTGAAAGTCACTCCAAACTCATTGATATTAGAAATGTGCATGCTAGTCACCTTAAAATTTGCAAATCTTGTAATGAAACTAGCATAGACTCTGTCAAAGTTCCCTTGCATGCTAACCCACCTGGAAATGACATGCTTTAATCCATAAATGATAGGTTAGACATTCTCACTGATTCCATTAATGAAAAAACGATAAATCAAACTATTTTTGTGAGACAACGACATGGAATAGGATATGTCAACAACAAGGATAACAATGATGCTGAAAATGAAAAGGCCAGACAAGAACTTGTTGAGATGAATGAGAACCTCAGCATGGCTCTTGCCACCTCTCGTGACAGGAATCAGTTCCTATCAGAGAAGATCATGGTGCTTGAGAACAAGGCTGAGGTTGCCAAACATCTCAATGAAGGTTCTCAAAGCCCTAAGAGGGAACCAAAAGGAAAAGAAAAAATGACTCCTGAAAATCAATGGTTCACCAATTCTTTTGCTCACAAAAAGTATGTTGACATGGCCAATAGTAAGGTTAAAAACAATGTTGATTTCAACAAAGTAAATGAAAAACCTTTTAGGCCAGGGAAAGGAAAGTATGGTCATGTTGTCTACAACCGCTTATGTACCCACTGTGGTAAGAATGGCCATTACAACACTGATTGTGCTAAGAAAAGGAACTTTGAAAGGGAGAAAAGTGCTTATCACCAGGAAAGGAACCAACTCCCTGATTATTCACAGACTCGAAATGCTAATCCCCCCAGTAAAGCCAAGCTTCGCTGGGTTCAGAAATCTTAGTTCCCTTATGTGCAGAAAGAAGAGAGGCAACCCCAACTATGGTACATTGACAGTGGTTGCTCATGCCATATGACCAGAAAAAGAAATCAAATGACCTCTCTTCAACCTCTCCAAGGAGGGAACATATCCTTTGGAGACAAAAGCAAAGGGAAAATCTGTGGAATAGGAACTGTGAAACTCAACGATCACATTCAGGTAAACAAAGTTCACCTTGTTGATAGTCTTGGTTTTGATCTAATAAGTGTGTCACAGCTGTGTGATCAAGGAGACAATGAAGTCAGATTTAGATCAAACGAATGCTCAGTTCTTGACTCCTCGGGACAAATCATCCTAAAAGGAAAGAGATTCAACAATGTTTACATTGTTGATCCATCCTTCATCCCCAAGGAGAAACTGTGTCTCTCAACCGTGAATGACCAAGCTGAGTTGTGGCACCAACGCCTCGGTCATGCTAGCACCAAGCTGATTCAAAAGCTACACTCAAAGGAACTAGTCAGAGGATTGCCAAAGCTGAGTGGCACATCTAAGGAACCATGCTCCGACTGTGTAAAAGGAAAACAGGCTCGTAGTTCCTTCAAATCCAAAAACATGGTAAGCACCTCAAGGCCTCTTGAGCTCATCCACATGGATCTTTATGGACCCATGAGAGTTCAAAGCCTAGGAGGGAACATGTATATTTTTGTTATTGTCGATGACTTCTCTCGCTTTACTTGGACTATTTTCATTAAATCTAAAAGTGAAGTCATTCATCGCTTTAAAGACCTGGTTCGACCCAAGAAGTGATGAAGGAATCTTCATTGGATATGCCTCAGGCAGCAAGGCATACAAGGTCTTCAACAAAAGGACTAAAAAGGTAGAAGAAAGTGTTCATGTTATTTTTAATGAAAAATCACTCGGAAAGATTGTGCAGAACACCACCAGTTCCTTTGAAGATCCGTTTCCCAAGTCATCCCAAGAATATCCAGATGAAGATGTCACTCCTCCCAGTTCCTGCCCTGCTGAACGGAACCCTCCAATGGCTCCTCCACCAGTTCCCATGGATAATGAACAACAATCCATTTCTGGGAACCATGAGCATGACGACAACATCTGTGGAGACCTCAATGATTCATCTTCCCACATGTTCTTCAATGGAGAAGGTGACCCCAACCAGGAAGCTGAATGCTCAACTCAGAATGTCTCCACATCAAATACTTTGGCTTCCAACAGAGAAAGAAGAGTCGTCAAGCCTCCAGTCAGGTACGAACATCTAACTTTCTTTGCCTTTAATGCCTTTTTGTCTATTGTGGAACCAAAGAACATAGGTGAGGCACTGAAGGATGTGGACTGGATCCAAGCCATGCAAGAGGAGCTTCATCAATTTGAAAGGAACAAAGTCTGGCATCTGGTTCCTCGCCCCAAGGATAAGCACATCATAGGAACCAGATGGGTTTTCAGAAACAAGCTAGATGATACAGGAGCTGTGATAAGGAACAAAGCAAGACTTGTGGCTCAAGGATACAATCAACAAGAAGGAATTGACTATGATGAAACCTATGCTCTAGTGGCAAGGATCAAAGCAATAAGGTTGTTGATTGCCTTCGCATCTCACAAAGGGTTCAAGTTGTTCCAAATGGATGTGAAGACAGCCTTCCTCAATGGAATTCTTCAAGAAGAAGTCTATGTCAAGCAACCTCCTGGTTTCGAAGACGACGATCATCCAGATCATGTCTACTTTCTAGACAAGGCACTCTATGACCTCAAGCAAGCTCCCAGAGCTTGGTATGATCGTCTTGCCCAGTTCCTACTCTCAAATGGCTACATGCGTGGAGTTATTGATAAGACTCTCTTCATTTTAGAATAAGAAGGTAATATCTTAGTGGTTCAAATTTATGTTGATGATATCATTTTTGGTTCCACTAACCTGTCCCTTGTAGACAAGTTCAAAGACTTGATGAGCAGTGAATTTGAAATGAGTTTAATTGGGGAACTCACATTCTTCCTCGGATTACAAATCACTCAAAAGGAAGATGGTATTCAAATCCACCAACAGAAGTATGTCAGGGAACTACTGAAGAAGTTCAAAATGGATTCATGCAAGCCTCTCTCCACTCCCATATCCATCATTGCCCATCTGGATAAGGACCACTCGAGTCCTCTAGTGGAGGAGAAGCTCTATAGAGGTATGATAGGCTCACTCATGTACCTAACCGCTAGTCGACCAGACATTGTCTTTACTGTTGGCTTGTGTGCTAGGTTCCAATCTTGTCCGAGAGAAACCCACTTGGCTGCTATAAAGAGAATACTTCGATATCTCAAGGGAACTGACGATCTCTGCATTTGGTATCCCAAAGAATGTCCCTTTGAGCTCATGGGTTTCACTGATGCTGATTATGCTGGATATTTTGTGGATAGAAAGAGCACTTCTGGAATGGCACAGTTCCTAGGCCCTTGCCTTGTGTCATAGGGATCAAAGAAACAAGTTTCAGTCTCCCTCTCCACCACAGAATCCGAGTACATTGTAGCTGCCTCTTGTTGTTCCCAACTTCTCTGGCTAAAGCAACAACTCGCGGACTTTGGTATGTCTTATGGCCCTCTCACTATCCTTTGTGACAACACTAGTGCTATAAACATTTCTAAGAATCCTGTGCATCATACTAGGACCAAGCATATTGACATTAGACATCATTTTCTTAGAGATCATATTGAGAAGGGAAACATCATTATGAAATTTTGTAGAACTGAAGATCAAATTGCAGATATATTCACCAAGGCATTGAATATAGTTCCTTTTGAGAACCTCAGATTGGAACTAGGAATGATTCCTATTACTCAGTAGTGACCTTAGTTCTGAGAATTCTTTCCGAGTTCCCCTGATTGACTAGTTTAAGATATTTAACTTGTTGAGTCTTGATGTCCTTGTGTTATATCTTTTGCTACAAACCCTTCTTGTCATAATGGTTTCTTATAAAGGCTTGATAAATTTTTCTGGTTCGTTTCCTTTTGATTATCATTATTTCTCAACTCCTCATTGTTCAAATTTCTTTGATGGCCCAAAAGTCACAATCTGATCATATTTCTAACCCAACATTACAAGCTGAAATGATGATTGTGTACTAAGACCTACCCTTGCCTCATTGCTCAATTTAATTCTCTATGATCCATCTCTAAACCTTCTCTGAGAATTATTGTGCAATGCGATAAATAGTCTACCCTGATTCCTTGTATGGGAACGTACTATTTTTGGTTCCTTTGTCCCCACCTACACCAAAGGTTCCCATACATTCCTCTAGCTCGCTGAAAATGTCGCCAGAAAGGAACCAGAACATCGCGTCTCTCCAACGGCTCGCTTGGCTCTCCCAGACGCTATTTATGGCATATTGGCAGGGATAAGGCATGTCTCATCAGTGGCAGGCCTCCCTCTTCTCGGGATGGGTCATATTTTGAATTTAAATTAGCCGTTCCAAAAAGCTGCAACTCTCTTCAATGCTTCGGATTTGCCTTGATCTTCTCAACGGCTGGATTTGCTTCAACGGTCACCTCATCTCTTGGCCATCCCAGATCTTCAACGCCCTTAAAGAGGTGCTCAGTTGCTCTGAGTTGATCACACAAGCTCTCCATCTCTCTGATCTTCTACCTCTCTTTCTCTTCTCACAGCAATCCTCTTAGCTCCTCTCAAATGGCCAACCCTAACCCAATCATTGTTATGGATGAAGAGGAAGCTGCTTTTCTTCAAGCATTTCACGAAAAGAAGGCTAAAGCCTCCTCCTCCAAGCCTGTTTCTGCCTCCACTTCTTCAAAATCCCTCCCCAAAGAAAACCCTGTGGCGAAACCTGCAGAGAAACCAGAAGAGAAGCTTGAGAAACCACCAAAGGATAAGGAAAAGGTGGAAGAGGAACCAACCATGCCCAAAGAAGAGGAGCAAGCCATCACTTTGGCTTCAGAATCAGTCACAAAATCAGTTTCTGAAGGCGGATCGCATGATTCCTCTCTGGATAAATCCCTTCAAGAGATCCTTAGCCTCGAGCCTTCCCCGATCAGCCTCAAATCCAAAACGCCCAACCCAGGCCCCTCTGTCGCCACAAGAATGCAACAGAGGAAGAGAAGCTCCCAAGCCATTGTTCCCTATGAAACCAAATCCACAAAAAGGGCCAAAACCACCACCCTCTCTGTCTCCTCTTCCTTCTCCAAAAGGAAGATCCTAAAACCTCTCATTATCGGCAGAGAATTCTGGACCCAGGCGTTAGAAGAAGAGGATGAGGAACTCTATGGAGAAGCTTTGGATGAGTTCCACTCTCTGTTGCAGTTCCAAGGGTGGGACGAGATACTGTGCGAGCCTTTCTCTGCTTCCGACGAGGTTGTCCGGATGTTTTACCAGTCCATGGAATTTGTACCCCAGAAGGAGAACTCTCCCTATCACGACGCCATTCTCATATGAAAGGGAATAAGCTTTCCCCTGTCCGCCAATCTAATCGCGTCTGCTCTAGGGATTGAGTCGAGGTCTGGGTTTGGCATTCTGCCTCAGAAGAAGGGATGGCCCAAGGGAAAGGGCTTCAAGTCCAAAGGAGCAATCGTCAAGAAAATTTATGATGGCGCATCCCCCTCATCTTTGGAGACGAAGGATCTCTCCATCGCAAACCGGCTACTGCATTTTTGGATCACTCGCAACTTGGTTCCCAGGCAAGAGCACAGGAACGAAGTCCTCATCACTGACGCCATCTACATGGACAAAGTGCTCTCCGGCGTTCAGTTGGATCTTCCCCGTATTGTGCTGGCTCACATGCAATTCTGTGCATCCCATGACTCCCATGCTTTACCCTTCCCTCACATCATCAAAAGGCTACTCTCCAACCTCAATCAGTACCCAGAAGACTTCCCCGAGACTGCCCACAGCAAATGTCTTACAATGCACACAGTTCGGAAGCTGAAATCTAAGGAACAACAACCCAACCCTGCTGAAACAGAAGAAATCCCGCCTAAGGAAAAGGCGAGTTCCCAGGGCCGTTCTAGTTCCCACCCTCAGCAAACCCCCTCTTCAGACTCCTCTGCGATCCTCCTTGCGTTGGATCGTATTGAAAAAACTATCTTGGAAGGCTCGACTGCCAACACGGTCGCCATCCATGATCAAGTAAGAGAGTTGTGGCGTATCAGTTCTGTTGTTGAGAGTCTGGTGGACGTTCTGCAGAAGGATTGGCAAGGTGCAATCAATGCTCATCAGGCCGCGGGCCAAAATGTAGGAACCGACGACAAGGATGCAGAAGAAGAGGCCGTTACTACGCCATAGGAATGCTTGTTCTAGGTTCCCAGTGCTGCAACGCCACAACGAGCTAGTAGTTTCCCTTAGGATCCTACTTTCCTCTTCTATCCCTTTTATTGTCTTTCTTAAGATTGCTTTTGTTGTCTTCCTTGCTATCTGCTATTTGTCTTGTCGGTTGTTTGTTGTTTGCTTGTGGTATTTTGTGTGTTTGATCAATGATAAGTGAAGTTTTTAATGATTATCTTCAGTTTCGTTCCCATGATCATTTGTTATCGCCTTAAGTTTTCATTATGACATTTTATGGGCTTGCTGCAATCGCATATACACTCCGATATCATGTTCTTAACTAATACTTAATCTTTTCGATGATGTCAAAAGGGGGAAGAAAAGGATAGGAACCTTGAACTTTGGAGACTACTGAATTAATAGGAACTCTGAACTAGTTCTATTTCTAAGGGGGAATTTGAAATAAACTTGTTCACTTGCTTAGGGGGAATTTGCAACCATTGAATGTTCTATCACTAATCTGTAATGTTGTAAATCCCGTTATCTCAATATGGTCTCATAAGATTCAAAGTCCTATTATGTTGTCAGGTTCCTTGTATTTGTCATCATCAAAAAGGGGGAAATTGTTAGGAAACGGAACTCTAGAACTTAGGTTCCCCTGAGAGTTCCGTTCCTCAGTTTCTCTACTTTTGAAGATGACAATTATTATGATACTAATGTTTTATCTCAAAGATGTGTTTTAAGGAACCACATGAAATTACCTAAGGCAGGAAAGCCAAACAGAACAAGGGAAACAAAGGAACAAGACAGCTGAAGGAATCCAGAGGAACCCAGGTGTGCCCAGAAATGGAGCTTGCGACATTGCGATTCCCGAGAAATCTGGAAACACACAACCTCGGACAAAAGGTGTCGAAAATGACTTGTCCGAAGCTTCCAAAAGTCTGCCAAGGTCCAAGAGCTAATGAACAAGATGCCTAGAGAACCTCTACCTCGGACAGAGACGATGAAAGCGACAGCACATGAAGACGTCGCTGTCCAACAGACGGTTCCCAAGCGGCCAACTTACTCAACCTCGGACGAAAGCGTTTTGACAACGACACCACAAGGCTCGTCTGAGGTAGTTGACCAACCAAGAGAGATTCTGAGCTGCCTAGGTTGTTTGCACATGCCAAGAACAACGTGGATCAAGGAGAACCACTAATCCTAGGGCAAGCTCAATCCGTGGGAACCAAGAGAGGATCGAGCTGCGAAGAATCCTCTATAAAAGGAAGACTAACCCAAGGGTTATCTTTATGCACTAAAACAAGAACTCACACTCATTAGCAAATATCTAGTGTGAACCTCCAAACAAAGATCATCAAAGCAAACCGAGATCAAGAGGAACCAGTCAAGGAAGAAGAGCTGAGTGCTAAGTTCCTGTGACTGTAAGTGATAGTTCCTAGGTGCGAAAGTCTGTTTCTTGGATTAATTATTGATTGTGTTAAGTTATCTAGGATTGTCTAACTGTGTGTAAGGCAAAGGAACTGTGTGTTCGTTCCTAGGATAAGCTGTAACCAAAAGAGATAAGAAATCAAGAAGTAGACTTTGAAATCCTTTCGAAAGAAAGGTAGTGGTTTTTATCCTGGATTGCTAGTTGGCAATCAAAGGTTTCCACTATAAGGAACTTGTCTTTTGCTTGATTGTTTATTTCCGATGCGAAAGGAACTGAGAATCGTTATTCTGAGTTCCTTAAGTTTTTATCTAACAATCACGATCCTACAAAAATGAAAAAGGACTTTCAAGGAGAAGAACTAGAAAAATTTATCAAAGCCTTTTGAGTAATTATTATAGATATGTGGGTTTATTGCAAGAGAGATAACACAAAGATTCCAAGACAAAACAAGTAAAAAGGTCTGATCTAGTCAATCAAGGGAACTGGAGAGTAACTTTAAACTAAAGGAACTGCTAGTTTATAGGAATCATTCCCAGTTCTAATCTAAGGTTCTCGAAGGAACTCTATTCAAAGCTTTGGTGAATATATCTGCAATCTGATCTTCAGTTCTACAAAATTTCATAATGATGTTCCCTTTCTCAACATGATCTCTAAGGAAGTGATGCCTTATATCTATATGTTTGGTCCTAGTATGATGCACATGATTCTTAGAAATATTTATAGCACTAGTATTATCACAAAGAATAGTGAGAGGACCATAAGACATACCAAAATCCGTGAGTTGTTGCTTTAGCCATAAGAGTTGGGAACAACAAGAGGCAGCTGCAATGTACTCAGATTCTGTGGTGGAGAAGGAGAATGAGATTTGTTTCTTTGAACCCCATGACACAAGGCAAGGGCCTAGGAACTGTTCCATTCCAGAGGTACTCTTCCTATCCACCAAGTATCCAGCATAATCAGCATCAGTGAAACCCATCAGCTCAAAGGGACACTCTTTGGGGTTCCAAATGCAGAGTGAATCAGTTCTTTTGAGATATCGGAATATTCTTTTCACAGCAGCTAAGTGTGTTTCTCTTGGACATGATTGAAACCTAGCACACAAGCAAACAGCAAACACAATGTCTGGACGACTAGCTGTTAGATACATGAGAGAACCTATCATACCTCTATAGAGTTTTTCTTCCACAAGAGGACTTGAGTGATCTTTGTCCAAATGAGCGATTGTAGAGATAGGAGTTGAGAGGGGCTTGCATGACTCCATTTTGAACTTTTTCAACAGTTCCCTGACATACTTTTGTTGGTGAATTTGTATGCCATCTTTCTTTTGTGATATTTGCAATCCGAGGAAGAAGGTGAGTTCCCCTATGAGACTCATTTCAAATTCACTGCTCATCAAGTATTTGAACTTATCTATAAGGGACAGGTTAGTGGAACCAAAAATGATATCATCAACATAAATTTGAACCACTAGGATGTTACCTTCTTCTTCTAGAATGAAGAGAGTCTTGTCAATGATTCCACGACTGTAACCATTGGAGAGTAGGAACTGGGAAAGACGATCATACCAAGCTCTAAGGGCTTGCTTGAGACCATACAAGGCTTTGTCTAGGAAATAGACATGGTCTGGATGATCACTGTCTTCAAAACCGGGTGGTTGCTTGACATAGACTTCCTCTTGAAGAATGCCATTGAGGAAGGCGGTCTTTACATCCATTTGGAATAGTTTGAAGCCCTTGTGTGATGCAAAGGCAATCAATAACCTTATTGCTTCAATCCTTGCCACCGGAGCATAGGTTTCATCATAGTCGATTCCTTCTTGTTGATTGTATCCTTGAGCAACAAGCCTTGCTTTGTTCCTAATTACAACTCTTGAGTCATCGAGCTTGTTTCTGAAAACCCATCTAGTTCCTATAATATGCTTATCTTTAGGGCGGGGAACTAGATGCCACACTTTGTTTCTTTCAAACTGATGAAGTTCTTCTTGCATGGCTTGGATCCAGACTACATCCTTCAGTGCTTCACCTATGTTCTTTGGTTCCATAACAAATAAGAAAGCACTGAAAGCAAAGAAGGTTAGATGTTCGAACCTGACTGGAGGCTTGATGGTTCTTCTTTCTCTGTTGGGAGCTAGAGCATTTGATGTGGAGGCATTTTGATTTGAGCATTCAGTTTCAACTTCTATGTTGGGATCACCTTCTCAATTTAAGAACATGTGAGAGGATGAATCATTGATGTCTCCACATGTATTATCTGCATGTTCATGGTTCCCAGAAATGGACTGTTGTTGATTATTCATGGGAACTGGTGGAGGAATTTGTGCAGCAGGGTAGGAACTGGGTAGTGTGATGTCTTCATCTGGATCTTCTTGAGGTGGTTTGAGAAATAGATCTTCAAAGGAGCTGGTGGTGTTCTGCATATTTCTACCAAGTGATTTTTCGTTAAAAACAACATGAACACTTTCTTCTACCTTTTTAGTCCTTTTGTTGAAGACCTTGTATGCCTTGCTGCTTGAGGCATATCCAATGAAGATCCCTTCATCACTCCTTGGGTCGAATTTTCCAAGATTATCTTTTCCATTGTTATGCACAAAGCTTTTGCATCCGAACACCCTAAGATGTGAGATGTTGGGAACTCTTCCTCTTAGAAGTTCATAGGGTGTCTTCTCTGTGATTGGGCGAAGCATAGCTCGATTGATGATGTAGCAGGCTGTGTTGATTGCCTCAGCCCAGAATGATTGAGAGAGTCCACTTGAGATGAGCATAGTTCGAGCCATGTCTTCTAAGGTTCTATTCTTCCTTTCCACTACTCCATTTTGTTGAGGAGTGTATGGTGCAGAGAAGTTGTGATCAATGCCATGCTCACTGCAAAAGGTTAGAAATTCTCCATTTTTGAACTCAGTACCATGGTCAGAACGAATAGAATTGATGGAACAATCGAGAGATTTTTCTAACATGGGAACCAGATCCTTAAATCGTCCAATGACTTCACTTTTAGATTTTATGAATATTGTCCAAGTAAAACGAGAGAAGTCATCGACGAAGAACAAAGATATACTTGTTTCCTCTTAGGCTTTGAACTCTCATGGCTCCATAAAGGTCCATGTGAATGAGTTCAAGGGGCCTTGAGGAGCTTACCATATTCTTGGATTTAAAGGAACTCCGAGCTTGTTTCCCTCTTACACAGTCTGAGCATGGTTCCTCAGATTTGCCACTTAACATTGGGAGGCCTCTGACTAGCTCCTTTGAGTGAAGTTTTTGGATTAATTTGGTGCTAGCATGACCAAGACGTTGATGCCACAAGTCCGTTTGATCATTCACAATTGAAAGACAGAGTTTCTCCTTGGGAACGATGGATGGGTCAACAACATACACATTGTTGAACCTTTACCTTTTAAGATGATTTGTCCCGAGGAGTTAAGGACAGTGCATTCATTTGATTTGAATCTAACTTCGTTGTCTCCTTGATCACACAGCTGTGACACACTAATTAGATCAAAACCAAGATTATCAACAAGGTGAACTTTGTTTACCTTAATGTGGTCATTGAGATTCACAGTTCCTATCCCACAAATTTTCCCTTTGCTTTTGTCTCCAAAGGAGATGTTCCCTCCTTGGAGGGGTTGAAGAGAGGTCATTTGATTTCTTCTTCCGGTCATATGGCACGCGCAACCACTGTCAATATACCAGAGTTGAGGTTGCCTCTTTTTTTTCTGCACACAAGGAAACTAAGATTTCTAAACCCAGTGAAGCTTGTCTTTACTGGGGGGATTAGCATGTGATTTATTATTGCGAGTCTGTGAATGACAAGGGAACTGGTTCCTTTCATGGTAGTATGCACTTTTCTCATTATCATAGTTCATTTTCTTAGGACACTCAGTGTTGTAATGACCATTCTTACCACAATAGAAACACAGACGATTGTACACAACATTACCATATTTTTCCTTTCCTGGTCTAAAAGGTTTTTCATTTTTTCTTTTATTGAAATTAACATTATTTCTAACCTTACCATGAGCCATGTCCACGTACCTTTTGTGAGCAAAGGAGTTAGTGAACCACTTGTCTTTAAGAGATACTTTCTCCTTTCCCTTAGGTTCCCTTTCAAAGGCCTTAGGGTCCCTCTTTGGACTTTTAGAATTTTCTACGAGAAGCTTGGCAACCTCAGCCTTGTTCTCAAGAACCATGATCTTCTCTAATAGGAACTGATTCCTATCTCGAGAAGTCGCAAGAGAAGTACTGATGTTCTCATTCATCTCAACAAGTTCACGTCTAACCTTTTCATTTTCAGCATCATCATTGATCTTGTTGTTAATGTATCCAACTCTATGGCGTTGTTTCACAAAGACAGTTTGATTTACTGTTTTTTCTTTTATAGAATCAGTGAGATCATCTAACCTATCAATTATAGATTGAAGCAAGACATTTCCAGATAGGTTATCATGCATAGGAACTGTAACAGATTCTATCGAAAATTCACTACAAGATTGGCAAATTTTAAGGGAACTAGCATGCATATTGCTAAGTTCCATGAGTTTGGAGTGGGTTTCAGCGAGATCTTTCTCAGTTTCTTCAAGTTTCTTACTCCATACAGAGTTCTCAACAGTTAAACAAGCAATCTCATCTTCACAATCATCAAGTTTTTGTTGAAGAGCACTAGTTTCCTTCCCTAGATTTTTTATGATCTTTAGAAGTTGTTTCTTGTCACAATCAACTAGAGTTTTTAGGAAGTCATCAGAAGTTACCTCAAGGTCTTCTGAGTCGCTTGGATCTCCTTTTTCCATGAGACATTTTCCTCCAGAGAATCCACTCAGATCTAGTTCCTCATCTGAGTCTTCTCCCCATGAGGCCACAAGAGCCTTCTTCCTTTGAGGTCTTTCATCTTCTTTGGAGTCTTCTTTGTTGGGACAACTCTTAGCGTAGTGCCCTTTTTCTTTGCACTCATAGCAAGAGACATCTTTGAGATCTCTCATTTGGTCCATTGTGAGAGGAACTGCCTTTTTGGAACTTTCATTTCACAAAGAATTTTTTGATGTTCTTTGTGAAGAGAGCTGTAAGTTCGTCCTCCTCATCTTCTAGGTCCGAGTTCTCCTACTCCATCTCAAGCCTTGTGAAGGCTTTGGAGATTTTGAGGGCAATTCCTTTCTCCAGTTTCTTGTCAGCATTGACTTTGGTGTGTTCTCCTTCTTCAACCTCCAATTTCCCTATGATTTGAGTCAAGGGAAGAGATTGGATACCTGGGGTGTTCTTCATGATTCCTTTGATGAGAGTGAACTTAGAGTTAAGTCCATTGATGACCACCAGTGATTTGGAGACTTCATCAAGGGTGACCTCAGCCGCTGTTAGCTTTCCAATGAGCCTATTGAAGCGAGAGTAATACTCAGAGATGGTTTCAGTTTCCATCATTTTGAATGTGTGGTATTCTCCTTCTAAAGCAAACTTCCGGCTTTGCTTTAGTTCCTTACTTCCTTCATGTATGTCCTTGAGTGCTTGCCACATTTCTTTCGCCGTCTTGATTCTTATGACTTTGTCCATATCTTCTCTATCCAGTCCATTGAGAATGAACTGTCTAGCCTTGGCGTTCTTTTCCATGATGACATAGTGCTCAGGTTTCCAATCTTCTTCCTTTTGGTTGAGATCGACATGACCATCTCCATTCTCGACTATCCTCCAGCATTGGTAGTCATTGGTCTTTATGTGGCTTTCCATGCACTTGGCCCACCATGTTTCCTCTCCCTTCTTTCGGAGATGTGATTTGTTGGTGGAGATTCTGAGCTCAAACTTGTTTGACTGAGACATCTTAGATCTGCAAACTTAAACAAAGATCTAGAGCTTTTCCTGCTCTGATACCAATTCTAGGATCGTGATTCTTAGATTAAGAACAAGCGAAATGAGAATACAGATTACAGTTCCCTTCGCAACAGAAATAAACAATCAAATATAAATAAACAAGTTCCTTATAGTGGAAACCTTCGATTGCCAACTAGCAATCTAGGATAAAAACCACTACCTTTCTTTCGAAAAGATTTCAAGGTCTACTTCTTGATTTCTTATCACTTCGGTTACAGATTACTCTAGGAACAAACACACAGTTTCTTTGTCTTACACACAGTTAGACAATCCTAGATAAACTCAACAGAAAGTATAATCAATCCAAGAAGCAGTCCTAAGCACTAAGGAACTAACTCACTTACAGTCACAAGAACTAGCACACAACTCTCAGATTCCTTGACTGGTTTCTCTTGATCTTGGTTTTAGTTGGCGATCTGTTTGAGAGCTCACACTATGATGTTTGCTATAAAGTGTGATTCTTGTTGTAGTGCTTGAAGATAACAACGGAGCTTATCTTCCTTATATAGTGTATTATCTAGGTTAAATCTTCTCTTGGTTCCCACAGAACAAGCTTGACCTAGGTTGTGTGGTATTCCTTAATTCAAGCTGACTTACTCATGTACCAACAACCTAGGCAAACTCAGAATACACATTGGTTGGTCAAAGGCTTCAGAAGTATCTGACATGTCATTGTCAAACACCTTTTGTCTGAGGTTCAGCAACCTAGGCAACTTCAGAGTTCCCTTTGGATGGTGACATGTTCCTTTCACCAACCTTTGTCCGAGGTTCAGCAACCTAGACAACTTTAGAGTTTTCTTTGGATGGTGACAGGTTTTAGAAGCTTTTGTCATGTCGCTTTCGCCAACCTTTGTCCGAGGTTCAGGAACCTAGACAACCTCAGAGTTTCCTTTGGATGGTGACAGACTTTAGAAGCTTTTGTCATGTCTCTTTCACCAACCTTTGTCCGAGGCTTAGCAACCTAGACAACTTCAGAGTTTCCTTTGGATGGTGACATGCTTTAGAGGCGTTTGTCATGTCGCTTTCACCAACCTTTGTCCGAGGTTCAGTGTTCCCAGCCTTATCGGGAAAAGCAAAGTCATGTGTTGTACTTCTGGGTTCCTTTGGTTTGCTTGTTTGGTTTCTTTGTCTTGTTTGGCTTTCATGGTTTCAGTAACTGTCCTGTGGTTCCTTTAAGCACATCTTTGAGATAAAATATTAGTATCAAAGTATTTGTCATCTTCAAAAGTAGAGAAACTGAGGAAAAGAACTCTCATGGGAACTGAGGTTCCTGAGTTCCATTTCCTAACAGACTTGAACTTAGGCTTGAATTTGACGTAAACTGAAATGAATTATAAGAGTTCCTACTTATACTAGAGAGTTGGCTTAATGGTCCAGATTCTCTAGTTACTAATTCTGGCGGCCCATTCAACATAAATGGAAACCACTCTAGAACTAGAAACTACTAAATAAAGATAGTATGGACTAGAATTAGAAAGACATCCTAAAATAGAAAGTCGACTAAAACTAGCTCGGGATATCTGCAGCTGTAGAGGAGTCAGTCACGGCTAAGCTGACGAGACACAGAAGCTCGGGCGCTGTAGTGATCTGGTCGTGACTGGCTACAAGTCTGGTCACCAATGATTGTGTCGCTGCCTGGACACTCTTCGCTCTGGAGCGAGTAATGGGACCTATAGGCGGAAGTCTCATGGCGTCTTCCTCCTCTATAGCTGACATGGAGGGCAGGGTCACATCAGTGAGTTTCCTCGACACCAGTCGGATAAAGACCAAGGCGACATAGAAGTTTCTTGACCAGGTGTGGATAAGGGAGAGCATGAGTAGAGTGGGCCTTACAGTACTGCATGTGACCTAGAACAATGCGGGGAAGATCTATGGGAACTCCCAGAATCAGCTTTTCCATTAAGATTGCATCTCCAACCAACACAGTATCGCGCTTCTCCTGGCGGGGGATGATGTTCTTGATTAAGAATGTGTGGAGCAACTTCTTGTCTAGACGCATAAATTTGGTGAGCAGGGAACCCTTGGTAGGAGGGGAACCGTCAAACACTATTTGCAGAATGGCATGTTTGCGCTTTGGGGGCCAGTTCCTTTTGACTATGACACCAAAACCTTCACCAGTGGGAACTTCTAGGACGGAACCAATAACAGCAACAGAAAGCGGGATAAGATTACCTCCCCAAGTGAGAATAGCATCATTCGCAGGCTTATCATCCTTGGCGGGTACAAACTCCATGTTTTGATAGAAGAGACGAACAAGATCTTCGTTGACGGCGAAAGGCTCCGCAATGATGTTGTCCCACCCTTGAAGTTGTAGGAGAGAGTGAGCGGAAGAGATGAGATCATCGTCGGCGGAACCCCAGAACTCTTGTCCAATGATCAGCGTTCCAAGATGCGACGAGAAGCGAGAGCTGGAGCAACGGCAAAGGGAACCAGAGAGACAGATGGCACCGGCTTGGTTTGGGGCTTCTTCCCCTTGTCTGTCTTAGCCGTCTTGGCTTTCTTGGCCTTGGGAGCCTCCTCCATTTGAAGTGAAGGGACACCTTGAGCCCCTTTGGCATCACGTTGCTTGACTCGACCGGCCACCGACTGAGAGTCTCCGGGCAGTTTGAATGATGCCGGAGGCGTTGGGAGCAGTTCCACATTGATGGGATCGATCCCCTGGGCGGGAGAGGAGTGATGGGAACCCTCCTTAGTCGGAGTGAGGGAGTCGTGCTTTGAGGGCGTGTGCTCCGATGAGTCCGACTGGGAGGGCTTCTCCTCTAGGACAGGTGGGGGAACAGACTTAGCGGGTTCCTCCACCGTCGTTGGCGCCAAAGAGGAAGAGGTGGTGGCCTTCTGCTTTCGGTAGGCCTCCAACATTGCAAGCTCATCGACGGGAAGGTTTCTGAGTTTGGAATCCATGAGAGCAAGTGGAGAAATTTGAGAGTTGAGAGCACGGCAGAATCTTGTGAAAGGCAAAGAGAGTTTGAAGTCGGTGCCGAATTAGGATTGCACTCGCTGCCTTTTATAGTTTCTGAGCAAAATTCTATCCTAAAATAGCCGTTGCAGAATCTTCTCAAATAAGGGAACTCATATTTTCCTTCAAACGGCCACAAGATCTTCAACATTTAAGGGAACTCATAAATCTCCACAGAAATCTTCTTCTAGAAATATCACATCAATCGGATCCAAAATAATCAGAAATTCAGAGAAACAAACGGCTATAATCGCAATAACTGTCATCGGGAAGCGGTCGCAGAGTTAGCAGAATTTGAATTTCGGTCGTTGAAGAGCAATTCCCAGTTCCTTTCCTCAGTATTGACACAGAACCGGATGGATATGGGTACATTTTATGTAGGGAACCAAGCAACACTCAAGAAAAAATACATACCCATATCAAGAAAATCAGGTTGGCATTTTTGACACCACAAAGATAATTCCCAGTTGTGGACTAAAGATGGATCATAAGGAATTATGCAATGCAGTCAGGCTTAGGACGATTTGTAGTCAATTATAATTTCGGCTTATGATGATGGATAGATAAGATCAAATCGACTACTATGAGGTCAACAAAGAGATGTAATCAAGGTCGAATCATATCATAAAATCATGAGATCATGCAAGAGTGTTAAGAACATGCTTTAGAACATATATTACAGGACATGCAAGGGCATCACAAGATCAAATATCAGCAATATTGTCAATGAAATTATAGAAATGATCAAATCTAGTCAAAGCAAGGGAACTAGTAAACGCAACTGGAACTACTAGTTTAGGGAAATCATTCCTATAAGTGACCTGAAGGACTCATAAAGTTATTGATTTAATGCTTTGGTGAATTAATCGGCAATTTGATCTTCAGTCCTACATTGTTCTAGCAGAATGTTCCCTTTTTCAACATGATCACGTAAGAAATTATGCCTAATATCTATATGCTTGGTCCTAGTGTGATGCACAGGATTCTTTGAGATGTTGATGGCACTAGTGTTATCACAAAGAATCTTAAGAGGACCAAAAGACATACCAATGTATGCAAGTTGTTGCTTGAGCCACATAAGTTGGGAACAGCAGGCGGCAACGACAATGTACTCAGCTTCGGTGGTTGAGAGAGCAACGGAGTTCTGTTTCTTTGAGCCCCAAGAGACCAAGCAAGGACCAAAGAATTGGGCCATTCCGGACGTGCTCTTTCGATCAACCAAGTAGCCTGCATAGTCAGCATTTGTATATCCAAGAAGATTGAAATGGCAATCCTTGGGATACTAAAGACATAGGTTGTTAGTTCCCTTGAGATAGCGAAATATGCGCTTTACTTTAGATAAGTGAGATTCCCTTAGATCAGCTTAAAACCTGGCACATAGGCAAACAGCAAACACAATGTCTAGCCTACTAGCAGCGAGATACATCAAGGAACCAATCATGCCTCGATATAACTTTTATTCCACTTTCTGTCCTAAATGATCTACAGTGAGACGAGTGGCTGGGGAGATGGGGGTCGAGATGACTTTGTTAGAATCCATTTTGAACTTCTTCAGGAGTTCCTTAAGATATTTTTGTTAATGGATTTGAATGCCATCATCCTTTGAGTAACTTGCAATCCCAGGAAGAAGGATAGTTCCCCAATCATACTCATTTCAAACTCGCTGCTCATTAGATTTTTGAATTTTTCTACAAGAGCCAAGTTAGTGGAACCAAAAATAATATCATCAACATATACTTGGGCCACAAGAATCTCACCTTTGACTTCCAGGATGAAGAGAGTTTTGTCGATACCACGTCGATAGCCATTGGCGGTTAGGAACTGAGCAAGACAAGCATACCAAGCGCAAGGAGCTTGCTTAAGACCATAGAGAGCCTTGTCCAAAAAGTAGACATGGTCAGGGTGATCATCATCTTCGAATCCTGGAGGTTGCTTGACATATACCTCCTCTTGAAGAATTCCATTGATAAATGCGGTCTTTACGTCCATTTGGTACAACTTGAAACCTTTGTGAGAGGCATAAGCTATGAGTAGTCGAATGACCTCCAATCTTGCCACAAGGGAAAATGTCTCATCATAATCAATCCCTTCTTGTTGATTATATCCTTGAGCAACCAAGCGAGCCTTGTTCCTTGATACTGCACCTGAATCATCCAACTTGTTGTGAAATACCCACCTAGTTCCTATGATGTGTCTGTTTTGAGGATGAGGAACTAGTCTCCAAACTTTGTTTCTTTCGAACTGGTGAAGTTCCTCTTGCATAGCTTGGATCTAGTCAGCATCTTTCAGAGCCTCCGTGATGTTCTTTGGTTCTATAAGAGACAGAAAGGCATTGAAAGCACAATAGTTCATATCCTCAAATCCATACCTAACTGGATGCTTGAGAGTTATTTTGTCTCTGTTAGGAATGATCAGATCGGTTCCCTGTGCATCCACATCAGTGGATATAGCAGCTGATGAAGAAGCTGCAGCAGGGTCAGCCACCGGAACATGAGTGTCTTCATTAGTTTGTGGAATGGAGGGAATTGGGACAGCAATAGCATCTTGAGGATCGGAGTTAACTAGAATGTTGTCTGAAGATGTGGCAGATTTTGGCTCAATCACAGTTGAGGGAACTGTGGGTGTTGAATTACCAGATAAATTTGGATAGGAGTTATGCTTGGAAGGAGCTTCATCATCAGAATCGTCGTTTGGCCGTTGAAAAGGATCTTCCGAGGGAACTGAGGGATCCTGCACAGACTTTGAAGGCAATTTTTCATTGAAAATAACATGAATGCTTTCCTCTACCTTTTTAGTCCGTTTGTTAAAGACCTTGTATGCTTTGCCACTTGAAGCGTATCCGATGAAGATTCCTTCATCACTTCGTGGATCAAACTTCCCCAGATTGTCTTTACCATTATTGTGAACAAAACACTTGCAGCCAAAGACTCTTAGATGAGCAATGTTGGGAACTCTGCCTATAAGTAACTCATAAGACGTCTTCTCAAGCATGGGACGTAGCATTGCCCGGTTTAAAAGGTAGCACGCTGCATTGACCACTTCTGCCCAGAAGGATTGGGAAAGTCCGCTCGAGATTAGCATGGATCGAGCCATATCTTCTAGAGTCTTATTCTTTCTCTTGACAACTCCGTTCTGTTGTGGAGTGTAGGGAGCCGAGAAATTATGATCAACTCCATGTTCCCTGCAAAACGTTAGAAAATCTCCATTCTCGAACTCAGTTCCATGATCGGAACGAATAGCACGAAGATATACATTCAAAGACTTTTCAAGTAAGGGAACTAACTCGCTGAACCTATCAAAAACTTCACTTTTAGATTTTATGAATAATGTCCAAGTGAATCTAGAGTAATCATCAACAAGTACCAGAATGTACCTGTTTTCACCGATGCTTTGAACTCGCATAGGACCACAAAGATCCATATGAATGAGTTCCAGAGTTTTAGAGGAACTTACCATTGTTTTGGACTTGAAGGAACTACAAACCTGTTTCCCTTGAACACAATCAGAACAGATTTCTGACCTTTCAACATTGATTTTGGGAAGGCCACGAACTAGTTCCTTTTGATGTAGCTTGTGGATTAGCTTGATGCTTGCATGACCAAGTCGCTGATGCCATAGATTCGTCTGATCTTCAATTGACGAAAGACACAGTTTCTCTTTGGGAACAAACTTTGGATCAATAACGTAGACATTATTGAACCTTTTGCCTTTTAAGATCACTTTTCCCCGACTATCTTCCACAATACATTCCTTAGAGGTAAGGCGAACCTCATTTTCTCCTTGATCACACAGTTGTGACACACTAATTAGATCAAAACCCAAATTTTCAACAAGGTTAACGTTACTTACCTTGATGTGATCAGTAAGATTCACATTTCCAGTTCCACAGATTGCTCCATTTCTCTTATCTTCGAAGGAAATGGTACCTCCTCGGTGTTTCTGAAGTGAGGACATTTTGCTTCTGTTTCCGGTTATATGGCACGAGCAACCACTATCTATGTACCATTTGTCTTGTTGCCTCACTTCGTCCTGCACAAGGGAACTCAAGCTTTTTGAACCCAACTAAGCTTAGCCTTTCTGGGTAAAGTAATAAGGATCATTCAAGTCAATAATAGTATGCTTTTTCTTTTTATTGTTCATCTCCTGGTTCCTTTTCCTAGAATTTTCTTCCTTTTTTCTTTTCTTATGGATACATTCATGAATATAATGACCATTTTTACCACAATCCCAGCAAACACGGTTGTAAACAACATGACCATACTTACCATGACCATGTCTGAATGGTCTTTCGTGCTTTCTTTACTCAAAGTCAACTTTATTACCTTTAGTTCCCTGAGCCTGGTCAATGTATATCTTATGAGCATTATGGCCGTCAAACCAGGTCTGGTTACCTTTAGGCTTCTGTTCTAACACCTTTACCTTTTCTTCTAGGAACTGGTTTTTGTCACGAGAGGTTTATAGTTTACAATTAAGGGTTTCATTTTTCTCGACCAATTCCCTCTTCAGTTTCTCATTCTCAGCAGAGCATGTGTCCTCAGAATCTTTCTTACCAGGATAACCAATACCATATCTTTGCTTAACAAACACAGTTTGATTCACAGTTTTATCATTGATCGAATCAGTAAGATTATCAAGTTTTTTCATTATTTCAGCAAGCATGACAGAGGTATTCTTTTCAGAGTCGGTAGGAGCAACAATAGGAATATCAACATGCATGGGTTCCTTTTCTCTAGTAATACATGAATCACATTTCCTAGAGGAACTAGCAAGTAATTTTTCAGTTTCATCAAGTTTCTTGCTCCAAACATAGTTTTCAGTAGATAAGCATGAGATTTCATCTTCATATTCTTCTAGTTTTTCCTAAAGGGAACTATTTTCCTATCCAGGTTTCTTAATGATTTTGATCAATTGTTTCTTATCACATTCAAGAAGAGATTTGGTAAACTTAGAAGAAGATACCTCAGAGTCATCCGATTCAGTTGAATCTTCTTTAGCCATTAAGCACCTTCCTCTAGAGATTCCGTTCATATCCAGTTCCCCATCAGAATCCTTTGAGTCATCTCCAAAAGTAGCGAAAAGATCTTTCTTCTACATATGCTTGTCATCATCATTTGAGTTCTTTGGACAATTCCTAGCAAGATATCCTCTTTCCTTGCATTGATAACAAGCGTACTCTGAGAGGTCTCTCTTCTGAAAGGTTTTCTTGAATTTTCCCTTGATGAAGTGCTTCTTAATGTGCTTAGTGACCAGGGCTGTCATCTCATCTTCTTCTTCTTCAAGATCTGAGTTTTCTTCCTCCATTCCCAATCTTGAAAAGGCCTTTGAGATTTTTAAGGCGATTCCCTTCTCCATCTTCTTGGCAGAACTTGTTTTAAGAGTCTCCCTTTCTTCAACTTCAAGTTTCCCTATCATCTGAGTTAAGGGAAGACCTTGAATACCAGGGGTAGTTTTCAGGACTCTCTTGATGAGGTTGAACTTCGAGTTGAGTCCATTGATGATGACGAGAGATTTGGACCACTCATCAAGCTTGACGTCAACATTGTTGAGTTTGGTGACAAGTCTTGTGAAACGCGAGTGGTATTGAGAAATGTTTTCTGTTTCCAGCATCTCGAAAGTATGGTATTCTCCTTCTAGAGCGAACTTTCTGCTCTTTTTGAGTTCCTCACTTCCTTCATGCATCTCCTTTAGGGATGTCCAGATGCCCTTTGTGGTTTCAATTCCTATCACCTTGTCCATGTCTTCTCTTGTCAACCCATTGAGAATGAGTTGACGAGCCTTAGCATTCTTTTCCTTGATGGTGTAATACTCAGGCTTCCAATCTTCTTCAGTCAACTCCACGGGAATAACACCATCACCATTTTCAATCACGCACCAGCACTGATAGTCAATGGTTTGAATGTGGTTTGTCATGCATTTCTCCCACCATTCTTCTTCTCCCTTCTTTCGGATGTGAGGCTTGTTGATTGAGATTCCCAAATCGAATTCACTTGAGCTAGTCATCTTGAAATCTGTAAACTAACACAAATCTAGAGCGCCTACTCTGATACCAATTGTAGGATCGCACGTGTTAGAAACCAAAGGGAACTGAGAGTTCAATTCCTTAGCAGCGGAATATGTAATAACACAGAATCAAGACCAGTTCCTTAGAGTGGGAATCTTTGATAACCAACTAGTTATCCAGGATAAAACCCAATACATCTCTTTCAAGAGGATTTCAAAGTCTACTTCTTTTATTAAGCTTCGATTATAATCAACTAGAATAGAACACACAGATTAAGCCTTAAGACACACTTAAGACTCTCTACCTAGTTCGACCTAATCAAGCACAAAAAGCAAGTGACTTACACAGTTCTTCTCACAAGAACAAGCTCTGTTTTCTTCACCTTCAGCAATGAGTGAATGCGTGAGTGTTGAGAGAGTTTGATTACTTTATTTATACATAACAACCGTATAGAATCAATATCTACAGCTGGTTGATATGCACAAATAAAATAACCAAAAAGAAATCGGAAAAGATAACATTTGTTACCAAATATTATCCTTTACGATTTTACACTTTTGTTTCCATAAAAGATATACAAATAATCCCTAAAGATATATGAAAACACGGATATCTTAATCTTCTCTCTCCAAGATAAGATCTACCCTAAACTACCAGCCGCCGCTCTTCAATTCTCTTTCCAGTTAGCACGGCTTCAGCATTCTTCAGTTCATATGCCAGTTCCCAATTCTGACATCTTGGTCTCTGTCTTGTATTTCCTGTTCCTGAGTTCCCTGTTCATCTACACATATGAAAATGTTAATAGCAAAGTATTTGTCATCGTCAAAACTAGAAAAACTGAAGGAGGGAACTTTCAAGGGAACTGGAGTTCCTGAAAGTTCACATCCTAACACCATGAATATGGCTTCCCGTGAACAACTGCTATATGCCCTAGCAAATTTGCCTTTAATCAACAAAACCGATCCCATGTATGGCCTGCCTCAATATCCTCCTCTACCCCATTCTTTTCCAATCCCTAACTATCTTAATCAACCTCCTCAATACCACTACTCCAAATTCTGCTTTCCAACCTGTAATGTCCAACACTACTCTCAACAGGAAGATTGGTGGCATTGAAATCAAGTCGGGGGTCTGGCCCTGTTTCTCCTCTCCATGATCCACTGCCTGCTACCACTGCTTTTGATGTGAGCTTATTCCAGTGACCACCAGAAAGAGGAAGACTAGAGGTAAGGGGAAGATTGTGGTTTCTTAATGATAATAAACATGTGGTATGTGATGTTTTTTGGATCTCTCCTTGAACCCTATGGCGGCATGTTTTTTCGGTAAGCAGGAGGGCCGGAGCCCAATGGTATTATTAAGATGAAAATTAGCCAACACATGAAGCAGCGTCTACAGACAGTAAACTAATAATATTAAAAGGCGGGGAACTATAGCAGAAAACACCATGACCATCTTGGCTAAACTATCAGCCACGCAGTTATAACGGCGGAGGGTGTGCAACAACCTGATTTCCCAGGTTGGTTGGTTCAGCAACGCAGCGCAGTCTTCGATCAGAGCGTAGTCCGGGTGAGTAAGAGGCAGTTCATTCAAGAGGATCAGAGCTTGACAGCTTCGAGGCAATCGGATTCCACCTCGAGGTAACGAAAATTACGGGCACAGAGAAGCTCCAAGCCCTTATGGATTGAAAGGAGTTCGACTCGAAGAACCGAAATAAAAGCATCGGAGGCCGAGCGTAGGACGCCTCCACCGCCAGCTCTATCCAGCATAGCGCCATCGGTGTTTAATTTTACCCAACCAACAATCCAATGCATCGACCTTGGGACAGAAGGAGGAGAAGGACTCAAGGACCTCTCCTGATTCACTTGGAGCACATTAGAGAATTCTAAGGAGACGAATAAGGTTAGTAGGGTCATCAATAGCATTCTCGAAAACGACACGGTTGCGCTGCTTCCAGGTGAGCCAAATCATGTTGCCAAAAGTGATCATACTCCACCTATCCAGGTTTTCTCGCAACCAGTCCAACATGGAGAAAGAGAAAAAGCTCGGGGAAGACATCTTACCTCCGAGCTTAAGCCAAGCGTTTCTCACAAAACTGTTGTAGAGAGGCAGCTCTCTCTTCGTGGTCAAGCTGGAGTCTAGCACAGACGTGGAGAAAGATCACTGCCAAGCTTAGCTGCCTTTCGCTATCTTCATTTTACGCGGGAATGTCTTTGGACCGGTTTTCCTTTTCCATATATTGTGAACTCGGGCTTTGTCTTTTTCTCCGGTTCACTTATAGCGGTCTAGTATAAATAAGCATTTCTTCTTTTCAGATTGTAACTGAATTCTGTATTCTCTTTTTCCTGGTTGTTCAGTGTTAATGGAGATTGGTTTTCTCTAGCGATCTATATTGGATCGTTTGTTCCTAAACCTTCGATTCTCGATTGTTCAAGCATCGAATCCTATCTTTTGTCTCTCATTCATCTGTTTTGACATGGTATCAGAGCACACGAAGCTTTGGTGAACTGTGAGTCGGAGATTTCTTCGTAGTTCTCAGATCTAGCTTTTCTGACAAATTCTCTTTAAATTGCTACAATTCCGATGGCGCTTGAATCAGCCGAGAAGGAAGGAAGGCTTGTAAACATGGTGAATCCACTAATGTTGACTAATTCTAATAATCCGGGAATGTGCTTGACAAATATGACATTTGATGGATCAAACTATCTGGCCTGGAGTTGCCAAATCGAGCGAGCACTGATAGCGAAGATGAAGATCAGCTTCATCGACGGCACCGAAGTTGTTCCAAAGCGAGATTCGCATGATTATGCGCTGTGGAGGCAAGTTGATTCAATGGTTGGATGTTGGATCACAAACTCCATGACGAAGGAGATATCAAGAAGTTTCCTCCATCCAGATTCTGCAAGAGCTCTTTGGTTAGAAATAGGAGAACGTTACAAGGAAAGTAGTTCACCACTGATATATCAGTTGCAACAAGAGCTTTCTCAGGTTAGTCAAGGTAGCTTGAGCGTTACTTCTTACTTCGTGAAATTGAAGAGAATCTGGGATGAATTGTAAGATCTAATCGGGATTCCTATTTGCACTTGTGGAGGCATGAGTAGTTGTAAATGTGGAATTCTAACTAAGGTGCTAGAAATTGATAATAAGAACAAATTGATGCAGTTCTTAATGAAATTAAACATTGACTATGAGGCGGTGAGAAGCCAGATTTTGACTATGGAGCCTTCACCTCACGTGAACAAGGCTTATCACCTAGTAATGCAGGTAGAAAGAAAAAAACAGGTCACACAGGGTTCTGTGATTGATCCTACAGCTTTCATGGCTAATCAGGGTAGCAATATGAAAGCTACTTCCAAAGAAACTGATTCGAACAGAGGAAACTCTTTTGGTGGAGAGAAAAGAGAATTCAGGAGAACGAGGAATTCTGACAGAAAGTTTTGCATTCATTGCAAAGAGGAAGGCCATCTAAAGGAGAATTGCTTCGAAATTATTGGTTATCCGGACTGGTACAAAGGAAAGAAAGCAAAGAGAGGTCTTCGTGTTGCTGCACAGGTTGAAAATGATGGAAATACTGGTAATGATTCACCACTGGATCATGCTGGAATACTGGAGCAGAAGATGGGAACTGAACAACAATTTGTCCAAGCAGTGTCAAGTCTCACAAATGCTTGTCAAGAGGTTATGAAAGCTTTTCGTTCAGAAAAGGCTATGAATGTTGTTGCTCGTGCTGGAAATGTCAATTACCACTTCTCAGGTACATACACTTCTAGTTTATCTGCTGCACAACATAATAGTGAGGATTGGATAGTTGATAGTGGGGCCTCGGACCACATGACTTCACACTATGATGTATTGCTTAATCCGAGACTAGTCAGCTATCCAATTCATATTATATTACCTGATGCATCTTCAAAGGCAGTGCACACAGTGGGTGATGTAAGACTCAGTGACATGTTACTACTAAAGGATGTGTTGTTTGTTCCAGAGTTCAAATACAATTTGTTGTCAGTAAGTAAGCTGGTGAATTCTGGAGAACTGAGTGCACATTTTTATAGAGAGTATTGCTTGTTGCAGGACCGTTTGAGTAAGCAGTATGTTGCTGTGGGACAAGGAAAGGGAGGGTTGTACAGAGTGAAGGTGCAGCATGGAGTTCTGCAGTCTGAGTCAGTTTTAAATGATAAGAATAAGACCAATAAAACTTTACATTGCAACAATGTAAATTTGTGTGAGTTTGATTTGTTTCATAAGAGACTTGGACATGTGTCTGTCTCTAAAATGGTCCATATGCTTGGGTGTAAGGGCAAACTTCATTACATATTTCATTGGAACATGTTCTTTAGCTAAATTTCACAGGTTGCCTTCACCTCCTAGTTCTAGTCATGCAACTTGTTTGTTTGAGTTGGTGCATATTGATCTTTGGGGGCCATATAAGGTGGCTGCCCTGAATGGATCCAAATACTTCTTGACCTTGGTTGATGATCACATTAGATGCACTTGGACTTATCTTTTGATTAGCAAAGATCAAGTAAAGTTTGTCCTTGCTGGCTTCATTCAGTATGTGTTTACACAGTTTGCAGTGAAAATCAAGACTTTCAGGTCAAATAATGGGACTGAATTTGTAAATTCAGCTTGTCAACAGTTGTTTGCTCATCATGGAATTGTGCATCAGAAATCTATGGTGTATCGACCACAACAAAATGGTTTGGTCGAGAGAAAACATAGACACTTGCTTGACACAGCAAGAGCTCTATGTTTACAGGCTGGTTTGCCAAGGAAATTTTGGGGAGACTGTGTGTTGACAGCCACCTACATCATTAATAAGCTTCCTACTCTTCTCCAGTGGAAAACTCCTTATGAGGTTTTATTCTCTAAAATTCCTTCATATGATGGAATGAGAGTTTTTGGTTGCCTTTGTTATGCTTTTGCAGCTCCATAGGACAGTGACAAATTACTCCCTAGAGGAAGGAATTGTATCTTTATTGGATATCCTCCTCATCAGGAGGGATATAAGGTTTATGATCTACAAACTCACACCACTTTTCTTAGCAAAGATGTGGTTTTTCATGAAGATATCTTTCCTTTTTGTCCTGCCACTAGAGCTTCTTCTGGACCTTCTGGTTCCAATATTGTTCCACAAGTGTCATTTGATGATAAAGTTAGTGATTGTGAGGTGATGACTGAGGCTGTGTTTCCTTTGCCTAATGCACCTTTGTCACCTTCTTCTTCCATTATTCCTCCTCCCTTGCCAGCTTCCCCTATTATTTCTACTTCATCTTATGTTCCTCACAATTCAGTACCACCACTTCGAAGGTCTGGTAGGGTGAGGATACCACCCGTATGGCATCAAGATTATGAAGTCAACACAGCTCAATCTGAGTATTTTGCTTCCTTGGCAAATATCTTAGCAGTGAAAGAGCCTCACACCTATGCTGAGGCACATGCTAATCCTAAGGGGATTGAAGCTATGAGGAAGGAGTTGGAAGCTTTGGAGGGCAATGGTACATGGAAGCTTACTACATTGCCACCATGAAAACAAGCCATTAAATCCAAGTGGGTTTACAAGGTCAAATTCCACTCCAATGGTGAGATTGAGAGGTATAAAGCACGCCTTGTGGTTAAAGGTTTTAGCCAGAAATTAGGCAAGGATTACAAGAACACTTTTTCTCCCATGGACAAGCTCCCTACTGTTCGGATGGTTGTTGCTCTTGCCACAGCTCAGGATTGGGGACTCCATCAATTAGATGTAAATAACGCTTTCTTGCATGGGCATCTTGATGAGGAGATATATATGCAGTTACCAGAAGGTTATGACAAAGGGGCATCTGGTCAAGTCTGTAGGCTCGAACGCAGTCTTTATGGGCTTAAGCAAGCCTTCCGACAATGGAACCTTGAGCTTACTTCTTTCCTTGTGAATCTGGGGTATGTTCAGTCCAAATCCGATTACTCTCTTTTCATTAAATCTGAGGGTCCTTCATTTACATCTATTCTCGTTTATGTTGATGACATTCTATTGACTGGCAACGACTCTTCTGAGGTCTGCTCTGTCAAGGCTGCTCTGCATTCCCAGTTCACTATCAAGGACTTAGGTCTTGCTCGATATTTTCTTGGTATGGAATTATATCGTGATTCCACAGGGATATTCCTTATCCAACGCAAATACATCCATGACATCTTGACTGATTGCCATCTCGCATCTGCTAAACCTGCTAAGTTTCCTTTGCCCACTGTCCTGCGTCTTCGCCTTGATGAAGGTGTCCTCTTGGATGATCTAGAGAAATATCGACGCCTGGTTGGTCGTCTTTTATACCTTGCTCTTACCCGTCCTGATCTTTCTTATGTTGTCCAGCATTTAAGCCAATTTGTGTCGCAACCCCGTGTGCCGCATTGGCAAGCTGCACATCATGTCCTTCGTTATCTCCTTGGGACTTCCACTCTTGGTCTGTTCTATCCCATTCAAACTTCCCTGAAAGTTGTAGGCTTTACAGATGCTGATTGGGGCTCGTGTTTGACAACTCGTCGATCCTTGTCTGGGTATTGCATCTTCCTTGGACACGCATTGGTCTCTTGGAAGACCAAGAAACAGACCATTGTTTCTCGTTCCTCTGCTGAAGCGGAGTATCGGAGCATGGCTCTCACCACTGTTGAACTTATCTGGGTGCATTATTTGTTGCAGGATTTGCATATTGCCCATGCCTTGCCTGTCACTCTTTTTTGTGATAACCGTGCAGCCCAGCAGTTAGCAGCTAACCCCTGTTTCCATGAGCGGATGAAACACGTCGACTTGGATTGCCATTTTATTCGCGAGCGTATTCAGTCTGGTTTTCTTCAGACTTCCTATATTCCTTTTAATCTTCAACTTGCTGATTTGTTCACCAAGGCCTTACCGCAGCATCAACATGATTTTTTGTCTTCCAAGCTGGGTCTTCAACTGACTCCATCTTGAGGGGGGTATGTAGAGAGGCAGCTCTCTCTTCATGGTCAAGCTGGAGTCTAGCACAGACGTGGAGCAAGATCACTGCCAAGCTTAGCTGCCTTTCGCTATCTTCATTTTACGCGGGATTGTCTTTGGACCGGTTTTCCTTTTCCATATATTGTGAACTCAGGCTTTGTCTTTTTCTCCGGTTCACTTATAGCGGTCTAGTATAAATAAGCATTTCTTCTTTTCATATTGTAACTGAATTTTGTATTCTCTTTTTCCTGGTTGTTCAGTGTTAATGGAGATTGGTTTTCTCTAGCGATCTATACTGGATCGTTTGTTCCTAAACCTTCGATTCTCGATCGTTCAAGCATCGAATCCTATCTCTTGTCTCTCATTCATCTGTTTCGACAACTGCAATCACGAAGGGCGTGAATACTGGACTCTTCCATATGGCATCTGGGGCACGCCGGCGAATTAGTCATGTGGCGTCTCAAACGGGTGCCATTGCAGAGGAGACCATCATGGGCCGCCAAGTGCAGGAAACTCCGAATACGTTGCTGAAGCGGAGCTTGCCAAATCAGTTGCCAATTGAAGTGTGATACGTTGTCTTGATCATTACGAAGGAGTACTGCAAGTGTAGATTTATTGCAAAATAAACCCGAAGGGGACGGTCCCCGGTAGATTTTCTCATGTGAAGATGGTCTGTCCACCACTCTAAGAGCTCCCAATTTAGCCTTCACCGACGCAGGAAGGAGACCGTTCAGAGTTCCCCAGTTTCAGTCGCTCCCTGTCCACATTTCTGCAACAGTAGCCCCCAAGATTTGCAGTTACTTTTACTTATTTATTCAGATCATCACTAGCTCAAGTTAAAATAATGTACATCTACTTATGCTTATTGAATATTTTGGGAGAAAATTTACAACCTTCACATTTTATATCCAAAAAAAAGAACTATTAAACTGAGAATACAATTAAATATTCACTTATTCCTATGAGGATCGGTTATTGGAATTCACGTGGGGTTCGTAGACCCCATTTCTGGACTGAAATTTCTTTTATGAAACGTCATAATCAACTTGACTTACTATGTTTGGCAGAAACAAAACAAATGAATTACAAACCTCTACTTTTCTCAACAAAATCGGATTCAAATCAAATGTAATTTCTCCTTCTCAGGGTTCTAAAGGTGGTCTTTGGCTTTTACTATACTACTGTAGATTCAACATAACAATTTAAGCTTCTTATTATTTTTATTTCTAAGCACCGAACCGTGAAGATCATAAACAGGATTATTGGTTACATATTGGCGAATTAATAATCACTTCTAAACTTTTTGTGGTGATTATTGGTGACTTCAACGATATTCTTACTCCCTAAGATAAATTTGGAGGTCCTCCGATTCACCAATCAAGATTTTTAAGACTTAATAACTTTATTTTTGAGTTTGGACTTATTGATACTAATTTCCATGGCTTTCCGTTTACTTGGCGAAAATCCGCAACTATGAATGATACAAATATACAATTTATGAAAGATTAGACCGTGTTCTTATTCATCCGAATTTAACACATACATTTTCTTCTATTAATGTCAATCATCATCCCTTCATGACTTCTTATCATTTCCTTATCACTTTTACTTTAGGTCATGATAAACCTTTTCGCAAATATCCATTCTGATTCGAAAATGCGTGGACACTTAACTCATATTACAAATCCCTAGTTCAAAAAGTATGGAAATATAATCACAAAGGTTCCTTTTTGTTTAAAGTTTATATGAAGCAAAAATTATTAAAATGCTATTCCAAATCATGGGTAAAATCGAATACCAATAATAATTTTGAGCAACTTAAATCAGCAGAAGCAAGACTTCTTGTGTTACAAGATTCACTTTTACATTCCAATTTTAATAACTACCTTTTGATCAAATATACAAGGCACCTTCAGCGATATAATAAACTATTGGAATTTCAACATCTGTTCTAGAAACAACGAGCCAAAACCAATTATTTATTAAATAATGATAAAAACACTATTTTTTTTCAAAACGTAGCTAAAAGTAGGACGTATAAACAAAATACTTCTTCCTTTCAATCTCATGACGGATGTATTTTTCATTACCATAAACAAATTCAGAATGCCATTTCTCATGAACTCAAAATCAGATTTACACTGCAACTACATATTTCTATTACAAGTAATGATTTACATGTTATTCCAGAGATTATTACACAACATGACAATCTACTTCTTATGACCCCACCTTCCTCGTTAGAAATCAAAAGTGCTGTTTTTGAATTACTTTTGAACAAAACTCTAGGTCTTGATGGGTATCTTGCAGAATTTTATCAAACCTAATGGCCTTTTGTCGGTAAGTCCTTGACATATGCTATCCAGGATTTTTTCCACTCTGGACAGATGTTAAGACAGTGTGCCACTCTTTCATTACCCTCATTCCTAAAACCGAGAATCTCATTACTATTAATCACTTTCGTCCGATCAGTTTGTGTAATACAATATATAAAATTATTACTAAAATTATGGCCAACATAGAAAGTTATGCTTCCTTGCCTAATTAGTCCTTACCAGGAAGCCTTTGTTCAAGGCCGATTAATTCTAGACAATATTTTATTAGCACATGAAATTTTACACTATTTTCATGCAAGAAAAAAAAAAGTTGGATGACACTAAAATTAGATATGGAAAAGGCATATGATAAATTAAATTATAATTTTATTGAACATATTCTTCTTAAATTTGGCTTTTCACTTAACTGGGTACAATTGCTTATGACTTGTATCACTTCTACTTCCTTTTCAGTGCTTGTGAATAATGAACCTGGTCTTGTTTTTCGACCTTCTTGTGGACTGAGACAAGGAGACTCCATTGCTCCCTTTATTTTTATAATAGCTATGGAATATTTGTCACGAACCCTAACACTTGAATCTGAACAATTGAATCGTAAGGTTGGTATTCAACTTACGAGAAACGAAACTTGTATTCCATTTTTAACATTCGTTGATGATACACTAATTTTTGCAAATGCATCTTTCATTAATATGATATAATAAAGATATTCTAGATAATTTTAGCCGTACCTCTGGGTTAGCTATTAATTTCCAGAAAAGCTCGTTCCAGACTTTGTCTAACATTTCTTCCCAACAAACAGTCTCCTTAGTAGCTATGCTTAATATTCGGGTTACACGTGCCATGGAAAAGTACCTTGGAGTATCAATTGTTCGGGGACGTGTCAAAAAAAAAAAATTGATTATTCCTTGATTAGAATGAAAAAAACTTTCGAAATGGAAAGCCAATAAACTTTCACAAGTTGGGCGATTAATTCTTATCCAATCTAATCTACTCTCTAAATCGAATTATCTGATGCAAAGCTTTCTCCTACCTACTGATATTTGTAATAAAATTAATAAAGATTTTTTTGGAATAAAACTAATCCAAAATATCACTCCTTAATTAGTTGGGATAATATCTGCAAACCTAAATCAGATGGATATTGGTCTTCACTCTTCATACATCGACTACTATAAATAAATCTCTACAAATAAAATTACTTTGGAAAATTCTTGTAGAACCTAATAGTATTTGGGTTTGAATCATTATTGAAAAATATCCCGGATCTTCGGATTTATTCTCCTATAGAAAAAAAAAACAATCGTGGCGATTTGCTAGACTTCTTCATCTTCGTGAGGTATTCAAGAATGGCATATTCTGGGAGGTAAGAAATGGTAATACCATAAAATTTTTGGCAGATCCTTGGGTTCTTGATTGTGATCTTCACTCGTACTTCAATAATAACTATGATATTACTTTAACGGTCTCTAATTTTACTATACCTACTCACCAACGGGATTCGGTTCGCCTTCGGCTTCTTCTGCCTGCTTTTGTTATTAATAAAATTTTAGAAATCTGTATTCCGACATCTTCAAGCGAAAATTGGATTATTTGGAAACTCTCTTCTGATGGAAATTTCTCAGTCAAATCTTACACAACCAAACCAGGTATCTTCTCAAACTTAGTCTTTTTCTTGGATTTAGAAATTTAATATTCCACCTAAAATACAAAATTTTCTTTGTAAAGTTTCTTGTGTTTGTAGCCTATGCAATATGGATAATGAAGACTTACATCATTTGTTCTTTACTTGCCCCTTTACGCAACACATGATGGGAAATCTTAAGAATAAACTTAATATTTTTTTCTCTTTGCAATTTGCGAGTGACTTCTTTTTTAATCTAGATTATTTTAGAAATACAAATAATTCGCCAACTCCTTTGATTTTCCTCTGATGGACCATTTGGAACCACCTGAATAATGTCATTTTCGGACATAACACTGCTAATATGGGAAGTACTACTTTTGATTAGGCTTATTTCCATTATCTTAAATGCAATACTACTAATAACTCACGTGTAGCTTCGCAACCACCTCATTTAAAACGTAATAGGAAAAATGTCTCTAATAGAACTTGGAAAAAACATCTGAATGATTGGATCATGTTAAACTTTGATGGCTCTAAGCGATTGAATGAAAGTTTGCGTATATCCTATTTACTTCGAAGTAGTAATAGAAGTCCCATCCATGTCCATCAACAATGCATCCCAAATACTAGTACTTTTCGCACGGAGGCTTATGCTGCACTTTTGGGCATTCGACATGCGGTTAGTTTACAGGTTAAAAACATTATAATCGAGGGTGACAATTTAGTTGTGATTAATTCCATTAGAGGTATTTGGAAAATTTCATGGGAGATCCATCCCATTATTACAGACATTACTTCGTTACTTGCTACTTTTGATGGTGTTCAGGTTCATTTATTGCTTCTTTGAAGCAAGTTCTGCGGTTGACTTCCTGGAAGCTCGTAACATTTCGACAAGTGCTTTTAGGATGGTTCAAAAGTGCCTTTTCTTCAGTATCTTTTATGCATCCTCAAGATCTTTTTAGAGCGAGATACGAGTTCCTTTATTTGAACTCTAGGTTTAATAATTTCTATAAGAAGTATGTAAAGATTATCCAATGCCATAATTTAGAACCTCCTTTCTGATTAGAAGACCGTGTTTAACTTGTATAAAAAAACTAGGGGTGAGCATTGGTCCGGAATCGGATCGGACCGAAAAAACTGAAAATAGAAACTCCTAAAAAACTGAACCGAAAACCAAACCGAATTATATTGGTTCGGTTCGGTTTGGTTAAAAAAATGAAAAACTCGACTTGAGCGATGTTGTATATAAAAGTTCTCATTTCCCATTCAGCAAACTCGACTTGAGCGGCTCCTTTACTTGATTCATGATTTCAAGCTTACGAGCTATCTCATCAAGCAAATTAGTTTCATAACCATATATAGTAACAAAAAATTTTACATCAAATTGATATGAGACAGTCCAGACAAAAATGCAACATTGTAGATCTTAAGCACAAGCCAAGGAAGCAATTATATGGTGATTGAAACGCTAATTGATAAACATTCGTTTTGGTTTCAAATTGCAACTAAGAGCTGAAACGGTTGAACAACACATGAACTCAGATCAATCAGTAATCCAAACGAATAATTCTCATACTAATTGCTCTTCCAGATAGCTAAAATAACAAATACGCCTCAAAGCTGAACACTTTACGCACCAGTACAATTTCAAGTGGGGGCAGCAACGACGGCGTCAACAAGCAAATGAGCAAATGGGGTCTGGCTGTGAATCAAGTGGGGGCAGCAACGGCGGCGTCAACGGCAGAGTCGCAACTTGGGGGCAGCAACGGCGGCGGAGTCGCAACGGCGGCATCAAGCAGCAGAAACGAGCAAGTGGGGGCAGCAAAGGCGGAGTCGCAACTTGCAACTGCAAGAGCAAGACGGCGTGAACTGAAGAGTAGGGGCAGGGGAAGGCGGGACGCAGGGCAATAGCTGGGAGCCTGGAGGCGGGCTGAATTGGAAGATTCAACAAGAGAATGGTGGGCCTTTTTTTTAACTAAACTGGCCCAATAAGCAAGGCAGCTATGACTTATTTTTTAAATTCGGTTTAACCGAACCAAAACCCAAAAATACCTAAACCGAAACCCGAACCAAATTATTTCGGTTTTGGTTTGGATCGGTTTTTTCGGTCCGGTTCGTTAAAAAAATCGGTTTAACCGAACCGTGCTCAGGCCTAAAAAAACAAAAAAACTAAATGCACGCGAATCTACGTCTAAATGGACGCTATTATACACACTTAAGGTAAGCGTACGGTTTTATGCGCTTAAGCTACGCGTGCAGGGGTATTATGGCCATTTTGAAAATACATGAATGAACTACACGCTTAAGTTAAGCGTGTACCTGCACGCTTAAGTTAAGCGTGTAGTGGCATGGGCTAGTTATTTGGGCCGGCCCAAATAACTAGCCCATGCCCTAGCCAAACTACACGCTTAAGAAGACGAGCCGTGTTCTTCCTCCCGCCGAGCTCTCAAACCTAAAAAAAAATTCGAATTCGATTCGTCAAATATCTCCTCTTTGCTTTGATTGTTGCAATTAGCCATGGATTTGGATTTTGGTGGGTTGGGCGACCCAATTGGCGGCGGAGAACGGGCCAAAACCGGCGGCGGAGCGGCGGGCGAAACCGGAGACTATGCAGTGGTAACGGCGGGTGGCGCAGGAACGGCGGGTGGCGCGAGAACGGCGGCCGGCGCGGCAACGGCTGGCGGCGCGAGTGGTGGCGGGAGGAGCCCTTGGCTGGCGGTGGAGGTGGAGGTGGAAATCGAGGAGGAGGAAGAGGTGGCCATGGTGGTTTCCGACGGAGCTCGGACCCGAGGTGGAAGTGGAGGTCGAGCTAGGACCCGAGCGCAACCGAGGGCAACTCCGATTGAGGCGGAAACGACTCTGATGGCACCTGTATCGAGTCCGATCGGTATTTATTTTAAATATTAAATTTATCATTATTTTCGTAATTGTTTTCGTAAATATATTTAATAAGATTTGATTTAATTTGGAATAGAATAGTATAGTTATGGATTATCGTTTAGATTATGATTTAATTCGGATTAGTTATGGATTAGAATTAGTTATGCCTTAATTTTTGTTTAGTTAACATATAATTAGATTTTAATATTATTAATTATTAATTTGGATTAGATTGCATTATCGTTTAAATTTTGAATTAATTCGGATTAGAATAATATAGTTATTGATTAGTTATGGGTTAGAATTAATTATTAATTTTTGTATTAGTTAACATATATTTAGAATTTAATATTATTAATTATTATTTATGAATTAGTTATAGATTAGTTATGGATTAGAATTATTGGCTCGTATATTTACATTTTATTTAGAAATTAACTAGTACCTAAACTATTAGAAAAACTATCTATACAATAGATAAAATAATATTAAAAAAGTTAAATGACATCTAACACAAATGCAAAAGTGATATATCGAAATGTATAAGTATAGTAAATTTTAAAATGAATCATATAAGGCCCTAATCTAATAAGTATCCAAAAAATTAGAGTATACTGGCGGCCCTCACCCCTACGGGGCGTACAGAGCCGACACCGGTAGTGGCCGACCGCACACGGCGTGTTGGTGTTTCTGATTCTATCCGTCGCCGCGCCGGTCTTGTCAGTGCCTATATATTGTCGACTAGTGGGATATCTTCTCATCCGCCTATGACTGCTGATGATGAGTATATGGAGGACGCCGAGGACATGTTAGCTCAGCATATGGCGGTTGAAGATCAAGTTGTTGAGGAGCCGCACGGGATGATGAGGCAGATTATGTTGAGTCTTTAGAGCCTATATTACCGACACGAGATTTGAGTACAGACGGCATTCCATTTTCCCATTCTCCTATTTTTTTTGGGTCGGTCCCCACTCCTGTCCTCTCTCCACCTCCTGCCGGTCCTTCTTCTCCACTTCATGTCGGTTCTTCTTCTCCACCTCCTGCCGGTCCTTCTTGTCCACCTCCTGCCGGTCTATCTATTGTACATACTTACCATCCTTGGATGCCTAGAGGCCCAAGGTGTTCGGTTCTTCTCCTTAGCTATGAGACACACATTGCTCGGGCTATATATGACCTTCCTGTACCCGAGCCCACTCCTGAGGCAGTTGCACAGATGCCACCTCTCATACAGTAGAGGAGACAAAGACGTAGAGGAGACGCTGCAACTGTTGACGATGCTCCTCCAGATCCTGCTGTTCTTGAGATTGCTGAGCAGCAGCAGCCACATCTTAGCGGGGTAGCCCGTTGTCAGGCGGAGCAGGATTTGGTATGTTTAACTTTGTAGTTTATATGTTGAATCTTTAAAATGTTATTTATTAGAAAATGTATACTAATACTAAATTCCGTTCATTCAGAGTCATAAGACTCTGAGGATCCATTTCCGCTTAGCCCATTGTGATGCCCACGAGGCTTATATTAGCCCTGAGCCACATACGTGGTTTAGGCTGGCTGAGCGGAGCGGTCTTACAGGTCTACGCACACTTGGCATCGCCTGCAGCATGGATTCTGCATTGATTTCTGCATTTGTGGAGAGATGGCATCCTGCGACGAACACATTTCATATGCCCTTCGAAGAGATGACAATCACCCTTGCCAATATTCTCCAGATATTGCGGGTTCCCATACATGGGAGGAGCTGTACTTCAGACATCAGTGATGCAGTAGTGAGACAGCGCATATGTACTCATCTGGACGTTGGGCAGGACCAGATGAAGAGCTGGAACAAAGCTGGCGGTATTCCTTTGGCCTTTTTAGAGAGTAGACTGGTGGAGATGATGAGGAGTGACGAGGGCGTTATTGCTACTTACTACCTCTTGTTGCTTCTCGGCTCGACTGTCCTGGTGGACAAGTTGACTAACGCTGTGAAGCACAAGTGGGTGGCGCTTTTGTTTGACCACGACGTTACCGGAGACACTGCATAGGGAGCTGGGATTCTAGCCTACGTGTACCGCAACTTGGGAGAGGCGTCTAGGCGTGGAGCGCAAGGTATTGCATCTTGTGGGATTCTGATTAGGGTAAGATATTGGATGGATTAGTGAAATATTAAGTTACGTTTTAATACTTCGGTCATTAATAGCGTTATTTTTTCTTTTACAATGCTGGGTTTGGGCATATTTCCGACATTTTCGGGAACAATATGTTACCAACCCCCAGGCTTTTGGAGTAGCTGTTCTTGGTGCCTCGGAGGTGCCTAACAGTAGAGATTCCGGTCGTTTGATCGCTATACGCCGCATACTGGATGCCATGAGATATGGGGAGGTAGAATAATTTAGGTGTTTTTTTATATCTTAGTCTTTAATTACAAAAATATGTATTGACTTTGCCTTTTTGACTTTACAGGTTACCTGGACCTCTTGGGTGGGGTTGGACTTCCAGGCTCCTGAGATAGCTCCTACTAGGTTTCGCGGTGTACTGTGCATTATAGATGTTGAGGAGCCGTACCATCCGGACCGAGTCCTCAGGCAGTTTGGGCTAGTGCAGCCAGTCCCAGTTGTGCCCATTCAGCCGTACAAGGCCGTCAGGAATGTGGAAATTAAGGGATACGAGGTCAGTTTTGCTGATGAGCTTCTAGTAGCATGGGATGCAGATCCGAGACCGTTGATTGATCTGCATGGACCGGATGCGACTCACTTTTGGGACATGTCTGCCGACTATTTAGATTGGTATGACGAGTGTTCTCATCCCTTGGTCGATCCCGGTTCCATCAGACGTGATCGTTCGGTCGGCCCTATCCATGTCTCTCCAACTGCTGACGCAGTCGCGGTACGCTTATTTTTGTTGAATTGTTTGAACGTTTTATCTCTTATTGTGTATATTGCAATAGTTTGACCAATATTACTTATTTTGTATACAGCGCATTCAGGTGGTTGCTGCTGATATCCGCACTTACTTACGCACTTACTTACGCACACCCGAGGCGGCGACACAGACATTCGAGGGACTTGCGAGATTATGGCTTGATATGCTGATTGGGCAGCCTCCACCCATGGCTCCACCTCCACCTCGCCAGTCCCAGATGTTTCGTGATTCTGTCATGGAACCTGGCGAAGGTAGTGGCTCGCAGCCACATTAGTTTTTATGTTTGGATTAGACACGATTCATATGTAGGGAGTGTTTCTGTAAATGTTATCTATTTTATCTTATTTGGTTTAGTATGTTTGTTCATGCTTATTATGTCTTTTGATACTTACCTCAAAGTACGAAATAGCAACATAACTTTACCGAGCCATAACAAGATGTATGAACAACTATAAGAAAATCGACAAAGTACGAAACGATTAACATCAAAAAACAAATAAGTACAAAATGGAAAGTTAATAGTCCTCTATTTCTAGGTAATATGAAGCATACTTATACAAAAAATGTTAGTATACTTTTGTAATACGAGAAAATAATATGAACTTGGTACATGTTAGTATACTTATGTAATACGAGAAAGTAATATGAACTTGGTTCTTCGTCTAGGAGAATGATGGAGGAGTAGAAGAAGATTTATAGTGTCCTCAAAATTCTCATTTTACTCTTGTGGTGGTTGGGGGTTAACTTAATTTATGACTGTGCGGTAGATAGGAATTTAAAGAACTAGAGTAGCAGGAGTAATCTTTGCATGCAAATAGTTGTTCAGTACAAGAGTTTTCAAAGTACTTGTCTAGAGCTTTAAAACCCTTGGAATGAATATGTTTCTGGCTAATATGTGTAGACAAATAAGTGAGTATATGCATGATTTCACGCTTATGTTAAGCGCATAACTACACGCTTTTCTAAAGCGTGTAGTTATGCGCTTAACATAAGCGTGTAATAATACACGCTAACGTTAAGCGTATGGTGTATATCCTCTAATTTCTAGGTAATATGAAACATACTTATGTAACACGAGAAAGTAATATGAACTCGTTACATGTTAGTGTACTTATGTAATACGAGAAAGTAATATGAACTCGTTACATCTTAGCATACTTATGTAATACGAGAAAGTAATATGAACTCGTTACATGTTAGCATACTTATGTAATACGAGAAAGTAATATGAACTCGTTACATGTTAGCATACTTATGTAATACGAGAAAGTAATATGAACTCGTTACATGTTAGTGTACTTATGTAATATGATAAAGTAATATGAACTCGTTACATGTTAGTATACTTATGTAATACGAGAAAGTAATATGAACTCGTTACATGTTAGTATACTTATGTAATACGAGAAAGTAATATGAACTCGTTACATGTTACTATACTTATGTAATACGATAAAGTAATATGAACTCGTTACATGTTAGTGTACTTATGTAATACGAGAAAGTAATATGAACTCGTTACATGTTAGTTACTTATGTAATACGAGAAAGTAATATGAACTCGTTACATGTTAGTATACTTATGTAATACGAGAAAGTAATATGAACTCGTTACATGTTAGTGTACTTATGTAATACGAGAAAGTAATATGAACTCGTTTTTTTATCTCGATTTATTGCTATTTTGGCGGATTGGGCCTTTATTGGGCTTAGTTTGGGCCCATTATGCATTTTTTATACTATTGGGCCTAGTTTGGGTCCATTATATATTTTTTGTACTATTGGGCCTAGTTTAGGCCCATTATTCTTTTTTGTGTGTTTTTTGTACTATTGGGCCTAGTTTGGGCCCTCTATGCATTTTTTGTACTATTGGGCCTAGTTTGGGCCCATTATACATTTTTTATACTATTGGGCCTAGTTTGGGCCCATTATGCACTTTTTATACTATTGGGCCTAGTTTGGGCTCATTATACATTTTTTATACTATTGGGCCTAGTTTGGGCCCATTATGCATTTTTTGAACTATTGGGCCTAGTTTGGGCCCATTATGCATTTTTTGTAACGAGTTTGGCCATTTCATTAAATGCGTACTAGTACATGTCATCCGAAAAATACATACATAACAAAATAAACATAATATCGTTAAGCTTTGAATATGGTTACTTCATATATAACTTGGGGACGCCGACATATTATTTCAAACACTAACACATCGTTGATTCCCAATCCATGGAATTGAACAAAATTCCGCCAGCCGTTGCCAAATCTATAGCGATCCCCACTCGTTACGATAGACACAAGCAAAGTAATATTACCACAATCCAGGGTGACTTCAGTGGTGCTTGCAGAACTTAAGAATTTCAATCCATGATCCCTCGGGACACTCTGCATATCAGTAAGTGCATTTAAAGTTGATATTATGAAGTAATCCGAATCATAAATTTACATAATGAAGGATGCGGTGCCTACTAGCCGATATTCTGGGTAGACATTGGTTTGATTTAGTACAACAATGAAGCTCTTCTTCTTATCACGTAGCATAGCTTCGGCTCTTTCTAATGCTGAATTTGCAACATCTCCAGCATCATCATCAGAGGTGTAGCTGCTGTCTTCTTCAACAACAGAGGAATTTGAGTCATCGCTGATTACTATCACATTTCTCGACGAAGAGGCCATACTAACTTTTGGAGAATTAGAACACAATTAGAGAGGAGAAGGGTGTATAAGGTTTAGGATGACATTGTTCGTAATTATAGGGTGAAATAGAGTCATTGGAAAAATGACCGTTAGAAACTGTACGCTTATGTTAAGCGTATGACCATTACAAAGTGACCGTTACAAACTGCACACTTAACTTAAGCGTGTAGGCATACGCTTAACTTAAGCGTGTAAGCATACGCTTAACATAAGCGTGTAGTTTTGTAAAGGTCATTTTTCCAACGACTCTTTTCACCCTACAAATACAAACAATGTCATCCTGAACCTTATGCACCCTTATCTTTATCTAATTGAGTTTTAATTCTCCAAAGGTTAGTATGGCCTCTTCGTCGAGTTCGAGTTCAACTACGGGATATAGATTTTGCTTTTGTAATTTGAAGGCGGTCATACACACTTGTGACCGACAGTGGCAGTACGGAAGAAGGTACTGGGGATGCCCTGAATTGGGCACGTACGATGTCCACAAACCTGGTAATAAAGAGGGATGTGATTTCTTTGTGTGGTTCGATCCACCATACGACGAGAGGGCACACGAGGTCATTATGGGGCTGTGGAAAGAAAAAACCAACTTCTAAAGATGAATGAGGGTCTTTGTAAGTATTGTTTAAGGGCAATAACAGATAAACATCGTAGGTGTTAGAAAGATAGAAGTAACCGTTTGTTATGTTTTGTAGGAATCAAGCGAAATTAGCAAAAGAGGGACATCGATAAGGAATCAAGCGAAATTAGCGAGTTTGTACTACTTCATGCTATTATAGGCCCAATTAGCAAGTTTGTACTACTTCATCTAAAACACATCAAAGCACGTAATGTAAAACACAACACCTTCAAAGGATCTGGTGCCTAATTAACGAGTTTGTACTACTTCATGTAAAACACATTAAAGTTGGAAATTACAAATCCGTCTAAATATTACATTACATACTCGTATCATCAATCAAGTACATGAACGGATCCGTCTCCCGCATACATAAAAGGATCTGGTGCCCGACCATTTGCAATGCGGTACTCTCAATACATCTTCAAATTCCACTCAAACTTTGTTGTCCACCACAAAATGTTTCGATCTGCGTTTCTGCGCCACGAACCAGGAGTGTGCGGTATTGGCGACCCTTCCTTAAGCACCACCTACATATACACACACAAACTATTTGAGTAGTGAAAACAATGTAACCTAATTTCATAAATATTTTATTAGAAAAACCTTTACCGGTATAAAGTGTTCATGATTGCCTACGTGTGCCATGGCAAGAATCTTTTCTAGAGGTCCTATGCTTGATGTCCTATTCCTCAACGGTAAGCAAAACGTCGGAACTTCCCACGATAATAAGACGAGACCAACCTGATATAGTGTGGCAAATACTAAACCCATCAATGGCATGTGAAGCCAGTATACTTCTTAGCAAGGGCTTCTGCAATGGTTCACTTGAAAGATAAGATCATCCCAGGACCCTTCTCAAATACGGCAACGTATCGGCTCGTATAGCTCTCGATTGTCAAGCAACTCCGCTACCATCTCGCGTCGGATGTTGGGATATTCCTTCTCTTGCATCCCCAATAGTACAACCATCAGCCGATATCCACAATGTCCGTCGTGGCGTACATCTCTAATATTCTTGATGTACGGAATCCAAAAGTCATCCACATTATCAATCCCAAAGTTCACCCCCATATGAACAATGGGAATACTAGGTTCTTCAGGCCACTGCAAATCTTCTGGTTGTGATTCTTCTAGTAGGGGTTGGGATTACAAGTCGTCAAAGTCCATCACCACTGCACTAGATGCACTTGCTTGATTTTTAGGACGACCTGGGCATGTACCAGTGCTCGAACTTGCCTTCCCCTTCGCCTTTGTCTTCGGCCCCACCTTCTTCTCATTCTCGTGGAGCTCATCCCGTCTATGCTCAAACAAGCACTTATCCCTCTTCTCCGCCTTCTCATCCACCTTCTCCTTATTCCTAGCACCACTTGGCCTTCCTTTTGCCTTGATCCCCGTCGGCTCTAACAAAGTACTCTCTTCCGGATGCTCCAAGTCATGGTACAACTCACCTAGTAGGAATGTCGTGCCTTTCTTCAATGTCCCAACCTCCAACCTGGGAAACATTTCACGAAGTCTCATCTCTGTAATGTACATTCGAACGTAGGCAGAAGGGTCAGGAGTTGTTGTTGGAGTCTCTTTCCATTCCAAGTCCCTCCAGAACTCATGAACGTCTAACGGAATGAGAGGTGTTCTTGAAACGATGGCTCTTGCAATGTTGTGCACGCAAGGCAATCTCTCACCCAATGGTCGGTGCATTCTTCTGAGAACTCCCCCTTCTTCAAGATATCGTAATAGCCCAACAACATATCAAAGCACCTATCCGACACTTGGTAGAAGAGCCTAGAAAAAGTAGCTCGTACAATTGGCGGCATCGATACATCATCGAAATCCGTTGGTTGTTTGGAAAGTGAAAGGTTCATGCTCCCCCTAATCTGATCTATTTGAAGGATGATGGCATGGTGGATCCTCACGATCACTCTATTGAAGCCCCCTCTACTAGAGCCAATAATATCTTTCAAAACCTTGTGCATCCCCTCAACCCTGTCAAATCACATGACGTTAGTACGACATTAACATCTATGAGTATAAAAAAAAACATATTGTGAACATCATACCTGTTTGAAGTCCTCGTGAAGAAGTGAAGATGATAATCCGTCCATGCCCTTACTATGTTCGTCTTTTACGTAGTAAGCCATGTGTCCTCCACGTATCCGACAAGGCCTCTCTTCCACGATGCCCGTAATACGACAAGCCTCTCTTCATAGCTTTCTTCACTGGTTGAGCAAAACAGTGCCCAACATTGGTTTGCAAAGGCATCCACACTTTCCTTCTTCTTCAAGATGGACGAGGCACGTGCCTCAATGTTGTGCTTTATATGCACCCAGTACAAGAGGTGTTGAACTTCGGTGTTGAAAACACTATGGATAGCAGTTATGAGGGCCTTCTTGATGTGACCCCGGTCACGACATTACTCGGCACTACGAGTGCCATCAGAGTTACTTTGGTATTGTGACGCTCACATGCCAATTTTGAGACATTCTGAGACACTTTCTATTTTTAGTAGTTTTTCGATATTTCGCAGTTTCCCTTCTTAGCAGTTTCCATTCTTAGAATGTTTCTAAGTTTGGAAAGTTATCGTTTTTAGTATTTACTATTGTTAGATGTTTCCGTTTTTAGTAAGTTTCTATTTTTGGATGTCGGGTCTCTCTTGTGCCAAGAGGGCCAGTCCATTTATGTTGTAGGCCCATTAGGGCAAGAACCTTGTTTTGGCTGCTATATAAGCTAGCCTAACCCTAATTAATAAACAAGTTGAATTGAGAGTTAAAGCCTTGCGCTGCCATTGAGCCAAGCTCCCGCCCCTAGGTCTAGCTCCTTCAACTAAGCCTTCACCGAAACCTCCCTAACTGACTCCCTAACCCACGATCGAGCCACCACCGAACCTACATCCATTGAATACGAACCATTTCAGCCAAACGTGGCTCTCGGCCCTAGCCGAGACCCCCCTTCGTCGAACCACGCTCGAATCGCGCATACACAACAACAATAGCTTTTCTGCGCCCGCGGATCCACTTCCGTGCCCGTGGATTTGCCCCAGACAGCATCCTAAGTTCAGCGACAGTTCGTTCTTCAGCGAGCAAGAAGATTTTCGTCCGCCTTCTACCTAGATCCGCTCTGACTTGTGTTTTGGGAGACCGGAACACATCAACTGGTATCAGAGTTCAGGGGTACAAGGTTGGTCTTTTCTTTCTCGCTTTGTTCTCACGTTAAAATTTTAGTCTTTCCCTTGCTTCCGCTTTCGTTTGTTTCAGTTTTTGTTGTTGTTGTTAGTTGCCCCCAACACTCCCCTACCCTAGGTTGAATTTGTGGCTTCCTAAGTCCTTGTTCAAGACCGAGAGATTAACAAAAGAAGAGATTACTGTGAGAAACCCTAACCCTAGTTGTGGACTTTGCTTGCCCTGAATCATATTAATCTTGCATATTTGGTTTGCTATAGTTCGTGATTATTGTTAGAATTTTCTATATTGTTATCTCCTAGTTTTCATCAAAAATTACTTCTTTCTAGTCTCTGCATCAATTGCTCATCGTCTACACTAAAAAAAACTTATGTCGATCAAAACAAACAAAAAGAAAGAGGCATTCGGTTACAAAAAAATAAAAATCAGCCACCGAATTTGCAAAATCACAAGCCTCAGGCGATCTCGGCGAAGTCGATTCACTATTGACACACGTCCATTAAGCGTATCCCCCCGTATTCTTTCTCTGTGGACTCTAGGATTTGCATGCTGGAATACTTCTTGCGTAGTTACTATACTTTAGCTTCTGAATTGTGAGATTTGTATGGTTTTTGTGTTGGTTTGGTCCACGCTGAGTCAGCCTAGCCATTCCGCCCTTACGGCTTTACCCAGATTAGTGACCTACGTGAGACTTTGTGGGTTTGATTTGATCTAGTTTGTCCTTTGTTTCCGTTACCTTTTGTGTGTGTTTCTGCTCTTTCTGCGCTTGTCATGGTGTCTACAGGGGCAGACACGGACGACACACTCGCCCCTCGCCAGGCCGCTGACGATGCTCAAGCCCGGACTCTGGAGGCGATCCTTGCAAAGCTCGCCGAAATGGAGAAGAGCAACGCGGTCGTAGCCGCGACCGTGGCTGCACTAGCCGCGACCGTGGACACGCAATCTGCGCCCGCGGTACAACACACTGAGCCCGTGGTTCTTCCAGTTCCTGCCGACACCGTACCGGTTCATCCCCTGTTGGCTCCAGCGCACACTTTCGACACCACGAGACGCCTCGACAAGGGCAAGGGCGTAATGCCCTCTAGTTCACAGCTCCAGCCGGGTCTTCGTCGTTTGGACTCCATCATTGAGTCCCAACAGGAGGACCATGGCTTCAACCGATACGAGCCCCAACGCTCGCCAACGGATGAATTCGTCTACGACTCAGCCGAGCACGAGTCACTCGCCACAGACTTGGGTCTCCACCCCCACGTCGACACCACTGACCGACGTCAGCGTTTCGCGACCATACAGCGCGACGAGGCACGCCAAGATGCCTTCTTTGAGAGCCGACGAGACGCAACTCGTGGAAACACCAGCGGACGATCACCACAGACGGCATCGACCCATCCTACAACCAACCGTGACCCAGGGCCTATTCCCCGTACTGTACCTTCCAGGTATGTACCTCCTATTCCTTTTACTGAGTATGATGAGGAGGGTTTTGAGGTTGCAAGTGTTCCCAACCCGGGAAACTTTCATCCACCTTTGGGTGACCCAGTAGAGAGCCAGCTCTACCCGATGGATTACATTCTTCTGCGGATTCCGACGCCTCCAAGGCGACCCGTGCGTGAGAGGCCGCAGCCCCGCGCCGACGATCATGATCGTCGTCGCCAGCGTCGCCCGTGCCCCATCCATGATGACTTTGATCATTATGATGATGACCTGGATGAGCCATACCCTGGGCAGATTCCTGCAGCTTGAGCTTTACCTGACCGCAAACGCGCGTCAAACCCCTATGTCAGTCGCCGCGAGATCAAAGTAACTATCGAGCATTTCCATGGTGATTATGATCCTGTTGTGTTTGTAGATTGGTTGCAGGCAACAGAACACGCCTTGCGACACTGTCAGTATGAGGAGTTCGAGAAAGTAGATGTCGCTACTCTACAGTTTCGCGACGCAGCCCGCTCTTGGTGGCATCGTTTCTGTACTGACAGGGAACAACGAGGAATGGAACAAATTGATCAATGGCACCAACTGGCGTTCATAATGCGTCGCAAATATGTTCCAGATGACTTCCAAAACCACATGAGGATGGAGATAGCGCTCGCTCGCCAGGGCACCCAAACGCCAATCGAGTTCTTCGCCAAACTCGAGGATCTGTATTACAAGGCGGGCATGAGCATTGGTCCGGCTACTCTGAGGACCAGGTTTTTGAGTGGGTTGAATCCCAACATACGTGACCAGCTGGAGATCCTACCAATACGGAACCTGAACCAGCTCACTCATACAGCGATGATGATCCACCAGCAGAATCAGCGCCGCAAACAGACTCCCTGGTCCCAGACTCAGACTCGCATGTATGACACTACCCCTAGTCCTTCTGTTTCTACTGATGTGTCCTCTTCCGTGCAGACTAGACAGGTTTATCCCCCAGGTCGTGGACATGAGGCTTCACGCACCACCGCAGCCCTTGCCCCGACTCGGGAGGTCCCACGCAACACTGAGAGGACACGAGACCAGGCCTGTTATCGTTGTGGCGGTCGTGG